>CM022396.1:99218268-99818268 GCA_011833715.1 Carcinoscorpius rotundicauda | reverse complement strand
CTAATCATCACCACCCACCGCCAACTCTTGGACTTCACTTTTACCAACGAATAGTGGGATTGACCGTCACATTATAACGCCCCCACAGGGCGAGCAGGTTTGGCGCGACGGGGATGCGAACCTGCGACCCTCAGATTACGAGTCGCACACCTTAACACGCTTGGCCATGCCGGGCCTCTTTGGTTTAGTAAAACATAAAATGTTGTAAGATATATTTTCAATGCGTTCGTTTGGATGTTGAATAAATACTTCCAAGAAGATGGTAGTCGTGAAGGAAAAACGAGTGAATGATCCACGTGCTAGTCTGTGAGAACTACCTAACGTATTTTGAAGTAAAAAGTTGGATCCACAAAGTTCTGCGTGGACTTTTAGCAAGTGAATGAAATCACAAAGTAGCATGTCTCGCTAGTGCCGAGGATTGTACCTTTAAAGTGCATATTAACAAGTGAAAATCATCACTGTAAATTGACAAAAGAAAACTTTTAATGTAGGAATTAGATTATGGCAGTCTTTTGTGTTGTCATTTAGATTATGTAATTACTTGCTGGGTTTTAACATTTCATGCAGTGGCTCTGTCTGAATGACACTGAAATACTATAATCGTCCGCTTGGATAACATATCTGCGCGTGTGAGGACCTTTGATAAAGCATATAATGGATTTGAGGAAAGAGAATCTTTAGCTTAGCCACACTTTTGACAACAGCCTTCTTAAAGTTTTCTGTCATCTTTTATGTACATTTCTTCTTGGTTTCATTTCCGTTTCCTGTTTCTTTATGGTTTTGTTTCAATCATTTACAATAATACTTTAATCCCACTCCTGACACTAAGTTTTTGTAACTCTTTTACTTCTTCAGGAGGGTTCTTTTAGGTTTATTTCCTGAAAGTAAAACTAAGTCCATTCCACTTAAGGTTAACAAATTAGTTCTTTTCTCCCTTGATATTTCTAGAAGTTGATACACTCTTGTAACTTGTAAGCCTAACTTTACATAAATGACAAAACAGAAATACCCAAATAGATATATTACGATGAACGTAAATGTAAACTTATTATTTTACAATTTTAGGGCTAATCAATTAAATAAATAAATATATATGCAATACATAAAATAGATCCGAATACTTCACTGAAAATAAATTTTTATTGAATAACTAGAATAAATTGAAGACAAAACTGACTAAACGCTTCACTTATTCCTATAACATGTACTCAGATATTGATATCTTATAACATGTACTCAGTTCTTGATATCTTATAACATGCACTCATATATTGATATTTTATAACATGTACTCAGATATTGATATCTTATAACATGTACTCAGTTCTTGATATCTTATAACATGTACTCAGATATTGATATCTTATAACATGTACTCAGTTCTTGATATCTTATAACATGTACTCAGTTCTTGATATCTTATAGCATGTACTCAGACATTGATATCTTATAACATGTACTCAGTTCTTGATATCTTATAACATGCACTCAGATATTGATATTTTATAACATGTACTCAGTTTTTGGTATCTTATAACATGTACTCAGATATTGATATCTTATAACATGTACTCAGTTCTTGATATCTTATAACATGTACTCAGTTTTTGGTATCTTATAACATGTACTCAGTTTTTGGTATCTTATAACATGTACTCAGTTTTTGGTATCTTATAACATGTTTTCATTTCTTGATACTCTCTAACTCTACCAGATTACTGATGATTTAGATTACAGTATATTAGTAATGTAAGCCAGTGTAGACAAACTTTCTTTATGTCATTTCCTCTTCCTAAATATGGGTTTTGTTGTGCTCCCCACATAACCCATCTGTGTATTTACTCTGCATGACATCTTCCCATGTTAACTGTTGTTACTGTCTTACTTTAAAGTACTAGATGTACTTGTACTCTAATTTTCAAAACTCTTTTTATTTTTTCATGTGCTTTGAAATATAATTTATATGTTTTTATTGTCTTAGTTACACATCCCCATACCAATTATTCAATTTTCCCTGGGGACTATGTCCCCACACCAATTCTCCCATCTCCCTTGGGGGGCTATGTCCCCATACCAATTCTCCAATCTACCTTGGGGGCTATGCCCCCATACCAATTCTCCAATCTCCCTTGGGGGCTATGCCCCCACACCAATTCTCCAATCTACCTTGGGAGGTTATGCTTCAAAGATCTAGACATACTTTTTATAAACTTAACGTCTTACGCCCTCTAATTAAATCATTGAAAATGCAGTATTAAAAGCATGTGTGCACAAAAACATTCTATATATATATATATATGTATGTAGAAACGTTTACACAAATGACCGATCAAATACAGGCACGTGATTTAAAACGTGCATCTCTGATTTGCCGTGACGAAAGAACAAATAATACTATATTTCCTGTTCTTCAAGAATCTATGTGGACGCTGTCATTAACCATATGACTGGAGACATAGGTGCTGGTCACGGTACTGCCGGAAGCTACTTCGATCCTGGAGCACAGAAGTATGATGGTGTACCATACAGCTACTTGGATTTTAACTCCAGAGAGAAATGTGGAACCAGAAGTGGAAACATCGAATCCTACTATGATGCGAATCAGGTGAAGACCCAAAAAATGAAAAGTTTTATGATTTAAAGAAATTGAATAGAATTGGTAGCCACAAAGGGAATAAACCCTCTATTTAGCCTTCTTCTCATTGGTACATTTTAAAGCTTTTAAAGCTAAACATTCAGGGTCCGATCCACGTAGTGGGATAGCCCTTTATTTTAAAAATACCATGAGCTCTTGTGGCGCAATAGTAAATCTGCGGATTTATAACACTAAAAACGGGTTTCACTAGCTTTGGTGGACATAGCACAGATAGCTCATTGTGCAACTTCGTGCTTAACTTTAAAAACAACGAGCAACAGCAATCCTTCACTTGTGTGCCCTTATTCACATGTTTAACATTTAGCTATTCTGTGATGAAACACGTAAACATGATTGGTGTATCCTTCCTCAGCAAAGTAAATGTTTCTTTCATTAAATATTTTGGAATATATGTGCGTTTAAAGTCTATAGAAAAGGTATTTTCAGTTACAAAATGCAAATAGTAACTGTTACCACCGTTTAATTACACTTACTGCCACTTGTAAGTTCTGTTGTCAGGGGAAACGGTACCACCAATCAGCTGTTTACACGTCACTCCCCATGATGAAAACAAAGAATTAAAAGTTTGAAATTTGTTGTTGCTGCCTTAATATTGTATGTTATAATTGACGAGTGTTTGACTATGTGCTATAGAGACAATATTGTACGTTATAATTGACGAGTGTTTGACTATGTGCTGTAGAGACAATATTGTATGTTATAATTGACGAGTGTTTGATTATGTGCTGTAGACACAATAGTATACGTTATAATTGACGAGTGTTTGACTATGTGCTGTAAAGACAATATTGTATCTTATAATTGACGAGTGTTTGACTATGTGCTGTAGAGACAACTATTTTGTTAACAATATATTGAAAATGTGAATATTTTAATAACATGTTAATTTTTACATTGAAAATTCATTTCCGATAACAATTTGCTATTGTTTAATAAGTGTGTCTGTTAAAAAGAAATTTAATATATTAGTATTAATAAGAGACGAAATAAACTTCCTGTATTTTACACTCAGGTTAGAAACTGTAAGCTTGAGGGTCTGAATGACCTTGACCTCAGCAAGGAGTATGTCAGAGGTAAAATCATCGACTACATGAACAAACTCATCGACATAGGAGTAGCGGGGTTCCGAGTGGACGCTTCCAAACACATGTGGCCCGGAGACCTGCAGGCCATATTGAACAGCCTCAGAAATTTAAACACAAAATGGTTCAGAAGTAACACTAGACCGTTCATTGTGATGGAAGTTATCGATATGGGGGGAGAAGCTGTCAGTGCAAGAGAATACACACACCTAGGCCGAGTGACCGAGTTTCGCTACGGTTATAAATTGGGTAAGGAAGTTGTTGTTTTTCAGGGTGGTCTACACCTAGAAAGGTGCCATTTGATTTAGTAAATTCATATTATGTGTTGTGTTGGTTTAAGAACTGAATAAATGGGGCCTTCTGCTGCGTTCACCGGGGAATATCGAACCCCGGATTTTAAACTTAGTGTTGTCCCACCAAAGAACAATACGTCAAAGATCTCGGCCAAACGAGCCGTTTTTGCATATATATTTCTCTACAAGTGGGATTTTTCGACATCACTGAAAACAAACTGTTTTCCGCATTTTGAAGTCGTGGTGACTGAATTTAAATTTGTGAGTGTCCAACTGAGTTTACACAATTAAGATGTCGAATTGCATGATACAAGTAATACTGTTTAATAAAGCTCATTTATTTTCTTAATCATTATTTTTATTGCAACATTTCAGGTTTCCATCTTTTTGTACTACAAAACTTATGTTCCTTAGTGAACTTAACCAATAGTTTCAAACTGGGGTTTCGAAAGAGGGGAATTCCAGATTTCGACCCATTTTGAAATTCAAATCAAAAGATCAAAGCTCTAATGGTTTGAATCCCCAAGGGGCGGAACACATTTCAAACCTTGCCGCCTAAACAGCTCCTGCAATTTAATGTATTGTTCGTTTGTTTGTTTTGGAATTTCACACAAAGCTACTCGAGGGCTATCTGCGCTAGCTGTCCCTAATTTAGCAGTGTAAGACTAGAGAGAAGGCAGCTAGTCATCACCACCCACCGCCAACTCTTGGGCTACTCTTTTACCAACGAATAGTAGGATTGACCGTCACATTATAATGCCCCCATAGCTGGGAGGGCGAGCATGTTTTAGCGCGGACTCGGGCGCGAACCCGCGACCCTCGGATTACGAGTCGCACGCCTTACGCGCTTGGCCATGCCGGGCCAATTTAATGTAAAACATTTATATTTGTAGTGTTTTATTCTCAATAAGTTGCAGTCAAGCAATCAGGTAGTAAACCAGAGGATGATGTAATTAAAATATTTATACAAGACATTTTATTTAAACGTTTCGGAGTACATTAGTTCCATCTTCAGCAGAAGATGATAATTGTGTTTTTTAGGATGATTATTAACTGAAACTTTAATATCATAATCATCAGTTTATTTAATGTTCAGTTCGAACCAATTAAGAAAGACAACTCTTTATATAATAAAAAATTATACCCTCAAATTCAGCTCGGAATAATAATATAAAATAATATAATAATATACATTAAACTTTTTTTAATACCAAGGTCAACTACTTAAACTTCTACGTTCACGGGTCGTGTATAAATATCTGTGTAATCATAGTAAGGTCATGAACACTGGCAAAACGAAACGTCACTTCAAAACTAGTCTATGAGGATCTAGAAGTATCTAACAGGATCCATCATTCACTACTTAAATACATCCACTCATCCATTCTTCCACAACCACAAGTCACAATCATTACCAAAGGTCCTTCAGACCTTGTACTCTACATTAACTAAAACTGACTCATAGCTAATGACTCTTCTGTTCTCAACGACTCACAAAGTTCTTCAAATCTGTTCTAAATTTTCACACTTAAACTCAAGTGTTGTATAATAAAATAAAACGTTTTGTTTTTTATCAGTTGTCTAAATCTTCGATATTGGATGTTTTTAATACAGATAATTAATTTTCCCGCAGAGCGCCACATAATACACTAGTTTTATACTGCAATATAAATCTAACTGAATTAATCCACGTTATCAGTACCGTTGTTGTCACTTGAAATAAAAATGTATCTCAGAACGGCTGGTATGGGTATTGAAACTTACTGATAAGCAGAGAACAACGTTTCGACCTCCATAGGTCATTATCAGATTAACCTAGGAAGTTTAAAACGTTGTCCTCTGCTTATTAGCCCGACATGACCAGGTGGTTAAGGCACTCGGCTCGTTTATCCGAGGGTCGCGTGTTCGAATCCCTGTCACACCAAACATGCTCGCCCTTTCAACCGTGGGGGCGTTATAAAGGTTCAGTCAATCCCACTATTCGTTGGTAAAAGGTACCCAAGAGTTGGAGGTGGGTGGTGATGACTAGTTGCCTTTCCTTTAGTTTTACACTGCTAAATTAGGGGCGGCTAGCGCAGATAGCCCTCGAGTAGCTTTGGGCGAAATTATAAAAACAGACAAAAAAATCTCTGCTTGACAGTAAAAGTGTTAATGTGTGTGTGTGTGTTTTCTTTTAGCAAAGCCACATAGAGCTATCAGGTGTAAAAGTGTTAATACCCATACCAGTAGTTTTGAGATAGAAAATAATTACAATAATAGTTTCTCTAAAGACGTCGCTAATAAGAATCAATATTTGGTTAAATGACTGGTGAAACTTCTAAAATGATCTTATTAGAAGTTAGAATTGTGATTCGTTTTTCATTATCTGACAAAATATTATTCCTTACAAATCACAAAGGAAATGTCATCAGGAAAAACGGCGGAGAAAAGATGCAATATTTGAAAAATTTCGGCCAATCATGGGGATTCACGGAAGGAAATAACGCCCTTGTTTTTATTGACAACCATGACAACCAAAGGGGGCATGGTGCTGGCGGTTTTGGAGTCATTTTAACGCACTTTGAATCACGAATGTACAAGATGGCAACGGCTTTCATGTTAGCATGGCCATACGGTTTCCCTCGTTTGATGAGTAGCTACACTTGGCCAAGACAAATAGAAAACGGAAAGGACAAAAATGATTGGATTGGTCCTCCTTCTGACAGCAATTTCAACACCAAACCAGTCATCCGAAATGCCGATCTTACATGTGGCAATGGTTGGGTATGCGAACACAGGTATGTTATATAAACGATAGTTACTTATATATTGCTGTTACCAACGTTATAACTTCGTGAAATATTTCTTTACTAGTCAAATTACCGTGGAAATTTATGAGGAGAACAAAAACACCTCGATTCGAACGCAATATAAATAAAATTCCAAAAATTTCTACTAGGGGGCTGCACTTTGAAAATTTTTAAAATCCAATTACTTATACTTCTTTCGATCGGTCCCTCACACGCTCCTGTCACCAATTTTGATAATACGTAAATTATTGAGTTGTTATTTTTTCAAATCTCGATTTATATTGTTGTTTTGTTAGACTCTTTGCATACTAAAACCAACATTCAAGTAAATTAGTTTGGTGGCGTTTCAATTCCTAAATAAACAACAACTCTTGTTTGATGCCCTCTTTTGTGAGGGTTAAGGCCGTAAATGCAAAATTTTAAGTCGTTTTGGTGAAATGTTGTGAGGAGTTCAAAAGTTAAATAAATATAGATCCATAGGTTTGCTTCCCTAGAACGTCAGCGGTAAGTTTAAGGACTTTAAAAAGTAAAACTCTAAGGTTCCATTCCTCATAATAGACAGAACGCAAATAGACATCGTGCGAAACCAACACAAACACATCTTACATTTACCATAAAGCTTACTATAATCAAGGACAAAAATAAGGTTTCCACACCTCCAGAGTATACCAATAATATGTAAAATACTGCACTTAATCACAATGGTATGTCTGCATAATTACAACACTAGAAACCATGATAGGCACTGCATAGATAGCCCATTGTGTAACTTTGTGCTAAGCTATAAACGACCAAACTTAGACACAGATTACAATAAAGTAATTCGTCTGATATGGGTGGAAGTAACGTAAGAAACTAATATTAAAGCCTGAAATTTATAAGAGCTTTGAAACTGATTGTCTCATTCCAATTGAAGTTAATAACTGAAAACAATTCCTAAAGATGCATTACTTAAAAGTATTAATGATTTAAGTATTAAGAATTTCACTTTTTCAGGGTAACTGTTTTTTTTTAAGGCAGTAAATATCAAACAACTATATTGAGTGTTAACAGCATCCTCATTACATAAGTACAAATACAGGGCCTGGCATGGCCTAGCGCGTTAAGGCGTGCGCTTCGTAATCTTAGGGTCGCGGGTTCGCGCCCAAGTCGCGCCAAACATGCTCGCCCTCCCAGCCGTGTGGGCGTTATAATGTGACGGTCAATCTCACTATTCGTTGGTAAAAGAGTAGCCCAAGAGTCGGCGGTGGGTGATGATGACTAGCTGCCTTCCCTCTAGTCTTACACTGCTAAATTAGGGACGGCTAGCACAGATAGCCCTTGAGTAGCTTTGTGCGAAATTCCAAAACAAGAACAAATACTAAATAAAATACAATGACGTTTGTTAATAACAATTTCTGTTAATCAAGTCAAAGTTTGGCTTTTTTTAGTGTTCCTTTCTTCTCCCCCAGATCAGAGTGATGATCTCATTAGTCAATATTCTGATAATTATGAATATGGAGCGCATGTGCTGTATTAATAATATCCAAATTATTGATTTCTTTATACACTGTTCGCTACGAATAGGGACCTTATACTGCTTACATAGATTCCTCTTTACAAAATAAAAACTGCAAATAGAGTCGGCAAAATAGCATAAGAACCTAAAAATGCAAGGCGAACTATTTGCTTGTTTATTGTAAATCGCAACTCTGTAGCATTCCAACACCAGGTTTTGAAACTCAGTTTTTAGTTTTATTAACCAACAGGCTTGTCGAATATTTTACACAGGAAATGAAATCATTTATCCGTGGTTTCTGTTAGTTCTTTGAAACGAATACCGTAGCAGGTAATAACATAAACTTACTCAACATAGGCAATTATGAGCAGCCAAAGTACTTTGAATCAGAAGGGGCATATTCTACGAACGGTTAGGAGATGTGTTTAATTGTCAACATTCTTATAAGATCAGTTTAATTATCATTTATTATTATTATTTTTTAATGCGAAAGTGTTCTTCGAAGAATACGCCCCTCCCGATCCAAAGTACTTCTGTCGCTCAAGACAAACTATGCTGAGTAAGTTTATGCTATTGCCTGCTACGATATCCATTTTAAAGAACTAACTAAATCCATGGATAAATTATCTCAATTTCTGTGTAAAATACTTGAGAAACCTCAACATTATTTAGTGCTATTAACTGTATTATTAGTCACACTTTACTTTAATTTTTTTTATGTGCGTCAGGAGGGAATATATAACTAACAAAGCCTTGAAGACTAAGTAATTATTTGGTACATAAATTATTTTAAAAATAAGTTTAAGAAAGCAGGTGACGCTCAATAATTTTAGGGTTAAGTGAACAGCCAATCTTGTAGCATATTTTCCTACCATAAAAAACTAATAAAGAATTAGAACTGATACCAAAATTGATTTGATTTTGCCAGGCGAAATAATTTAATCATGCAAGATTGTTTAAATAACGAAATTAGTGTCATACTTTTCTTTTATAAATAATTATGACGTTGTAAAAGTATCGGAAGTTATTTTTAAATGATGTGTTTTCTGGCAGAAATAACACGTTTTATCAGTGATGAAAGTTGTCGGTTTTCCAGTCTTATAGTGCAGTAAATACTTAGTTTTCTATGCGAGTAGGTTAATCATTTGTTACATTGTTTTGGAATCTTATCCAGGATGTCTTTATTTTGATTTTATTTAAAAGGCTATTTTTCTTAATTTTTTTTATTTACATCATTTGAGTCACTTATAATATTCCACACTCGAACTATTTATATAATTTTTAAGCCTGACGTCTTCTGGTGGCTCACAGACAAGTTAGATCTAATTACATTAAAATCGCGTGTAACGTTAGGGTTAACAACAAATTAAGGTTGACCTTGTTTAGATAATATAACAAGTTAAGATTTCTCTTGAACAAACTATTAAATCTTAGAATGTATATATATATATTTACAACAGGGATATCTTGTAAATCATTGAGATAAGGATTAGTAAAATAACAACCGTATCCGCTGTACAGAATGACGTTATTGAAGCTTTATATTAAACCATGAAATTGTAGGTGAGGATGCAGTATCGTTAAGTTTAGAGCGTGCTTGAATATCCTTCTTCAAATATGTCACAGGTTAGTTTGTTTATTTGTGATATTCGCATAAAGCCACACTTCAGCCAGTTACGCTAGGCGTCTCAAACGTTAACCTAACATAAAGCAGGTAGTCAACAGCACCCACCGCCAACGCTTACGCTACTCTACGTGAATAATGTCCTTAACCGTCATTTTTAAACACATCCAATGGAAAGACTGAATGGCCCGCTCTTGTCTCAACAGAATACGAACCTTTTGGACCTACAGTCTGGCACGCTAACCAATTGTCCACACCCACTCTACTTATAAAAGGAAGCGATTCTGTTTCAGTTTATGTTCAGTCAGAGAAAACATACATTTTTGATAAAAAGAATATCACGAGTCTCTAAAGTTCTCTGTAGTTTTTAAATGTAATTACTACCTGACATCGATCCCGTACTATTGGTAGAAAAGTCGTATTTGCTATAATCAGGACTTGTTACTCTAAAAGTTGCTGTTATTGTACTTTTCAAATAAACAACAATGTTGTTTTATGTACAATTAGATTGATATTTCTCACATCGCACGTTGGTGACCAGTATTGTTAAAGCGGATTTTAAATGTTGCCCTCAGATGGCGCCAAATGTACAACATGGTGAGGTTCAGAAATGTAGCTGGTTTGAGTAAGATGACTAACTGGTGGGATAATGGCGGAAATCAGATTGCATTTAGCCGAGAAAACAAGGGGTTCCTCGCTATCAACAATGAGGATTATGCTCTAGACAAACACCTTCAAACTCGACTTCCTTCTGGAACTTACTGTGACGTCATAAGTGGTAACAAAGAAGGAGGTCGGTGTTCTGGACGCACCGTTACAGTAGATAATGATGGGAACGTCAATATTTATATAGATAATAAATGGGAAGATCCCATGATTGCCATTCATATAGAGGTAAGTCAGAGTTCTCCTTCTTTTCAAAGTCAACATTAACTTTTAATAAAAGTAACCTATATATACTGATTGAAACTAAGAAGTCATTTATAACTACATTAAATTAATTATACATAAAGAAATACACAGAAAAACTAAAGCCTTTAATTACGAAAATGCTTTGAATCATAGTTGAGTACCATTGCTGTTATCGATGTTTTCGATCGTAATGCCAACAACGTTTCAAGAAATTCGGAAAGCCTTACAGATGTAAACATCAGTTTAAAAGGCTTAATGCGTGCAACTCGTAATCCGAGGGTCGCGGGTTCGCGCCCGCGTCGTGCTAAACGTTGCTCGCCCTCCCAGCCGTGGGGGTGTATAATGTGACGGTCAATCCCACTATTCGTTGGTAAAAGAGTAGCCCAAGAGTTGGCGGTGGGTGGTGATGACTAGCTGCCTTCCCTCTAGTCTTACACTTCTAAATTAGGAACGGCTAGCACAGATAGCCCTCGAGTAGCTTTGTGCGAAATTCCAAAACAAACAAACAAAAAGGCTTAATGAGAATTAATAATAACAAATAAAATTTTTGGAGGTATTTTAATAATTATAACTAAAAATATCCTTTAAATCATTTTAAAGCAAAATTATTTTTGTTATTATTTGCCAAACAAAAATTATTTCTGTTCCCTCCTAAAATCCGTCAAGCTTATCACAACATGAAACCTAAATATAATTTGTCCTTTGAGACTTATACTTGTGAATTTTATACAGTCAATATATAATATATATATATTATTTTGTTCTGTATGAATTAAACTAAAACACGAAGAGCTATTATCAGGAACTTGTAACAAAAATAAGTCATTTCTATATATTGAGAGAAAAAGTCATGGTAAATAAGACATAATTTAATAAAGATGGCTCCATTTAAACTATTTAAAAATAATTAACGCTACGAACAAATACCACAAGTAACAAAATACTTATTGACTAGATTATAACCGAATAATTACTTGGATACACCCATTATTTTAATCCGTAAACGTAATAATATTTGGCAAAATTTAACCAGCTTAACTTTATGTTTATCCTAAATACATTCTTCAAATCAACAATATTTCATAATCTTTGTAAGTGTAATAAGAAATTAAACATAATGATTACTAAAAACTAAACTGTAAATAAAAATTAAAAAGTCTTATAAGTGTTTTTAAAAAACAAGGTACTGTTTGTAGATTATTTGGTTCTTTATCCATATAACTACGGTATTTTTTACTTCATAATTTTTTTTATAAGTCTAAGTGAACAGTAAGGAGTATTTTTAAAAGTTATTATATACAAAATACATAAAAGTACTATTTGCATGTCACTTAGATTGAATACATAAAACATGAATATAATTGTAAGTATTCGTGTATATACAATAGGAACAACAGATGGAAACGCCTTTGAATTTATATATTAAAAAATATTATATACCAAAAAAAACGGGCTTAATTACTGAGAAATAAATGTAAGGATTAGAAACTGAACACATACTCATGTATTAAGAACTGAGTTTCAGCAATGTAAATATACCGAAAATTTGTGCACATTGAATAACTTAAAATGATTATTTATTTCTTCCTCTCCTGCAACATATCAGGGGAAGGAGAATGGGGTTAAAGGGCTACCCCAATATTCTAAAATGTTTACAAGGTTCACTGTCTTCTGATTCCCCTTTGTAAACAAACAATTTACTTCCATTTAAACCCCTTAAATTATTTCCACGAAAGAAAAAGTATATTTTTCTTTGAGTGAAAACTTTCCTCCGTATCTCTGAAATATATATCACTAGTACTGAACGAATTGTATAATTAGACAGATATTTGATTATTAAAATTCCTAGTAATAAGTATAAACCATATTTTAGGATGTATTTAGTTCCTTAGTGAAAACACTTAGTGTAGAAACTTCATTTACGTTTTAATTACTATAATTTTTCACCATCGAATTAATGCTTGAGTTTTTTATATTGTTTAATTCGAAGTTCATGTTTTAATTTGTTTTTCAGGCCAAGTTGTAAGAGATTCAATCACGAGAACTGAAACAAAGGAAACTAATTATTAATAATTATAGTTGCACTAAAGAAAGAAATGTAAATATAAATAAAAATATGATAAAATCAATACTGAAAGAAAAACTACTTTTTACTCCCAAACGATGAACGTTTCAAACATTTTCCAGTTAATAATAAATTTATGAGCTAATCGGTATTATAAAAATCATAACAAAGCATTCAGACACCACATAATTATGTAAATATAAAGAAACATACACGAAATTTCTATTATTTTCTACAAACTTACATGTTTTGACGTTACTTTCGCATAACCTAGTGGCCAATTTATTTTAAAGTTAAATATGAAACGTTTAATTATAAGTATCGATTCCTCATATCCTTCAACGTGGTTGCTAAAAGTTTGTCATTTTCGATGTTTTTTTTAGGTATCCTTTTAAAATAAATTAAACTTCGTGAAATCTGATACACTTTATGTACACAAACTGTATCTGTTACACGCTTATTTTTCATCGTTGTACTTAATTCTAAACAAACAGTAATTGTACATTTTTTAATTTTATTTTCATCTTAAAAATACTTTTATTACAACACGAAAGTCAAGATTTGTGTCCAACAGAACATTGACCCCTTCAGAGGTCTTGTCCAAGTATGATTATAAGGCATCAAACGTTTCACGACATTTCTTACAGTACTCAAATACAAGTGTACGTTTTACATTGATTTAAATTTTAGGCGTTGGAGCTATTGTACGAACTCACAAAATGAAGTCTATCAAAAAATAATTCAATAAATGCTACATTTTAAAATAATTATGGAAATTAATACATTCATTACATACATTTTAGATGTACACGTATAAATAAGTCTATAACCATGAAGAAATCTCAACCATTGTCGAATAAATAAGATATAACAGAAAATTGGTTATAAGTAGCATTTTCGGAAAACATGAAATTTGTGGCGGCGAAATAAATCAGTATTTTTTCTCGCTCTGGCAAACATAGCGAGGCAGTGCTGAATTTAAAAATTGGGATTCTTTATACACTGCGGACCAAAATCTTAACAGCACTAAACATAAAGAAAAATATGCATCTTGCGTTGTTAGACTCGACCACTTATTTGTGTAGAGCTTCGAAAGATGAAAATAAGAAACTGGAAAAAAAAAGCATTTAATTGGGAAAATGTGAACATTGTGAAATTAGCCTAAATACTAGCTGGTCAAAAGTTTTAGACCATACTGAAACGAAGCGTTAATCGGTAAACATGTAATGAAATTTAGTCATTTGTGTTCAAGCATTAGCGTTGCCAACATCTCCAACTGACGTCTCCTGTGTTACATTGGGTAAAAACATGGCAAAGGCTAAAAAGTTGAGAGAGTTTGAATGGGCAGAATTGTCGAGCTGCAAAAGCAAAGTCTCTCAGAACGTGCCATCGCAGGTGAGATTGGGTGTAGCAAAACCGCTGTTGCAAATTTCTTAAAAGACCCTGAAAATACAAAACGAGAATTTCAAGTGTTTGACCCAAGAAAATTTCACTGACGTTGAGCAGGAGGTTTCGACGGGTTGTCCGACAAGACACCAGCCGATCGTCGGACCAGATTAAGGCCCTTATGGACGCAGAATGCAGCTCAGAAACAATAAGAGGGGATCTACGAAAGAAAGGCTTTAAAAACCGTAAAAGTCTTCTAAGGCCACGTCTCCTTCCACACCACGAAACAGCTCGATTAAACTTTGCTGAGAAGCACAAAACATCGGACGTAGAAAAGTGGAAGAAGGTTTTGTTCTCTGATGAGAAAAAAATTAACCTGGATGGTCCAGCTGGCTTCCAACGTTACTGGCACGATAAGGATATCCCACCAGACATTTTCTACATGACACAGTGGAGGAGGTTCCATCATAATCTGGGGTGCTTTCTCCTTCCATGAAACAATGGAGCTTCAGGTAAGACAGAGGCGTCAAACAGCAGCTGACTACATTAGCATGTTGGAGAGAGCATCCTCATTGACTGAAGGCCCTCGCTTGTGTGGAAAGGACTGGATCTTTCAGCAGGACTTTTTCATGACAAATTACGTGATTCTTTTGGACCATCCAACGTGTTTGCTCGAACTGAACCCCATTGAAAATGTTTGGGAATGGATGGCAAGGTAAGTTGTAGAAATGGACGTCAATTCCAAACGTGATCTTCGTGAAGCCATCTTCACCACTTGGAATAATATTCCAGCCAGCCTTCTGCAAACACTTAAATCGACCATGCCAAAGGGAATGTTAACAGTTATTCGCAATGATGGCCGTGCAATTCACTACCGAGACCTTTTGTTGAGCATTTCCTATCCTGTTTAGGACTTCTTTTTGTTATGGTTTTGATCAGCTAGTATTTAGGCTAATTCCATAGTGTTCACATTTTTTCCTATTAAATGTTGAACGTTTTTTATTTTTATTTTCCCTTTCGAAGCTCTACTCAAATAAGTGGTTAAGTCTAACAACGCAAAATGCATATTTCTTTATGTTTGTTGGCCTTAAGATTTTGGCCAACAGTGTGCATGTAGTATAAATAAGCCAGAGCTATGCTGTAACTAACCAATATCAAGGAAAATTAACGTGACGTGAACATGTCTCCAGCCTAAACTTGGCATGTTAATTTAGTATTAGTAATCCCAAAACAAACTAAATTTATATTAAACCTTCCCATACGTATATATTTAAAAATGTAAATAATTTGTAAAACAATCCGTGTGTCATTGTTGATGTTGTGAATAATTGAATTTGAACAAAACTCGCACCACGACAAACTTTTAGAAGTAAAACATAATAAACAAAATTTTCAGTATTTTGGCTTGTTTCCCATAGTAACCAAAATATATTGTATTAAAATATTCAGCTATAAATCAGTTTGGTTCATTTAGTCATGTGACATGGAAGGATCGGGTACAACTTTCTCCCCGATACCGATTTGGTTCTCCAGTGTTGGATGAAGCCTGCACTAATTCTTCAGCAGAATGTTATCCGATAGCTAGGAAAAACAGTTCTTCATTCATGCAGTTGCTACGTGTGAGTAACAACAGTACAAGTTAGTTGATAAAAATATTGTTTGTTAAGTTCCGCGGTCTTTTCTGACTTGTACTAGGGTTACAATAAGCCCTGAATTAGTGGTTCATATTTGTTGGAATATTTTCTTACTTCTTGATCTACAATAGTTTTGTAAGAATAATATTTAAATTATTATTAAATTTTACACACTAAACACACTAAATTCAGACAGTATAAATCGTGACCACATCTCTCATGTGAAATGGGCTGTTCTGAATAAGTGACGCAACTGCTTTGTCATTTCAGCTTAGTTTTTTGATTCGATTTCTACTACTCTCCACATCCGTTCCGCTTTACCTGTTTCACAAGTTTTATTAAAGAATGAATGCAACTGAAAATCCTCGCAGACGTTTTAATCATAATTAGTAAAATTTATTGGTGTTTTCTGCGTTTTAAAGGACAAAAAAAGACGAAAAAGTCAGTCACCTTAAAATAATCTGCAAAACTTTTAAAGTGAGACATTTCAAATACCTTATTTTCCGCCTAATAAGCCGAATTTCTGGCCCTAAATTTTGAACCTGATTTTTGGAGGTCGGCTTATTGGCCGATCACCAGCTTTGGACCAAAAAATACCAAAGACCAAAATCGGCTCCAAAATCATACCTTTGATCTCACAGTTACGGCAGAGTTATTTCAGTTGAATAAACTTTATTTATTAATAGAAAAAAGGTCTAGACATTACGAATGACGTATTCATAGAAATAACAAAATTCATAAAAAAAATACAAACTTTAATCTCAGAAATTTATTTAAATCCATCATCTTCATCGTCAGAAGCACCAAATGATAGATTCCAATCCTCGGCAGAGACCTGGTCGTCGTACGGGTCATTCTCTGGTGTTATTAGCTGAGTGAGTGGAATGTTGTCTTCCTCGTCGTCGTCCAACCACAACATATCATCTTCCGTTCCATCCATTGCATTTGAGATGCAGCATTTTTTAAATGACTTCTCTACAGTTTCAACACTACTATCGTCCCACAATTTCACGACCCACTCGGCTTATTGGGCGGTAATAAGCAAAACCCCTCATTTTCAGAGCTGAAAATTGGCCTCGGCTTATTAACCGGAAAATACGGTATATTGCAAGATCTTCGACAAGAAAGCCCATTATGAACTGAAAGTCCACTTTTACAGTGCCCCCAAGTGGTATGTCTGTAGACATGTACTACTAGAAACTAAACTTCGATCCTCGTGATGAGCAGAGACAAACAAAATAACCCCTTGGGCAGCTTTGGACTCAATAATAAACAACTTTTACCGGATCTGTCCATCAGGGACAAAGCTGGGTATGCATTTCACCTCTCAAGACTTAGTCAAACTGCACACCTACTTAATTTTAAAAAAAATGTTTGAGGGTAGTCGATAATACAGAAGTTTTTAATTAAAGTTGTGTAGCTTCCGAGTATAATCTGACAAACATCAATTGGGATAATGATTTTCTTTCAAATGACCATGTTTCACTCTGAAAACGGCATTTCAGTATTTTGAAAAATATAGGTTTCATGTTTGTAAGAAAATAAGGTTAAAAACTAATCCTCAAACATATTATATACAATGTTACTCACAGAAAATAACGTTATCATTTAAATATCCGTATGTTTTGTTCTTTAATCTTTTTGTATTTGTAAAAACACTTTGATTTCCAAGAATGTTGGCAGATATTTTCTCTGAAAGAGGAACACAATGTAAACACTATTTTCTGTAAAGTTGATTTTTAAAAATAAGCAATTTTAAAATTTCAAGATCTAAATTTTTAGTGATTGAAATTTTGTAAAAATCTTTAGTAGTTTCAATTGAATTTAATTTGCTATTTTCTCAATTCACTGTAAGATGACGCTTTATTTTTTTGAGTGTATCATTCTACCAATTTAGATAAAACACAGGTCAATTTTCTCATCCCCCCCCTGAAAAAATCATGTTATATTGCTTAGGTCTCTAACTGTTTATTTTGTAACAAATATGAATATCAAACCAACTTTCACTGAAGATAAACACGAGAGAAAATATACAACGTACTTGATAAGGTAAACCAATGGAAAGATGAGGAAATAAAAAATTAAATGAACGACCCTAAAATTGAACAACAGAAATACAATTTATAGAATAATTAATAATAAGTGAGTGTAAACAAGTTTGATAAAGCTGCTGGAGATGTTTTGGATTTCACGTAAAACTACTCCAGGGCTATCTGCGCTAGCCGTCCCTAACTTAGCAGTGTAAGACAGCTAGTCATTATCACCCACCACCAACACCAGGGCTACTCCTTTACCAACGAACAGTGGAATTGACTGTCATGGCTGAAAGGGCGAGCATGTTGGGCGCAACTGGGATTCGAACCCGCGACCGTCAGATTACGAGTCGAATTTCCTAACCCACCAGGCCATGCTGGGCCTGAAGTTATGAATAAAGGAAAACAACAACACTGATGGACTAAACCATCTTAAGCATAAAGATTAAACTAGCTGTAATCCTTTCTCTATAAGTTCAGTCTTTCAAACTAAAATCCAAGTTACTACAAATTATGGAAGAGAAGAAATTACATGTTACCACAACTGTTTGTGTCACTTATCATCTAGACAAAGTCAAAATACCTTTTCATCTGTCATGGGCCTTGCCTTCTTCCTCCCCCTAGAAAAAAAACTTCACAAATACAAAGTTTAGTGCACAGTTTCATATTAGAGTCAAAAAGTCTATTGCAGTAGGCCTATAGAGTTCTAAAATATGACGTCACATTTTCTGGTAAATTCAAAATCAAACGGTTCAATAAAATATAAAAAGAATGTCTAGTCGTTTGCAATGAGTATAATGAATCAATGTGTCTGTATTAGTAATGACTCAGTATTCTGTTTACTGGCCTTGAAGTTGTACAAGTAAGTTTATTTTTACGTTAGTTTTGTGCAGTTAGCAAATTGAGTAAACTTATAGAAACATTACAAAAGGAAATAAACCAACTTGTTCTCGTTGCAATAAATTATTTTCAAAAGATATTTAAAACAAACAAACCTGCCAATGAAAGAATACTGTTACGGCTATATCTTTTATTAAAAATCGGACTAATAATTTTGGGTAAAACTTGAAAAGTCCATTTGTTGTAAAAAATTCATCTAATATTTTTATCATAGAAAAAGTATTAAATCCAGGCTTCAGTTATTAACAATATATCACAAGAACTCAACACGTGCAATGTGACAGAAGAATAACTGAAAACCTCAAAAAGTGCTATAGTTGTGGAGTATAATAACAAGGGATTTACTGACTGCTGTTATGAAAAACAATCTTAATTTAAATACTATCAACTACACTTTTTGATCTTAGGGCAAACACAACATATATGAGTAATGAAAGCTGAAAATCCCACGATTATTATTGGTTAAAAAAACAAACAGAAGATAATCACGAAACATTTTAATTCACGAAACTGTCACAAATTTTACTTTCCAGACAACTGATCTTATCTGTAAACATTCATACTTTTGTCATGTAAAATATGTTTACACCTCATGATACACTCCTTTTAACCAATTTATTTTTTATTTCATAGGCTGCGAGTCTTAAATATTAACATTTATGAAACATTGTTGATTATGTAGGTATTACACTGTAAGGAAAATCAATTTAAATACTCATAAAAAGATTTTAACCCATAAGTAAAGCAACAACATTGTATATTTACATATCATACAAACAGTACTTATGTATAGTTAAGACAGTGAAATAAAACTTTCAATTGAAGTGATGTGCAACATTGAGGTAATGTTAGAGGAAAACATTTTTTTTTTTTAGAATATAATATTTGAAATGCATGATAAACTGATCACACTTAAGTGTGTTTAATATATCAAGTGAGATACCATTGATTCCAACACATCTGTTGTGGAACCAATCATAGTGTTAACAGTACCATTCTTGATGCATTAGAGGTGTCGTGAGACAAAACAACAGCACAAAATAAAACCACACATGATCACATTTTCTAGAAACAGAATAATTAACCTAATGAAGAATCAGACTCTATGTAAACCTTTAACTTCGTTGAAATATTGGATATCTTGGCTAAAAAACTAATAAACTAGAGATGATGTATGTATAACTTGTATCAAAACAGAGAGAAAACCTTTACAGATATCACTAACTTATGGTTACTATGGCCTTCACTTACTTAAAGTGTTGTTTTTTTTATGAACAGCTGTCAAAACCTTCAACAGTACCAATGAACTCAAGACAGAAGATTGAAACACTGAATGTATAAGGAAGCTTATAAAACTATCACAAGCAGCTTCTATAAACTGGGAGAAATTCACAGTTATATTGGCTGAAAAGTTTACGACTGTTTTAATTAACATCAAACTGTAAGCACTATTTTCCAAGATGTAAAACAGAGAAAATATGCAACAAGTCAGGTGAGAATTATGTTCTGTTTAGCCAATTAAATCAAAATAATTTCCTGTAGGAGTTTAGTAGCAAACATCTTAGATAGTTGGGAACAGCTGTGTGAACAAATCACCATATAGACAAAAATACTATATATGCTAAAACCCTGTAATTCAAGAAACATCTCAACTGTATAAATACAGGTTGCCAAAAAATGACAAAAATGTATACGTCAAGTGAAAAATATCTGTTTTAAAACTAATCTTTTAGTTTGTTTTTAATGAAAAATGTAAGAAAACAAAAGGTATTTAAATATATTCATTATGCCGCTAATGACTGAGTTAAAAGAAAGCACACTAGATGTACAAAATAAAATTCTGTTGTACGTTTTTGAAGATAACTTGAAAATCAAAAATAGATAAAACAACAACATTGAAATGTTTAAAACATATGCAATACGTGTGGCTAGTTTTTCTTTATTTTTAAAGAAAAACATTACACTGGTAAGGTATTGTTGACCGTTTTTGTGACTGCAGTCGTAAAGATTTTTGAAAAGAATCGAAGTCCCGTTTGTCCTCCAGGAATGTATCTAATTACATACCTAAAAAAAAAAATTAAGTGACAAAAATAAATGTACATCATTCAAACATGTCACAGTCTAATCTCTTATTACAAAAATATAATTTAAGATTGACAAAAAAATCCATTTTTACTCTCTTACAATATATCATCCTGACTAAAATTCACACATTTATTGTTAAGATAATACTTTAGAAAAGTGATAAACCAACAATATGCACTAATTTTTGGAAACAAGTTAATAAAACATTATGCAGGGTGTTCGGAAAGTCACTGTGCAGTTTTGTAATCATATTTTATTCAGTCTATTTCAAGCCAACAACTGATGGCAGTGTTTAGAACAAATTACTTTCTGTATTTTATATTGAAATATGTCTATTAATAATTATATAAGTGCACTGTAACTTTCCGAACACCCTGTAAAAAGGTGAGAAAAACTTTAGGCTACGGAAGGTGTATTTTAAATTGTGAAATGTGAAAAAACTTGGAGGTATTTACTTTATACACAAACAACTGATGGTGCCTAACACAGTGTAATATCAAGTAATTTGTATATTTTATTGTTACTTTATTACTATGTTCCTGTGCAAGGTCCCCATTAAGAAACATTGGACATATTAACTGCTACCCATTATAAATAGATTTTTACTTTTCTTGTGTGATTGTAATGTATTAGAGGTTTTTTAACCAATAATCATGGGCTTGCAAGCAGTTTGTACACATGTAATATGCCTATAAAACAGAACGAGCTAATTTCCTACCTGAAGTTCACCAGTACTTTGGTTATCCTTGTGTCTTATCCTATTTCTATTTAAAGGTCATTTAAATTATTAAATACAAACTGTCCAGAAAGAAACAGAAATTTATTTCTCACACACTGGATAAAAGCCAACAGGCTGTGTTTATCAATAACAGCTCAAAGCTGGACATTCTTATGTTAAAATATTAAGTAACTGAGAAGACTGGACAAAGCCAGGTTTACAAAAATTATATGCTAACCCTAACCTAATCCTTTAAAGTTGAGTTCTTATGTATGCAAGAAACTGTTTTTGTTTATTTCTATTACAAATGAAAACTTACATTACATTCTGTTTTCTTCCTGATTCCCCTCTAAACTAATGATACAGATTAAAAAAGATCCCACATTGTTCATTTCTTTATGTTTCCACAATTTAAGATGTAGTGGCTGTGTACTAATTTATTGGCTTAATGGAGAATGACACACAAAACATGGAAGGTGAGAACATTGGTTGGTTTTAAACAACTAGTGTTTTAAGTTTTATCATTACACTGTTTGTTCACTAGACTGCAGTTTTCTAGCAGTTAGGTTAAACAAATAACAGTTTTGTTCATACATGTATTTCCATTGTAACACGATGTCCTGCTTTCACGTAACATTCATTGGACTAAACTTCAATAGTGATTTAAAATAGAGAAAAAATGCGAAATGTATCAAACACATTTTAATAAATTATTGTTTATAATTTTTCATTGTAAAACATTACACATGAATAATTCATGTAATGGATGTTTAAAAAAATATACAAATACAGTTCTAATGTTAACTAATGTCCTTATTTAAAAACATCTCCTGTTTTACAAAAGCAGTCCATAATCATGTTATGTAACGGTTCTCTTGGAACACATATTCCTTTTGGTTCTTGTCCATCCTATTCAACATTCCCACCAGTCTTTAATACAACTGCGTGGTAGATGGAAAGTGTCTTGCATAGTAACTACTTCTCTTCATTGCTGTTAAAACCATCTTTGGAAATATTCTTCAAGTGATATACTGTACTAGCTGTTCTTTTCCAGCATTCAATACCACACTTAAATGTAAAGTAAAAACACAGTTCTCTACACAACTTTTATTTCCACCAATCATTCCTGCCACTTACAACATGAAGAGATTCTGAGATTTGACTAAAGTCAAAAAGGTCAAATGAAAAAAAGAAAAAAAAATATTCCAGATTCAAAATGGTTTCAGTTCAACTGAATTTTGATTTTAATCAGTCATGCTACCACTAAACAAATGGATTTTAGGACCTGGCTTTGGTTTAATCAGTCATGCTACCACTAAACAAATGGATTTTAGGACCTGGTTTTGGTTTAATCAGTCATGCTACCACTAAACAAATGGATTTTAGGACCTGGTTTTGGTTTAATCAGTCATGCTACCACTAAACAAATGGATTTTAGGACCTGGCTTTGGTTTAATCAGTCATGCTACCACTAAACAAATGGATTTTAGGACCTGGTTTTGGTTTAATCAGTCATGCTACCACTAAACAAATGGATTTTAGGACCTGGTTTTGGTTTAATCAGTCATGCTACCACTAAACAAATGGATTTTAGGACCTGGCTTTGGTTTAATCAGTCATGCTACCACTAAACAAATGGATTTTAGGACCTGGCTTTGGTTTAATCAGTCATGCTACCACTAAACAAATGGATTTTAGGACCTGGTTTTGGTTTAATCAGTCATGCTACCACTAAACAAATGGATTTTAGAACCTGGCTTTGGTAGTCGTTTTTTTTATTTTCTTGCACATGGTCCTGACATATTTCACTTTTATATTTTCTCTTACAGGTTGCTTATAACATCGCACCTGCTTAACTGATATGATGGATAAAAAAGTGCTTCTTGCTCAAGAATGTTGAGAAACAATGTTTGTTTAGTAGTTGAAATCTGGTACGACTGGCCTGTGAGAAACTATACCCTATTCCTTTCTGAACATCCCTCATACACAACACATATACAAAGACATGTACACATTTGATAAAAATACAAAACAGATACAGATAAAAGTAGAAAATAATACCAATATGTGTATCTCCATGTTTATCTCAACACATTACTTAATACATTAAGTATAAATAAGATTAAACATAAAAAAAACTGCCATGGAGTAGTCACAGTGCCCCAAATTCACACATCAAGATAAATTTGTCTTTGAAACACCCACTGGTGTGTCACACAGCCCAGAAGTAAATATCGGTCGTGACCCAGTGCCAGAGCAGGTGGCAGCCCACATGTTATCACTACATTCATGTTGACCTAGTGTCAGAGTACGTGGCAGCCCACGTTATCACTACATTCACGTTGACCTAGTGTCAGAGTACGTGGCAGCCCACGTTATCACTACATTCACGTTGACCCAGTGCTAGAGCACGTGGCAGCCCACATGTTATCACTACATTCATGTTGACCTAGTGCTAGAGCAGGTGGCAGCCCACATGTTATCACTACATTCATGTTGACCCAGTGCTAGAGCACGTGGCAGCCCACGTTATCACTACATTCACGTTGACCTAGTGTCAGAGTTCGTGGCAGCCCACGTTATCACTACATTCACGTTGACCCAGTGCTAGAGCACGTGGCAGCCCACATGTTATCACTACATTCATGTTGACCCAGTGCCAGAGTACGTGGCAGCCCACATGTTATCACTACATTCATGTTGACCCAGTGCTAGAGCACGTGGCAGCCCACATGTTATCACTACATTCATGTTGACCCAGTGCCAGAGTACGTGGCAGCCCACGTTATCACTACATTCATGTTGACCCAGTGCTAGAGCAGGTGGCAGCCCACATGTTATCACTACATTCATGTTGACCCAGTGCTAGAGCAGGTGGCAGCCCACATGTTATCACTACATTCATGTTGACCCAGTGCTAGAGCAGGTGGCAGCCCACATGTTATCACTACATTCATGTTGACCCAGCACTAGAGCAGGTGGCAGCCCACATGTTATCACTACATTCATGTTGACCCAGTGCTAGAGCAGGTGGCAGCCCACATGTTATCACTACATTCATGTTGACCCAGCACTAGAGCAGGTGGCAGCCCACATGTTATCACTACATTCATGTTGACCCAGTGCTAGAGCACGTGGCAGCCCACATGTTATCACTACATTCATGTTGACCCAGTGCTAGAGCACGTGGCAGCCCACATGTTATCACTACATTCATGTTGACCCAGTGCTAGAGCATGTGGCAGCCCACATGTTATCACTACATTCATGTTAACCCAGTGCTAGAGCACGTGGCAGCCCACGTTATCACTACATTCATGTTGACCCAGTGCTAGAGCACGTGGCAGCCCACATGTTATCACTACATTCATGTTGACCCAGTGCCAGAGTACGTGGCAGCCCACGTTATCACTACATTCACGTTGACCTAGTGTCAGAGTACGTGGCAGCCCACGTTATCACTACATTCATGTTGACCCAGTGCTAGAGCAGGTGGCAGCCCACATGTTATCACATTCATGTAGTTACAGATTGTATAAAAGCCAAGAATTATACAGACTGGTGTTGTTATGATTTAGTTCTTGGCACATGGAAATATAACATGCTAACTCAAATTAAAATAAAATTTCATGAAGATAACTCCATAACTGATGTTCCATTTGGTTCAATGTTTCACAGTACTATAAATACAAGTTTTACTTAAAATCTGAGTTTAGCTGTGGTACAAGCATACAATGAAATAAATGGTAGTTTCATGCAACACTCAGCTGAAAACTAACCTTACATCATAAAGTTGTATCCAAGAATGAGCCACTAAGGAAGCCATCATAAAAAAATTCAGTTTGCTATAACTTTTCAGTGAAACACTTTTAGATTCTGAGTCTTAAAAATATAATGACTTTAAGCCTTGAAAACATTAATAGTTGTTTTAGCCTAAACAAATGTAAAAAGAACACACTAGTGTTTTGTTAATTGTATCCACAGGTGAAACTTGAAAATGAAGAGTTGTTTTGGTACGGTTTAGTTCTTAACATATTCTTAATATATCGTGTAAACTATAACTAAAATAAATCATATTGAAGACATGCATACGTATATTTAAAATAAGAGATGAGTTATTTATTTGGGTCGCACACACAGCATGAGAACTGAGAGTAAACCAACATACCAGATCAGCGTTAAAACTTGACATATTGCACAAACTGCAGTTGGAACAGTGCTTTTTACCTGTAACAAAAAACAAATCAATCCAACTTATTTTCATATACACTTAAAACAGATAAACAACATTGATCAGTAACACTGTTAATTAGATTTATAAACATGACGTAAAATCTAGGCTTTACCAACAAGGAATGATATAAAAACTTTAATTTTATGAAAGTAACCCCACCTACAAAATTGTCGTTTTTTCCTTCTTCAAAGATTACAATATTATTTAAGATGATCGACCCACCTCAATGAACTGAGTAATGTAGTTATTAACTACCAAAAATTATCAACTTTACTGAATGTGGTCACATGTCTTTAGTTCAAAAGTTACCCATCTGTAACGTTTGTGTTTTTAAGAACATGAATACTTTGTACAAATTGGAATGCAACTTGTAAATCAAGTCCAACCAATATCTGTTGTGGTCTGCTTAGTGTACAAGTCACTAGGGTAAGGATTTTGTGGAGTAATCACAAATCACAGACAGACAACCAGCTATGATTTTGTTGTGCTACCAGTAAAGGATAACAGTAATGATGTTGGTTATGCTCTAAACACTGAAGGTGGAACCAACTTGTATAACTAAATAAATATAAAAATCATTCAATATATGCATGCTTAGAAGCACAGTGTACTTTACAAAATACTTGTATTCAAACTTTTCTTTATTTGTGAACCGTCTGAAACTTTCATCATGTAATTTATCTCAACAGGAAAGCTTAATATATCTGTACCGACACTGCCTAGGTCCATTGTACCAGACTCATAACCATTTGTGCTTGTTACAGTTCACATACTAGTAACTCCTAATGTATTAAGTGTAACTTCACAATGTTTGGATAACTTTCAGGAAACATCACAAGGGTTTCACACATGCAAAATCAGATTTTTTAATCAAGTATTTTTTATCAATATTTGTTTATGAAGTTGTCAATTATTTTATAACTAGTATGAGAGCAAAGCAAATTTTCATTCTGAGATTAAAAATACTTTTCTTTGTTTCAAGAATCTCACTTGAATAACCTCTAGAAACTCTTAAGTATGATGTGTTAAAGTACGTACCCTGAAAGTTAACTGTTAAACATACCCCACAAATTTTCTGTGTTTATTTTCCTTTCAACATCTAAAGTTAAACCCACTGTAACTAAACCTGACACCATGGACTATCTCACTATGCATTTTAGCCCATCGCTGAACATGGCCCCCATAATTCAACACCCCTCAAGAACAAGAAGACACGTGCAGAACAGTAAAATGTCATTCATACACGCCCTGTCTCCAAGAACACAGAATTGGACAAAGCAGCTTATGTTTCTACAATACAAAATAAACTTCCAAAAGGTAATAAAATTGCAATTAGAAGGTGTGAAAACATTGTATGGTCCAAAGTTGCCCTATCCAATAAACATTGTACGTTCTAAGCTTCACTGATCCATTTACAACACAGCTGTTTCAGCACTACTATTCATCTATTTGATGTCTGTCGAATTTCGCAGCACACGTGTATGGTGTTATTTGGGCACGTACTTATAAAGTTCATTTCCCTCTTGTTTCAAAATTGTCAAGTTTTGAATGTGATATAATGTGGTTTTAAATTTACCTCAGTTCAGACAATTAGAATAACAGAAATGCAATAGGCCTAACTAAATGTCGGACTTCAAGAGTATGTCAGATACCATACATAACACCTGTCGGCAAATATGCATATACATGTTACTATTTACTGAGAAATGCTTAAAATTTTAGTTTTATTTCTTAAAACAGACAGTAAATGAGAAATACATTGAAAAACATTGATTTTGTGTACATAACCATGTTATGAAATTCTGCAGTTGGACATACGTTCTATCCTAAGCCTTGTTTAGACTTGTGGATGGGATGTGTAGAGATATTGATTTTTGTAGGCTTCAAACATTAACTTTTGAAACAAAACACATCAGATTACTGTAATAATATCCTCAAAATCCCTGTGATTTAGTATGGTCTCTAAATAAAGTATATATTGAAAAACACCTCATTCCTATTCAGAGCAATGATTTATTGATAAGACATCTGCAATTTGGACAGAATCTTGCTTTCTTGTTCAAGTCAACGATAAACAACTGTCAGAATTACATTAAAGGCAAATTATCTTTCTGTTGGTTATAAACTTAAGCAATGCAGTAATAGGTGGTATTAGGTAAGAACTTTCAAATGATTGATTTGAGGGGCAGAACCACTCTAGTAGATTTGTTAAATATATTGACATCTCCGCAAATATTACAGGTGGGAGGTTCTTATTTTATATTTACACATCTACAATTCGAGTTTCTAATTCATTAGATACTTGTAAATGTTGCGTGGTTGGTATAATAAAATAAAAAGGGCAATAAGACAACTGGATGTGTTACATGACACAAAAAACTGATATTTAACATTTTTTTCTTTAGATTTTCTTTAAAATTAGGAAATTAAAACATATATAATTTTAAAATTTAAATTATAAGTTATGTTTTGATGTCAAGCTCATTAATGCGAGTAGTAAAAATATTATTTACTAAAAATTTTGAAAATAACATTCCAAATGTCATGACATGTGCACTTTTAACCTGCTGGGACAAAAGTGATATATAACATCTTTCCATTATTAAGTAACCTTTCCAAGGACCACTTGGAGATTGAACAAAGACTACAGCTTGAAAGACAGTGTTCCAAACAGAGGTGTTGCACTACATGTGCACTCATATTAAGTTTCAAAGTACTACTGGCACATGATATACCTTTGCTAAAGTCCAGAACATCATAAAACATGTTTGGCACTATCTCAATGAGTTGTTTAAAATAGTTAAACTACATGTTTCTAGCCATCATCAACTGGCCTTAAAAACAATAAAGGCCACTAAATATTCACTGTAGTTTCATTGGGAATATGCTTTGCACAATAGAAGTTATATAACCAAAAGCAGTGCTATACCATTATAAATAGGGATTACATATAGATTGTGTGTGTGTGATACATACAGACATACATACATTCTACTCGTGCATGTTTCTGCAGTGACCAATGGGCTACTTTTCTTTCATGTACAGTGAACCTTGTATAAGATAACTTCCTATATTTTCCTTTGTAATAACATTTCAATCTTTTCCGAACCATTATAATACAATTGCCCATTTTGAAAACATTAACATAAACCTAAGTGTACTGTGTCCGCAGTTATTTATAGATTTGCAAAGTTAGACTAACAGAAAATCTATGTCAGTTAGCCTAAAACAAATTTCTACACTTTGCTTAAAGTAACTATAAAACATAAGTAATAGTAATAATAAATATCGCTTACCCACATGGCAAAATATAGAGTGGCAAACATACTGCTAAAATAAATAACTGTGAAAGGAAGCATTTCTTTTGAACACAAGTGTTTTGCATGGCTTACTGGACCCCAGAGCAGAGAAAAGCTGAAAAAAGCATTTTACATAGATGTATGTATAAAAACAGATTATGTCCCTCTATTTATATAAAGGTTACTTGCTTAATTGAAAGTGAAGATATTAAAATTATAGAAAATTTTTAACCTCTAATAGTGACCAGTGAATGTGTTAAAACAAAGTGATTTGGTTTGGTTTTTACCATCCATTTACAATGTTTGTCATCTTAGAATCATCTTACATTGGATCACAGATCCTTGTACACCATAATTCAAACAAACAAACAGTAAGCTTCTTCTGATAAATTCAAACAGTAACAGGCACATGTTCGAAATAAATTTAAAAAATGGCAGACACATTTGAGAAAGATTTTTTTTGACTTACAGTAATACAAGACACTATGTACACTCAACTCTATACCTGCTTTTATGAAACATATTATACACCTCTCACTTTTTTATGTACTTTATGAGACTTTCACCAATCTATCATTTCATACTCAAACAGCACATAACGTGTTTGTTAACCTGTACATAATGATAAACTATACTTTTGTACCAACCAGCACAACCAAACCTTTTAATAATTACTCTGTTAACACTAAATTTCACAACTTAATCTTTTGTGGGTTTGTAATAAATAGCTTCTTCGTGGACCTTTCTAAAGTGAATGTTTTCTATATGTTCAGAGAGATAAGAAAATAAAAGGAACTTATCATAAGGAGTTTTACATAAGCTGAGAAATGGGCAACTACATTTCTAACCAGAAGATATTGTTTGTGAAAACAAAGTTACTCTATTCTTCCTCATTATTGAATATGTTAAGATCATTGTAATGAATTAACACTGTATATTGTTCAATCTCTATATTTAAGACTTTTCAGTAGATGTAAAAAGTATTACAGAAATTTTGTTTATATGTTAAAACCAAAGTTTTAGCTAGTAAAAAACAAAAGTAAACTCTTTCAAATCCCTTCAGTAAATGTGCTGATTGTTTTGTCATCATAACAGACACACACACAAATGTAATATGGTAAAATACATTTATCTTCACAGCTTTAAAGTCAATAAATTTTATCTTCAAAGGGATCATGCCTTAAAGATGTTTTTTCACTAGGTTTGTCCATATATCCTTAATTTTTATTAAACAACTATAACGTGGTAAGCCCTGCATAATTTTGAAAAAAATTTCTAGATAACACCTTACTTTGCCCAAATAACAAAACTAGAGATCACAACATTGTATCTTATTAATTACATTGATCTATAGAAATAACCAAGATCTTTATTTATTTACATATTTTAATTTCTAAATTTAGTTAATAGATTGTCATTTTAATTTAATTTTAAAGTTCCAGAAGACCTTTCTGTATAAACATTAAGTACAAAATCTTCACGTACCTACAAATTATGAATAGGCTACCAAGACTGTACAAGAGAGCAAACTTTCGAGCTTTTAACAGAAGAAATGGAGCGTAAAACCCAGCCTGAAAAAAATACATAAGAGAATTTAAATATGGAACAATCAAAATAAAAATAGAAGTAATTCCTACAGTTCAACGTTGTTATAAATTCACAACATAAGTAAAATATTTCATGTTTCTTCCCAATACAGATAGTGATTTTAAAAGTACATAACCTTGACTCATGACTTGTGAGTGTATTACAAGTTCTCTTTATGCAGTTGTTTGTCTACCAGATCATCACATGCCAAAATTGTTATCACAGCAGATGTGAAGGTAACAGTCTTACATTAATTTTTCACACCATCTTCAGCTGTATATAATATTAAAATAACTCAATGACAGTGAATGATTTAGTCTTTCTATTCTGTAAACGTAAAGTTGAGAGTTGTTAGGCCTACCATTACTAATTGATTCAGCCTTTCTATTATGTGAATATAAGAGTTATTAGGCTAACTATTACTGAATAATTCCAGCTACCTATTGTGTAAATGTAAAGGTATCACTGAATGATTCCATCTATATTGTGAATATAAAGGTTGACAAATGCTAGGTCTACTGTACATAAAAAATTATACATATATTTTAAATACCTAATCAATAAAAATAATGTTACAACTCAAAATCAGTGGCCATTACACTAGTCAAACCTACATAATTTTACCTCTTCTTGTACACTCCAACAAAATAAACTACACCTGTCTTTGGTTCAGTTCCTATATAAAATGCTTTGAAGAAAGAATTGTTTTGGTCACTTGGCTTCAGCTTTCTCTTGAATACTGACATTCATGCAAAGAAGGTAACCGTAAACAATACCTAACAAGAATCTTCTAGTGTGACACAAACTGTCTTTGAATCTGAAAGGTTGTAACAACAAAGCTCCAACATAGTGAACGTTTTACTCTTTTTTCCCCAAAACATCAACATCGATTTCACACAAGTCCTTTCTTTGTTCCTCAATCTTGTGTGCTTGAATTAATAATTTTCACTAAGCCTATTTGGAGTTTGATAAATCAAACCTACTGCTCATTCAGTAATTGTCTTCCTAACAGCACAGTCAAGAACACCTTCCTGTTTACTTAAGGAATAAGCTTCCTATAAAGTATCAATGACAAACTTACTATAATTAAACAAATGGAAAACAAGAACATGACTGATTCAAGTTCATTGTTTCGGGTTAGAAGTTTTCAAATAAATACAAGAAAATAATTTACTCTGCACTTTGTAACACGGTTCTTACCTAATTACAAACCTTCCAGCCTTTTCAGAGACTTGTCAGAATTGATCTTAGCCTAACACTTGGTGACAAGCTCAAAGCTTCTGGTTAAATATACAGATTCATATAAAAATAACATACAAATGAGTACTTTACCATTCACATCTTCTATTACGTAAATATTTGGGTTTTATTAAAAAACATCATACCTGGAAACTGTATTTCTCTTTTAAATGTATGTTATAGAAAACTGAATAAAGCATGCTTACCAAGGTAAAGCAAAAGAAACCCATTAGGATACATCCTATAAATCCTATAATTCTCTGTCTTCTGGTCTGGAAGATGGGAAAAAAGAAGTTGTAAGGTTTATAATGACATTTAAAAGTAGCTTTTTCTGGATTTGGATCAAACATATGGACTTTTTAATACTAAAAGTGTGTTTGTTTGCAGAATGCTCATAATATTTAGGTAAATATCATGGATAAATGTTAGAGAGAAACTATCCTCCATCAACCACGTTGTAAAAGTTTTATTTCGTAAAATAAATCTACATTTATAACATATTCACAGATATCACAGACACAGTTAAACTGTATTATGCAAAAAATCTATGAGAATTAGCTAGACATTTTTCACAGAAGATGAACTGTATGCTTACTTGAAGTTAACACTAATGGTTAGGTTTACAGATTTGTGTAAAGTTACAAATGGGCTATCTGCATGAACAATTCCTAATTTTGAACTGATAAACTAGATTGAAGGTGGCTCAAAACCACACAAACTCTTTGATTTTCTAGCTGACAAAATGGCTTTGGAAACTCATACTAAAAATGTTTGAAAATGGTGGTGGTTCCACTCTGTGAGATCAGAAGACAACTATCATCATACAAAGTATACTGATGCTGTGAGGTTCTGGAGGAACTCGACAGTTTCAAACCAAAAAATTCTAATTATTCATGAGAAGGTGGACTGTGTAGAAAACACTAAATACTATAACAAGCTACACTTTAACTACAAAAGCATAGTTTCTTTACATCACAAAGAAATAGATAATTTGTCCTCTATCCTTATGTGTGGGTAATAAAACGAATTTGTAATTATTGGACACTTACTACAAATCTCTAACTTTACGGTCCAGCAAAGTAACAACTGAATATATCCACCCCAACATACCTGGATATACATCCATGTAGGAATTAAAAAAGCAACAACTAAATAACTGGAAAAAGAAGGAAATATGCATATTTTTCTCCAGTTTTTATCTCTTGATTAAAAATTATTCCAAGATATATATTTTTTTTAATACAGCACTAATACAAAAACTTGGATCACGTTTGAAACTGAAACGTCTGGAACCACAGGGAGAAATTTCTGTGTGATTTATTATTGTTTTTAAGTACATCAAATTAAAAGTAATATCCACTAAAAGTGACTCGCATTCATTAACACCTTTCAGAACTCATGGATTCCTAATATAAGAAACAAAATGACAGGTGTAAATCCCTTAACGAAATGCTAAAGACGTTCATTTAGGGCTTCCTGCTATCAGTTACTTATATTCTGTTATTATGTACAGCTTTAGTCTCCTAACATGAACTGAAATATATGGAAAATGTAAGGCTGTATATGATACATATAAAAAACTGCTTGATCTAATGGGTTTCTGTATAACAAGCAGCTTACAAACATCTTTTCTCTAGAACATGGAACTTTTGATGACTTTATTCAAATATGAGAAACTGTGATACAAATTTCTAAAAACTGAGACACTATAAATATGATTGTTAGTTTATACAAAAAACGTAGCACAACATTGATTGTTAGTTTGTACAAGGAACGTAGCACAATATTGATTGTTAGTTTGTACAAGGAATGTAGCACAATATTGATTGTTAGTTTATACAAGGAACGTAGTACAATATTGATTGTTAGTTTATACAAGGAACGTAGCACAATATTGATTGTTAGTTTATACAAGGAATGTAGCACAATATTGATTGTTAGTTTATACAAGGAATATAGCACAATATTTAAGAACAATAAAGGACCTACCGATCCAGCTAGGTTGTCCGATCCTCTTAACTAAATATATTTTGTTAGGCTGAACTATCAAATGACAAGATATGGTCACATCCATCCTCAATGGATATCATAGCACCAAACTACATCATGTTGTTTAACTGACATCCCATATCATTATCTATTTTCTGATGCATGCTTGCTTATTCAACCTCTTTCCTGTGTGTTTCAACTGATATAAATATCTTAAAACCAGCCTTTATTGTTTATATAATTATTAAGCTTTCTGTTAAAGTTAACTCACTTAAATTTACCGAGTTCTCAACATGTGAAAAAGACCTTTTCCAAAGACCAACCACTTTGTAAGAAGAATAAAACTGTTTTAGTTGGAGATGAATTCAACCTTGACAAAAGTTCATATTAGTGTCCCCTAGTTCTATTATTCTCACCATTAAGTATATACATCAACACTATTAATTGCCTTTACCATCTTAAACACCTCAATCAGATCTCCTATAACCCTTCTATTATACAAGAGAAAACAACTTAAATATTTCAGCCTCTCCTCATAAGACAATCAGTGATGTCAAGAAATCCACTTGTTGAGAATTTTATGTGCAAAAACGGCTCGTTTGGGTTCTATTTAAAATATTTTCTGAACCCAAACGAGCCGTTTTTGCATATAAAATTCATAAGACAATCGTTCCATCACAGACATCATTCTTGTAACCTTCCTCTGAACTCTTTCAAAGAATTTGATGTTCTTCCTCAGGTAAGGTGCCCAAAACTGAACACAATATTCCAAATATGGCCTAATCAGTGACTTATACAATGAAATTATAACCTCTTTAGAACTGTATCCAGTATTCCTGTAGATAAAATCTAAATCCTGTTTGCTTTACCACTAGCAACAATACATTGCTTAAATGTCAGAGGAAAACACCAGACATTATACAGTATTTATATGCATGAAAGAAAATAAGAATGAAGTTTTGAAAAACTGAACACAACTATTTCTTTATCAAATAATAATAATAATATATATAATAATATTGTTAATGATAATAGTAAGGTTAATCACATCTTCTTACACACAATCAGCTGGTGCATCATGGTATAATTTCCACATTACTATTAGCACAAAAAGTATATTTCTAGTGTAAATGTGATTATAAATTATGTCTGAAAAATGTTTACAGTAATGTTTTGTTGTTGTTTGTTTTTTATTAATGTATTAAGTATATAAATGTGCTTCATAATGTTTATAGACACAATGTGCTAAGTTCAAATTCAATTAATTATTCACTCAAACAGAAAAGTTGGTCACCCAGCTTTAGGAGAAAATAAAGAAAAAAAATAACCGATTACTTATAGTGGTCAGTATTATAAGAACTCTGAATTCTGAAAAATACAGAAGAGTTTATATATATACTTGTGGCACAAACTTGCTAGTTTAGGAACGATAAAGAATTGGGCATAATTAGATATAACTACGTTCTATAAATACAATGCAGTAAATTAGTTATCATTACTAATACTATACATAACACAACTTATGTACAAGACCGATATTTTCGAGTTAACTAAAGACAACGTTACAATTACTGTCAATCTAAAACGAAACTTACAAAAGTAATTTAACATTAAAATTTGAAAAGTAAATAAATATTTTCATTTTCCCATATTTTGTCTAAAAATTGGCTCAAACTTTACAGCTTGGAGGTTACATCAATACTGTGGTGGGTGTGGCACAGTCTCGGAATGAGAAAACTGAGAATTACGCTTATCTCACTGTGTGAATTTATAATTAACGTTTTATGTCCCTGGCGAACCCTAATTTTCTATCTCACCAAAATTCGAAACACAGGGTCTTTCTCAGTTTGCGACGTCCATCCGTTTGTGGATTTTGTTTCCTGAATTAATACACTTTTTCCCTGATTAAATTTTGTTGTAAACCAACTTTTAAATGTATCATACTTATTGCTGGCTACGAAATTTTGGCGATTGGTGTCAGTACGCGCTAAATAATTATTCAAATCTTGATTCAAGTCCACCATATTTTCATAACCCATACGCTACAGACGCTTGAATGGTTCTTATTTATTTTCACCAGCGCTTTAAACTCACTTTATTTACCTTTTTATACAACGAATATATTTATAAAATAACAATGAAAACTGCAAACTATTTCAAAATAATCATCATAATAAAATGTTTAATGAAGAATTAAAGCAACTATAGTTATCACTGTAAACCATAATAAAATCTCCCCTTCGTGTCTTAACAATAAATCGAAGGTCATATTACACTGAATAACCAGTTTCGATACCGGCAGCGGCCAGAGTATGAATACCGTATGGCGTAACCATGTACTTTTTACAAGCGAAATGTGATAGTGATATGGAAATTATAATTAATTACTGAAATGATATGTCGAAAACAAAAGATCAAACATGGAAGTAAAAAAGTTATACCGTGTGTAGCATATTTATTTCGAATCCGTTTGTTTTAGAATTTTCGCGTAAAAATAAAATAAAGTACCACATAGCTGGCCAAAATCAATAGGTCAAAAAACATAAAGAAAAAATATGCAATTTGCGTTGTTAGACTCAAGCACTTATTTGAGTAGAGCTTCGAAAGATAAAAATAGGAAAAGAGAAAATAAAAATAAAAAATTTGTTTAGCATTTAATAGGGAAAATGTGAACACTATAAAATTCGCCTAAGTACTGACTGGTCAAAAGTTTAAAACCAAACCAAAATGAAGTCCTAAACAGGGAAGGAAATGCCCAATAAGAGGTTTCAGTAGTGAGTTGCACGGCCATCATTGCGAATAACTTCAAACATTTGTTTTCGCATGGTCGATATAAGCGTTTGCAGAAGGCTGGTTGGAATGTTATTCCAAGTGGTGAAGATGGCTTCACGAAGATCATGCACTGTTTAAAATTGATGTCCATTTCTACAGACTTCCCTTGCCATCAACCCCTAAACATTTTCAATGGGGTTCAGTTCGTGCGAACACGTTGGATGGTCCAAAAGAATCACATTATTCGCCATGAAACAGTCCTTTGTCCTGCGAGCATTGTGGATTGCAGCATTGTCCTGCTGAAAGATCCAATCGTTTCCATACTAGCAAGGGCCTTCAGTCAATAAGGATGCTCTCTCCAACATGCCAATGTAGGTAACTGGTGTATCACATTTCTGTATAACCTGAAGCTCCATTGTTCCATGGAAAGAGAAAGCACCCCAAATATGATGGAACCTCCTCCTCTGTGTCGTGTAGAAAATGTCTCCAGTAGGATATCCTTATCGTGCCAGTAACGTAGGAAGCCATCTGGACCATCCAGGTTAAATTTTTTCTCATCAGAGAACAAAACCTTCTTCCACTTTTCTACGTCCGATGTTTTGTGCTTCTCAGCAAAGTTTAATCGAACTGTTTCGTGGTGTGGAAGGAGACGTGGCCTTAGAAGACTTTTACGGTTTTTTAAGCCTTTCTTTTGCAGATGCCCTCTTATTGTTTCTGAGCTGCATTCTGCGTCCATAAGGGCCTTAATCTGGTCCGACGATCAGCTGGTGTCTTGTCGGACAACCCGTCGAAACCTCCTGCTCAACGTCAGTGAAATTTTCTTGGGTCAAACACTTGAAATTCTTGTTTTGTATTTTCAGGGTATTTTAAGAAATTTGCAACAGCAGTTTTGCTACACCCAATCTCACCTGCGATGGCACGTTTTGAGAGACTTTGCTTTTGCAGCTCGACAATTCTGCCCATTCAAACTCTCTCAACTTTTTAGCCTTTGCCATGTTTTTACCCAATGTAACACAGGAGACGTCAGTTGGAGATGTTGGCAACGCTAATGCTTGAACACAAATGACTAAATTTCGTTACGTGTTTACCGATTAACGCTGCGTTTCAGAGTGGTCTTAAACTTTTGACCAGCTAGTATTTAGGCTAATTTCTCAATGTTCACATTTTTCTCTATTAAATGCTTTTTTTTCCAGTTTCTTAATTTTAGAGTAATAATAAGAGATAATTCAAGTAATTAAGGATACCCGCCGCCAACAATTGGATTAATTACTTTTGTAGATCTGGAATGACCTTATGGATAGGGCGCTCGATTCACAATCTGTGGGTCGTAGGCTAAAATCGCAATGCCAAACATGATTGTCATTTTATCGTTAAGGATATTACAAAGTGATGATGAATTAAACTTTTTTGTTGATAAAAGTAACCAAAAAGTTGGTGGTGGGTGACTTAAACAATTTACTTTCTCTTGTCTCTCAATTCTGAATTTAAGACGACTAGCACAGATAACCCTCGAATTGCTTTGAAAGAAATTAAACAAATAAACAACAACAACAACAATTACTTTTGTGTGAATAAATAACGGGAATCGATTTGTATTATATCACAACTATCGCTCCAAGGTGCAAGAACGCATTTTGTGTCATGAAGGCAATATTCATAAATCTTCAGATCCACAGTTTCGTCATATTAATATTGGCCACACCTATCCCAATTTGTTGTAAATTACTAAAGCCAGTAATAAATAAGCCTTTTGGTTCGGTAGCATATTTAGTACTTCAAGCATATGAATTAATATTTTGACAAATGTTACAATTGTGGAAAATAAAAAGCGATGATGTATGCGTCACAATTCGAAACTTATAATTTTATTCAAAAATATCTCAGTACTGTTTGCACTTTGTAATAAATGTCCTTATTATCTTTTATTGTTCTACGACAAAATTATAAACAATATGTAAGAAAAACGATTATCCATATTGCATATTTGTTTGTTTTTTAATTTCGCGCAAAACTACACGAGGGCTATTTGCCTTATCCGTCCCTAATTTAGTACTGTAAGCCGAGAGGGAAGGCAGCTGTTATCGCTACTCACCACCAGTTCTTGGACTACTCTTTTACCAATGAATAGACGGCCTGGCATGGCCTAGAGCGTTAAGGCGTGAGCTTCGTAATCTGACGGTCGCGGGTTCGCGCCCGAGTCGTGCCAAACATGCTCGCCCTCCCAGCCGTGGGGGCGTTATAATGTGACGGTCAATCCCACTATTCGTTGGTAAAAGAGTAGCCCAAGAGTTAGCGGTGGGTGGTGATGACTAGCTGCCTTCCCTCTGGTCTTACACTGCTAAATTATGGACAGCTAGCACAGATAGCCCTCGAGTAGCTTTGTGCAAAATTCCAAAACAACTAAACAATGAATAGTGGGATTGAGCGTAACATTATAACGCCCCCCTCGCTAAGGGGGCGAGTATGTTTGGTGCGACGGGGATTCGAACCCGCGATCCTCAGGTTACGAATCGAACGCCTTAACTCACCTGGCCATGCCGGGCACGTGTTACGTATGACATTTAATCGTTAGATTACTTGCGCTACTTTGAACAAACTGAGCGTGAATCTCGGAAAACAAATTCGGATTACAAATCATTCAGAAATGTCCTCCAAGTTGATGAACGGTGATTTTAAGGCCGTATAAAACTGGAGTTCAGGGTTTAACCTCCATAACACACATAGCACTAAAATAATCACAGTAATTAACAATAAAGCTGGTTATTATTAATTAATTACATTAGAGATATTGTTAACTTTATATAGGTATATCATTTCGAGCATACAATTATAATATTAGTCAAGAAATTTTGTTCGCTTCAGTTACATGAGGGCCTGGATCATTACCATGTGATGTCGCAGATATTTTATCATGAAAAAAATTGCTGTAAAGTAGAACGTACCATGTAAAGGTAGATATTGATCATTTCTACTGGTAGGTCAGATGATAACGTGACGATATATCGCCCCTTATTTTGAATAACATAGGTAACTCACGTGTCCTGGGAAGGTCACTGCTGTGGTATTTTCAGGTGAAACTGTTTTTTATATAGACGAATTGAATTGATTCGCCGAATAACAGGAGATCCATGAAGATATTTCTCACAAAGTGGTTTTAATATTTTCTAAATAGCAAAGTTTGGGAAAGCGAAGTAAAGTGAAAAAACAAAGTGAAATATGAATGAACATTTTTAATTTAACAAGAACAACAAAAACACCTGTTCATTTGGAGATGAGTTATTGTATCAGAAATAAAACTACCATGTCTGATATCATCTATTAGACCGTTTAAACATAATGGTGGGACATTGACCGTAACATTATAACTCCGCCATGGATAAAAGAATGAACATGTTTCGCGTGGCGGGAATTCCAACACGTGATCCTCATATTGTGAGCCCCGACCAAAAGATCCAAGTGATATATCGGTTATCTATTTTGATGTAAGAAAGGCAATCTGAGTTATGCTGAAACATAGGTTTTTAATCTTGTTTCTCTGGTCGAAGGTAGACTCTGTGTGCTTTCTTACGGCAAAGCTGCGTCGAGCTCCCTGCCGAGTTCATTGATGGGATCGAACTCCTGATTTTAGCGTTGTAAACCCGTTGACTCACCACTATTCCATTTGGCAAAAGATGCAAACATTGTCGATTGAAGTTTGTTTATAAAAACCATAAAGCTTCATTGGCTAAATTTCGTTCATATTTATCACTATAGGTGTTAAATTAAGAATAAAATATCATTGATTCTTACACAGAAAGTCCAATTTGTAAATTGCTTGAATAGAATTTATAATTACAATTTATTCTTTTAACTACTTCTACACAATGAAAGCCACTGTTTACGATATACGTAACTCATAAAGCACGATTTTGTCTTTTGTTTGTTTGTTTTGGAATTTCGCACAAAGCTACTCGAGGGCTATCTGTGCTAGCCGTCCCTAATTTTGAAGTGTAAGACTAGAAGGAAGGCAGCTAGTCATCACCACCACCGCCATCTCTTGGGCTACTCTTTTACCAACGAATAGTGGGATTGACCGTCACATTATAACGCCCCCACGGCTGGGAGGGCGAACATGTATAGCGCGACTCGGATGCGAACCCGCGACCCTCAGAATACGATCGCATGCCTTAACGCACTCGGCCATGCCAGGCCAAGTTAGGAACGACAAGCTAAGTTAGCCCTTGTGTAGTTTTAAGCAAAACAAACAAACATTGTTGTATTTAAATCAGATATTTCTCATTAAGGTCATGAGCGATTTTTTCTTCTGATAAATAAAATTATATAAAAAATGGTAAACTATAAAAATTTTGATAATTGTTTGTTTGTTTGTCGGTGTTAGTAATTAGTTGTCGTGAGTTTGTCTTTTGTTTGATAACGAAACTTATATGACACTTTCATCGTTATATTTCATATAATACGAGTATTATATGAGTATTAATAAAATAATAGTGTCTGGTTTGTTTATTGGTTATTTTAATGGTATACGGAGGGTTAAATATGCTATGTTAAAACTATTTTGAATATGTAAATCAGGTAATGGCGAGATACCTATAACCAATTAAAAGTCGCAGTGGGGCAGAATATATAGTTTGGTGTTACGTGGGCAATACGATGTCTTTGAATAACGATCGCTTTTTGGAAGGGTCTGTGAGAGTTCCTTCCAACAGTTAGTATTCATATACACAGATCATAAGAATGTTGTCAGAACAAATACATGTGGATCAATTTGGGAACCCAGAACCATTCAAAAAGAAATCTGCAACAAGTCACATCCTAGTAATGGTAAACAAAGGATAGTTTCTTGTAACAAGTAGAAATCTGTGACACAAAGGTCAGTGGAAAAGGATGTTCGTGTGTCTTTGGTGACAGTATACAATATAATCAATGGTAACAGTATATAATATAATCAAGAAATTTTGTTTTTCTTTAATATCGCGCAAAGCAACGCAAGGGCTATCAGCAATAGCCGTCCCTAATTTAGCAGTGTAAGACTAGAGAGAAGGCAGCTAGTCATCATCACTCAACGCCAACTCTTGGGCTACTCTTTTACCAGCGAATAGTGGGATTGACTGTCACATTATAACGCCCCCACGGCTGGGAGGGCGAGCAGGTTTAGCGCGACGCGGGCGCGAACCCGCGACCCTCGGATTACGAGTCGCACGCCTTACGCTATGTTAAAACTATTTTGAATATGTAAATCAGGTAATGGCGAGATACCTATAACCAATTAAAAGTCGCACTGGGGCAGAATATATAGTTTGGTGTCACGTGGGCAATGCGATGTCTTTGAATAACGATCGCTTTTTGGAAGGGTCTTACGTGCTCGGCCATGCCAGGCCTATATTGCTACTTAATAGCACTATATATTGTAATGTTACATTCTGACACAATATTACGAAGTTATGTTATTTCTACGCTTATACTACGCATTATCCAGACATTATCAAACACTATCATATCACTACGGTGCAACTGGAAATTCTGCGATAATCGTGGGGTATTTTTATCCAAAACATAGAGACATCCATATGATACGTTACTGTGTTATCCACCTGAAGTTTTAATATAATCAAGGTGTGTACACGGTTTCAGATAAATACCAAGTTGAAAATAAAATAATGAAGATACAAATTAAAAAACAATTGCAAACCCTCGCCCATTCACATAATTTACCCAAAATAACATTCGTTAAGCTGGCAGAATGAATCAAGGTTTGTGTGGAGCCTCGAATAACTGATATATGTTTTAACTTTATACCAATGGCATGTAGAACATTAACAGAACAAGAACGAAAAGTAACTGGAAAACCTTTCAGCAAATAATTCAGGTTGTAATTCAGTGTGTAATACAAGAAGAAAGCTATTTGTATCAGCTCCAATAAGTGATATTCCTAGAACTACCATATATTATTAATAGTAACCAGTTTTTCCTGGAACTACCATATATTATTAATAGTAACCAGTTTTTCCTGGAACTACCATATATTATTAATAGTAACCAGTTTTTGTCCACTTTTTGGTAATTAATAGGCTTCAAAGATCAGAGAGGTGTCACAGTTTATGGATCTTTATACAATAACAAGTTGTATTTTGGTACAAACTACTGTACACACAATTAAAACAGACAACAAAGAACTAAACTCAGTGTAGGTATAACAACAACAGACGGAACTGTATCACTAGAAATGTTCGTGAAAATAAGATAAAGTTAACTTTTATAGTTTATTTATCACCTCTGTCTGATTTAGTAGTGTTGGTTTCTTCAAACTACATCTACTATAGCAAGATAATTACTTCTTGGCACTTGCTACAGCCACGTGAAACTTATTGGTTCATTATCTGTAGTCAGAGAGTTGTGATGGCCATGATTGGAGGTAACTGGCCACATTTTATTTTCGATCCATAGTCAATGAGAAGAGAAATTCAGAGTCAATAAAATGTAGACTATTGTCGATTACTGCAGCAAGAGCATCTCTTTTGAGAGTTCGCATAACTCTGTTGGGGAAGAAACTTTAGAAAAGTGGTTTGTGGAGAACATCTTTGTTCTAACTTCCAACAGACCATACTTGGAGACTTTCTCACTGTTAGTGTAGACAGTGATGAACAAGATTGTTACTTGAAATACCAATTCATCACTAATGGAAGAAAAATTTTTGAGTGCATCAATCTTAATTTTTTACTTCCTGTTAGCTACTCTTTCTTACTGATGAAATGAAGATAGCTTGTATTATATCATCCACTCAGGCTGCAGATGATAAGATGTAGCCAGCATGTCAGGGAACTAGTTGCAGAACTGCATCAAGTGATACATCAGTAGAGCCAATAATTAGTGTGTCTTTTTAGCACAGTTTGACATCAGCATGAAGTATTTTAGCTGCCTGTTGAAGTGTTTCATGTTGTTTATCAAGATGTTTTTTCTTACACAATTGTCCACATATTTTGATGACGTCATCAAAAGGAATTGCAGATTCAAAAGTTTATTTTAAAACTGCAGTATGGTTACCAAAGTATTGGAAACGTTTTGACTTCAATATGGTTAAATGATAGCTGTCAGTATTGTCCACTCTAAGAAAAGGTATTTATTGAGGTATATTTTATTACGTGTGTCACTTAAGTTATTCATATAAATTATGGTTGTATAGATATATGTGAAGAATGACAGGTTAATGTTGTATTCTGAAAAGTAGCTGTTATATACATGTTACAAAACTAGTAATAACAAAAATGTCCAACCTGTGAATGTTTTACATAAATGTCCATTCTGTGAATGTTTTACATAATTGTCCATTCTGTGAATGTTTTACATAAATGTCCAATCTGTGAATGTTTTACATAAATATCCAATCTGTGAATGTTTTACATAAATGTCCATTCTGTGAATGTTTTACATAATTGTCCATTCTGTGAATGTTTTACATAATTGTCCATTCTGTGAATGTTTTACATAAATGTCCAACCTGTGAATGTTTTACATAAATGTCCATTCTGTGAATATTTTACATAAATGTCCATTCTGTGAATATTTTACATAATTGTCCATTCTGTGAATGTTTTACATAAATGTCCATTCTGTGAATATTTTACATAATTGTCCATTCTGCGAATGTTTTACATAAATGTCCATTCTGTGAATATTTTACATAATTGTCCATTCTGCGAATGTTTTCCTCTTCTCTTTTTCTCTTAAGTAATTATTTTAACAAATTTGTTAAAAAATTATAAAATGCTGTTTGATGTTTGTTTTAGTCAAGTTACCAGAAGCACAATACACATGCAGTGTTCAGATAGCAGTTTTATTTCACATAGTCTGCTCACTGTTGTTTATTGGAAATTAACTCTTGATTTTGACTTTGTATATATCTTGTGTCCAATTGATAGATATTTTTGTTAGATATATTCTATTTATTTAGTTTAGTGTGTATGTATTTATATCGAAATACAATACCATACAATACATTGATTGTTCATTGCCAATTAAAGTTAGCAGTCTAAAACAAGAATGAATTTATAATAAACCAAAAAAAGCACAATATAACTGAAATTCAAAAACAAGCATTCCATTAGCCCGACACGGCCGGGTGGTTAAGATACTCCACTAGTAATCTGAGAGGTTGCGGGTTCGAATCCTTGTCACAACAAACATGATCGTCCTTTTAGCCGTGGGGGCATTACAATGTTACGATCAATCCCACTATTCGTAAGTAAAAGGGTAAGCTAAGAGTTGGCGGTGGGTGGTGATGACTAGTTTCCTTTCCTTTAATCTTACACTACTAAATTAGGGACGACTAATGCGGAGAGCCGTCGAGTAGTTTTGCGCGAAACTCAAAATGAAACAAACCGCATGCAGTGAGGAAACTTTATTTTTCACTCTTCAGAAAAAGATTTTTAACAGTTTTAAGCTCTCAGACTTACGGCTCAACTACCTGATAATATTGTAGTTTTTATTAATTGTTACTCTGGTGAAACAGATCTCAAACCAAATTAATTATTCTTATTTAAGTTATTTCATTCTGCTACCGCTAGGAGGATTAATGTACATTTTTTCTTTGCTTAAAAATAACTGTTGGTCTGAATAAATAAAACACATTAAGATATTATATGAAATTAAACATTTTATGATGTCCTACGATGGGAAGTCAGCAAGTCCACGAATTTCTAACACTAAAATTCGGGATTCGATTCCACGCTTGAACACAGTAGATACAACTCAAAATGGCTTTGCTCTAAAACGAACAAATTTTGAGATTTTTCGTTTTTATAAGTTTTGTATTTTATAACCCCCCTTCAAAAAAAAAAAAAGACTAGGAAGGATTAGAATCCAAAATATCACCCAAATGAGAAACACGTTTACATTTAAGTATTTGTAATAAATCTCAATTTTCCATATATGGTCAATGGTATGTGGTATATTTGTTGAAACTCTTAACATAAAAACTCACTGAATTTCTCTAACAGCATTAAACTGATTATCAGCATTGTTTTATAACTAACATAAAAAATGTGTTGTAATACAGTGAATGTTTTATGAGGAATATTTCAAAATTCCACCAGCAGAGGCAGCACAGGTACCACATACTGTTGTTTGTTTTTGAATTTCGCACGAAGCTACTCCAGGGCTGTCTGTGCCAGCCGTCCCTAATTTAGGGACTACATGGGTAAAGAAGAAAGAAATATCTACCCATTCTTGCTATCTCTTGTATTAAATAAATCAGTATGTTGTTTCTAAAATGGGGTTTTGTGGTCACTGTTTCAACTGTTTTCGTGTCTCCAGACTCTCTATAAGGTTTAATACTCTTTCTATCTTAGTGGAGTCTGTGAACCATTAATACTCTCCAGTTCTATATTGCTTGTGTAAGTACTGTAAGGACAACATCCTTAATGATATGCCCCCCAGTGGCTCAGCGTGTATGTCTGCGGACTTACACGCTAAAATCCGGGTTTCGATACCCGTGGTGGGCAGAGCACAGATAGCCCATTGTGTAGCTTTGTGCTTAATTCAAAAAAACAAAAAAAACAAACTTAATGATATAATAAAATCCATTCAGTATAGAATGAGGTTGTCATGTTGTGCTGGTGTAGACGACATGAAATCCTCCACATTAAATCATACAAAAACAAGAGGAGTGAAACGTCATATTGTGGTTCATCTCTTAAATTGGGATCCCTCATTATACCCACACGTAGATAGATATCAGTTGTCGGTGGTCGGATTTAAAGTGGAACCAATGAACATAAATCTTGACACACTTGTTACAAATGTCTGTCTTCCTCCCTCGATTATATTCCATCCGTGTCGAGGGTCACGGTGAAGGTACTTGGGATTGTCACAGTTGCTATCCTTCTGCTTTCCCTAGAAGTATCTTATTCCAAAGACATTAGTGCACCTGTGTTGGTTCTAGTCACTTTCACTGCTGAGGGATTTGACACTATACCTTTCTCAACTGGGTGAATAGTATACGTTATCTCACACCAGTTCTTCGGATCTGACTCTCTTGTCTCCAGGTGCATCCTTTGGATGTTTCTTTTTTACTCTAGCACTGGTCCGTACGCCAATCGAATGTACAAAAGGTACTTACCTCCTTTCACACATTTCATACTCATATGAACTGGTGTTTTCAATTTTAGACAAAACTCCAAGTGTTATTTTGGTAGAGTTTGACAGAGGAAGTTTCAACTCCAAGTGTTAGTCTGGTATAGTTTGACAGAGGAAGTGTCATATTCCAAGTGTTTGTCTGGTAGAGTTTAACAAAGGAAGTTTCATACTCCAAGTGTTAGTCTGGTAGAGTTTGACATAGGAAGTTTCATACTCCAAGTGTAAGTCTGGTAGAGTTTGACAGAGGAAGTCTCATACTCCAAGTGTTAGTCTGGTAGAGTTTGACAGAGGAAGTCTCATACTCCAAGTGTTAGTCTGGTAGAGTTTTACAGAGAAAGTGTCATACACCAAGTGTTGTCTGGTAGAGTTTGACAGAGGAAGTGTCATACTCCAATTGTTAGTCTGGTAGAGTTTTACAGAGGAAGTGTTATACTCCAAGTGTTAGTCTGGTAGATTTTGACAGAGGAAGTGTCATACTCCAAGTGTTAGTCTGGTAGAGTTTTACAGAGGAAGTGTCATACTCCAAGTGTTAGTCTGGTAGAGTTTTACAGAGGAAGTGTCATACTCCAAGTGTTAGTCTGGTAGAGTTTCAAAGAGGAAGTGTCATACTCCAAGTGTAAGTCTGGTAGAGTTTGACAGAGGAAGTGTCATACTCCAAGTGTAAGTCTGGTAGAGTTTGAGAGAGGAAGTGTCATACTCCAAGTGTAAGTCTGGTAGAGTTTGACAGAGGAAGTCTCATACTCCAAGTGTTAGTCTGGTAGAGTTTTACAGAGAAAGTGTCATACACCAAGTGTTAGTCTGGTAGAGTTTGACAGAGAAAGTGTCATACTCCAAGTGTAAGTCTGGTACAGTTTGACAGAGGAAGTGTCATACTCCAAGTGTAAGTCTGGTAGAGTTTGACAGAGGAAGTCTCATGCATAACGATGATGTGTAAAATTATAAATGGTGGAAAAGTTTGCATAATAATGTACTTTAGAGACTCATATAGAGGGCAGCACTAAATGAAAATAGTTTTTTGTGTTGTTGTTGTTTTGAATTAAGCACAAAGCTACACAATGGGCTATCTGTGCTCTGCCCACCACGGGTATCGAAACCCGGATTTTAGCGTGTAAGTCCGCAGACATACCGCTGAGCCACTGGGTGGCAGTTTTTTGTGTGAAAGTAGAAACGTTCCCTTTTGGAATGACACTTTTAGTTTAGAAGAGTATAACTTTCATTATATTTATGTCAAAACGGCTCGTTTGGGTTGCGAAAATTTTTTACATAATGGAGCGAACATAACTTTTTTTATATTATTACAGAATATAAGATACAGAAGGAAAATGTAAATGCCAGATAACCAATCTATAGAATGTTATTACTGATGTACTAAAAATATAATTTAAATTATAAAAATAGAAACGTTTAATATTAAGACATCTTACCCTTTTCTGGTCTATCAAGGAAACAAAAAAAGTAGAGTAACAAGTGGTCAGTCTGATTCACGTGACACAAATGTAACTTTTTCATTTTACATCAACAAAAGTTTGTATTCAAAAATAACTATTTTGGTCGCAGCAAAAATAGTTGCATACTTCAGAAAGTGTTGAAAAATTGAATCTAAATGATTGTACATTTTCATTTAAAGGGGAAGTTAGACAAATTATTAAGAACAAAATAACAGTATAGAACGACATTACCATGACAACGTTTAAAGTACACATGATCACATACAAGGTTTAATTATCCAAATAATCTTTAGTTATTAATATTGTTATGCATTAAATCATTTATATTTTATCAGTATATTAGAATAGTGTTAATATAACAAAAAACATTAAATTGTCGATAATTTTGTAATTACAGTATGATAAACTAAGCATACAGTTTTTAACCTTATTGAAAAACAAGATTAGAAACATCTGATAATGTATTATGATTTTAAAAGGTACAGTAATTTTATCATAACATAATGTAATATGTTAATGTACTAGCACGTTACGGATATTTTGTTGTATCGTTTCAGTTACTCAGGAACTATTTATACAGCCATTGATAAAGCGACTGGTGTGAAACTTGATGTTAAACAGATAAATTTAAACCAAGAAGTGAAAAAAGAACTTCAAGAAAAGAAACATCCTAATATAGTGAAGTACGTGGATAAATGTTATCTTGTTGGTGATGAGCTCTGGGTCAGTGTTACGTATCAGTTTTAATATTACCTTTTATAGAGAGTAGGTTAAGGTTCTGTCTTTATTTAGTTAAGTGAGTTTATTTCAAGCAATTTTTCATATTTAAGAATATTTTTTACATATTACTGTTGGAATTATGAATTTTTTTTAAATTACGGTTATAAATAATACTTGAAAGATCTCTTGTAAGAGACAAGATTGGAGCCATATTTGTTTCAGACCCAATAATTTTTAACTGATTCCATATATGTGATTTTGAAATAACTTGTACTTCCTTACAGTGTTCTTAGTGGTATACTATCGTCAACACAATATATATCAGTAGCAGTCTGCCATTTATAACGTTGATTTATCTGTCTTCTTTGTATGTTTGGTTCACATAGTTTATATGTGGTTGTAGAAATTATTGTATTAAATGTAGCATTATTTGCAAAACTGTAAACTTTGTGTGAAATACAGTAAATATTATCTTTGAAGTTTCTTACATGAAATACAATCTGAATTGTTTTGTTTATAAATGTTGGATGTAAGATAACAATATTAGTAACTAATATATAAAACAATGTACATTTAAATAATATAAAAAATCTTTTGTGGTAAAAAATAAAAATTGTAAATAGATAGAACTAAGAAAGAAGTTGAAAAGTGGTCTCTTTTTCATTAACACCCTTGAAATTGAATTTGTAATTGTTTTCTATGAACCACACGTCTTTCTAGATAATAAAAATCTAAATATTACAGAATGCTTAAGAACTGTTACTTTAATTCCTACTTCATGAATAATTGTTTGAAAAACGTTTCTATTTATTTTTGATATATGATTACTCTCTCATTATTATGCATAATTTTAGTAAATAATAAAATGTATGTGTAATATTAAACTTTGCAATTATGGAATATTTAGAAGGTGGCTGTTTGACTGACATTGTCAACAAAACTTGTCTCTGTGAAAATGAAATATCAGTGGTTTGTAAAGAAGTATGTTATGTCGATTATTTTTAGTACAGGTTTTATTATAGTAAAGATCTGATGACTGTAATTTATTTAAATGTTTTCAATAATTATTGTAGTTCCTTGTCAAAACATAGGATACTTTCATAAACATTCATTTCCTGACAAAGGACAATGGCTATTATGTCAAATTGCTTAACAAGAAACACAGACAGGCTGTACCTTTATACTAAAATAGATTCAAAACACTCACAATAACATAGACATGTAGCAGAGGTGGACTTGGCCATGTTTAGGGGCTGTGCTGTTTCATTACTAGTTAGGACCTGTACCATCCAGCACAGTTATGTATGACCTTTCCACTTTATTTGAGGAGGCCAAAGTACAATGGCCAGTCTGTCTCTGTCACAATATAATATATCAACCTAATAATCTGCACATAGTTGTGTACTTTCATTTATACAAAAACATGTATGGGATAAACAATGTGTCTTGATAATAATGCTTCACAACCACTCATTTTGTGTCATGTTGCTTAGTAACAAAAGTATAGGGTAATACTGTTATGTCCTGACAGTATAAATAAAATGTATAAAATACCTTAATTCAGAAATGATTTAGGTTTAAAGTTACCAAAATTGTTGGTCTCAACCTGTAAAACCCACACTTTACTCTTGATAATAAAACAAGTAATAAATTAACGTGATCAAAGCCAGGCACTTCTGGTAGTTATTAATATAAACAAGCTTTAATATTTGTTTGTTGTACTTCATGTTTGTATTGTTGTATCCAAATATCATTATATATAAAGTATTGAATACAATAAGCACAGTAAAGTTATACTGATATCTTAATATATTTATATTTAAAACAAATTCATATTTCATTTAGGTTCTCAAAGGAATAGAGTTTCTTCATATTAATAACATAATTCACAGAGACATTAAAAGTAGTAACATTTTACATGGAAAGGACTACAGTATAAAACTAGGTCAGTTTTTAGACATATAATGACTTTGTGAACACGTGTAGTTCTAAGTACTTTAACTTGTTTCTAACACTTTTTATCACAGATTACTTGACATTGTGACAACACATTAGTTTAATTAAAACAAGAGTTTGAGTTACTATTTGCCAGTTGGAAACTAATATTAATTTGATAGTTTATTTTTCAAAAAACAGTCTCATGTGAAGACCTTGTTATAAATTATATGTATATATTAATGGAAAGTAACATTTGTCTCAAAGTACTGTGAGCCAGTAATATACAAATAGCAAACAAAAAATAAGTTTTTTTAAACCTGTTTGTCTGAAATTTAATATTTTCATTATTATAAAACAAGTTAACTACAGATGTATTTACTTTTCTATATTTTTCTTGATTTGTCTGTTGTGATTAAAGAATTACAGGTAAGAAAACCATTTTGTTTTACCTTTTATACGTCTGTAATTTTGAACCACAATAGACAAATTAAGAGGAATATGAAAAATGAAATACATCTACAGTTAACTTGTTTTATAATAACTTTTAGCTTGTACAATATTTCAGTATTTACACCATTTATATTGAAATATTTAATGTTTTATACCACATGTATAAAGAGTTTCATTGAAACATTTGTGTCTCACTGTTTAACCAAACTGATGAGTTCTAATATTGAATGAAAAGCATGTTTGGCTCTGACTTGTAGGATACAAAAGAAAGATTTGAAATACTGTTTCTCACACACCTTTGATTCTAAGTCACAATAGAGAAACTAAGAACAATGTAAAAACAACACCAACACTTGTTTTTATAACCAGTTTTAAGCCAGTTGGTTTTAAATATTTTGTGAATTTTCCACGTTATCTCATAATTTTTGTTATTTAATTATATTTTACATTTTTTTAACACTAGTAATTTTTAAAATAAATATTTTGTTACAAATTATTTGTTCTGGAACTAAGCAGATTTTGTATGTTGACAAGTTTTATTTGTATATTTTAAATATTTCTATTATACAATCAATATTATCAATAGAACCAGAATAAATAGAACTTATAGTTAACCAGTTGAATACTTTTTATTAATTTATCTGAAACAAATGACAATATTTTATTTTGTTATTAGTCTAAACAAAAATAATGAGAAGTTAATGTTTTCATGTGCCCTCATGAAAAATGATATAATAAAATATACCTGGCTGGATAACGTTAACTGGTTTTATAAATCGTGAACTTTTCTTAGCTGAGTTCAGCCTGATGAACTAACAACAAAACTGTAACAATTATTAATACTCCTTAAGTTGATTTTGTAAGGCTGATTAGAAGTTCTGTACAACTTATTTCTGTTTTTCTTTTCCTTCTCATGAAAACTTTTTTGGTTTTCTCCATTAAACTGCTGATTTTGGATTATGTGCCAAAATATCCCCTGAACTAAATAAATGAACGTCAGTGGTTGTCACTCGTCATGGATGGCTCCAGAAGTAATGATAGGGAAAATGTATGAACCCAAGGTTGACCTCTGGTCACTGGGCATTACAACCATTGAAATGATTGATGGTCAACCTCATTATGATGAAAATTCTGAGAAGTGAGTAAAAGACACATGAGTTATAACCATTCATTAAACATTTCAATGTTTTGTGTGAAATACATAAGTGATGGAGAAACAAGTTTGTTCTTATTTTACTCAGCCTTTCCCCTATGGCTTTTATTATAGATCTAGAATCATCCTTCCAGACAGTTTGTTTTTCTTTCTTTAATGTAATTTATGTGAAACAAACCGGAGTAAAAGACACAAATGAGTCATAACCATTCATTAAACATTTATATCCACTTTTTATATTAAAAGCTAACAATAATATATTATATTGAAATCAAAATGAACACACTTCAGGTTTACATTGTTAATATACATATAAAAAATTATTGCAACACAAATTTATGATATCTAAATGAATAGTAACTTACAAACTATAACATCATCTGGTGGTTCAAATAAAGTCATTATTCTCTTTTCTGGGTAGCCAATGTTTTTTTCTAAACAACCGTTAATAGAACAATACTTCCTTGGTCATTGAATATGTTTTACTTTGAGAACCTTGTCACAGATAAGCCATATCTGGCATTTCTCATGCTGTTAAAATGGTTTTTATAATATAAATGCCAGACCCTAGTTTTAATTCCAAATTAAAAATGATCAGAGGAATTTTAAAAACAAAATATCAAATTTGTCTAACTTAACCTGGGACTCTTTATGTGGATTCCAAATGTTGATAGGTTTGTGTGTCTCAAAATTCACTTGTAAGCTTTACAATAAAAAATAATTAACACAGTTATAACAAAGAAATGACGAAGTTTAAAGACTGTGATAAAATAATATCCTAACTGAAAAAGGGCTTCATTCTGTAAGACTACACTCTACAGGTAATAAAAACCCTTCCCTTCTGGAATTCCAGTGGTCTGGCATGAGCCACGAAACCAAGGAGATGACTGTTATATTGCTCGTGTTACTTTCAAAGTTATAACACTCGAAATGCTCAATCTGCTATAAGACCTATTGTTATTAGACACGATGAACCTGTACCTACTCCACTGAAGGCTCTTGGTACAGTTTCATCTGAATCTGATGTTGGTAGAAATAATGACAGCCGTTGTTCTAAATTTCAAAAGTATGATGAACCACAACTTATCACATAAGGCGAACTTAATGAGTTAGTCGGAGATGTAGGTCTTCCAAAATGTTCTTTAGAATAGCTGGATCAGTAAACATTGAACATGAAAGTTTGGTTGACTCAAAGAAAATCCTATTACTTCCACCTCGCATACAACTGGACTTGATGGAGCAGTTTGTAGAGACCTTAGACAAAGATGGCAACTAGTCCAAGTATTCATGTAACTGTCAACTCCTTCAGTAGTGACTCTCAAAGAAGGGATTTTGTTTATGATCAAATTATGAAATTGATTTCAAACATTTTTTTAGGAATCAACAAGAAACCAAATTACAATAATATGCTTGATAAATATAAATAGACAAGCTGTAATACGATCTTGACAGTTCATTTTTTGTACTTGTATATTAACTGTTTCTTTGAAAATCTCAATGCCTGTGGTAATACCACTGAAATACATTAAGGATAACCAGTCTATTAATTAACTCCAAAGGTTAGCATCACTCTGGACAACAGTCATGGAAATTTTTTAAAAATCAAATCTAATATTAAATAACGCTTGAATCTGAGTGTTTACACCACATCTCGGCTTCTACTAAACTTCACTGTCTATAGCCAACTGTGGGAAGATTGTTACCTTTAAATACCTTAAAGTAGGAATAAAATGAAGCCACCTACTGATATTTCTATTAATTAAACTCTTTACCTCATCCTTAAAAAACGTATATTAAATAGAAATATAACATATTGAATAGAACTAAATAAATAGAATTGTAAAAAAAATTTTATGATTTTCTTTTTAAGATTTTCTGTTATGGTTCACTAAATTGATATCTGTTTGGGTCCTTATCAATAGATAGGGTGTACCCACTTATAGGGCTGCCTAAATATGGGTTTGTGGAGTGAATTAGTGTCTCTGTACTTGTACAAATCTTCATCCAAGTGAGTTTTACACAAATGCACATTTAAAAAAATGGCTAAGTTTATTATTTTATTTCTTTTACATAATTTCTACTTCTGGAGTCCAAATTATTTGATTTTGTACTGAAAATAATATCAGTTTACATAATTGCAAAATGACAGTGATTTGCCAAAGTAAATACATTTTTGAAAATTTTAAATAACTCAGTTTTGGTAGTAGTTTACTTTCTTTAATATTATTTGTAGTATTAAAACCATTTATATCACTATAGTTGGACATGTATCTATCAATCATCACTTGCCTTTATAAAGTAAAATTATTATTCTTGTGTTGTTTTACATATATAAGAAAAGAATTCCATTTTGTTTTTTAAGAATTATATCGTTGGGTTTTCATATTGTAGTAATAACAATAAGTGAATAATCATCAGGATGTATATTCAAGGAATCTTAAAACGATTCAAGAAAATTGTTGTTTTATGTCTCCAATGTCTTTGTGATTCAGTGTTCTAATATTTTCCCACCTATTTACTTGATACTATTGAGGAAAGCTTTCCGTGATCTCCTTCTCTCACACACTCATGTAATTATAAAGCATTTCAATTCTCTGTAAACAAACATGCATGTGTAAAACATGAACAATGAACAACTACTACTGTAAACAGTTTTATTGTATGTGAAGAGTAAAACAATGAATTGGTAAATAAGTGAAACACTGTTGAAGTTACATCCTTCAAAATAATTAATATGTCAAGGAAACTTTCACCTCCAATGGAACAAATATTTATAAATAAAAAAATGACAAAAAAGGAAACAAAAATTAATTTTACTGGAACTTAACATCACAGTTTTTACATGTAATCACAATGAATGGAATAAACTGAAAGTTGACAGCTTTATATTAATCTAACAAAATAACCTTGAAAAAGCACTAAAAGTGCAATCATAGGGAAGAAGTATCTATTTGTAAGTGATAATCTTCTGTCAGCCATCAGATATTTTTATTGTTCTTGTGCCTTGCTGTGTATTCAATCAGATCGACCACTATGTAGCTGTAGCTATACTCATTGTTGTACCCAAAAAGATTCACATATGATACTGAAAAGGAACATATAAAATACAATAATTTTAATTCATTGACAAGACCTCTTAGAGATAATCATAGAATGCAACAGTTTAACAAACTTTATCAACTATTTAAAAATAAGTGAAAAATTCCAAAAACCTTTTAAACAGGACATAAATAGTAAAATAATTTGTAAACTTCTAAACAGTTAACAGTAAAATTTAATAGCCATTGAATATTTAAAAAAATAACCTGAACTTTAATGTTCCCTTCACCAAAAGTTTTAATATGTGGTAACAAAAAAACTGCAAATAAAAATTAACCCTCAAATTACGGACTTGTATTGATCATTACAAGTGTTGCTTGCACACTTTATGATGTTCAGTAACATTATAATTTTACACCTCTTATAGTAAAAAACTTACTGTAGACATTTGGTGAAATCATTTACTTTCTGTGTATAGTACAAAAGAAAGCTCTGCAGTATCTGGTAGAATTATGAGTAATATTGTTTAAATGTTTGTGTGTGACTCTTACATTACTAGGGACCCTCTAACCAATAAGTTCATGAACCCACAAGCAATTTAGTGCACAAACAGTGCTAAAAGGGTTAATATGACACAATAAGTACAGAAATCTTACACTAACACTTATGTCACAATAAACTTGCAGGATTAAATTCTGTTAAAATAATGTGTCTGTATATTTGATATGTTTGCAATAGTACAGTACTTAATGACAAGTAAATTTGAAACATTTACCAAAATTCAATCTAAACTACTTACAAAGTACCAGCATAATAAAACCAAACCTACCATGAAACAAGTTTAACCAAGTTATTGTTTAAAGAAATACCAACACTTGAATCAAAATAATGCTGTGAGAATCTCCAATAAAGTCTGATGAAACCATCTACACAGCATACGAATAAAATAAAAAAAATCAACAGTGTTTATTGTTCATTGTTGATATATAGGAATCAATTTTAAATACTCATATTCTAATACAATGTTTATTAAAATCTTAAACAATAATAACTGTGTTTGGAATACAGTACAATTACAAAACTGATTTTCCTGTTTACTAAGGAAACAAACAACAAAATTAGTCAAAAACTTTGTTTAGGATGTGATGAAAATTATATTTTAAAAATAAATACATGCATATGATGAACCTATTATGAACTGATATCTTTAATTAAAATTAACGAAAGGGTGTTAATTTTGTGACATAACATTCATGGAAAATACGTAAGGTACAACATAAATAGTAGGCACTGTTTTATCTAAAGCCCGAAAGAAAAGAGGAAATTTAGCCAATCCACTCATAAGTGGGCAAGTGTTGTTTTTATAGCAAAGCCGCATTGGGATATCTGCCGTGTCCATCAAGAGAAACTCAACACTTGATTTTACGTGTTGTAAATCCTAAGACTTACTGCTGTACCAGCAGGGGGCCATAAGTGAGTAGAACAAGACATATTATTGAATATAAAAATGAATTAGATGCTTTAAGTTTTTATTTTTGATGTAACCATATTTGTTTTACGAATTACGTCATTTAATTATGACTCACAATAAAGTCTGCTGAAAGTATTAAAATTATATAATTATTTTTTCAAATACTTCAATAAAAGAAGCACTTTGATCAATAAAATTATTTTCTACTCTTAAAAAGAAAAGGCTTGTTAAACTTTAATATACATATGATGACCATAGGTTTTTATGGCAAAGTTTTTTCTTATCTAAATGTATTGCTATTTCATAATTTGGAAACTCAACTCTGCCGTATAATACGCAACATTTAAAATATAAATAAATAAAAAAATTCAGTTAAATCTTACTTCATTCATATCCCATTATGGTGTGTATTGTAAAAGTGGATACAGAGGTGTGACATGACTTACCTTACAACTTGGACCATCAATAGTTTTCTGGGTTGCTGTTATGGCACAAACTGTAGTCTTCATCGTCAAACTTAAAACAGTTTTACTATAGACACATAAAAACATTTAGTAAAGGAACGGTATTTTTAGTTTGAAAGCAAGTTGGACATTTCTTGTCAATAAGTGATTCTGTTAACAATCAGTTTCTTCAAATTTAATTTTTATAGAAACTTTTTTATAAAGTTCAACCTCACTTTATATTTAAAAATATCAAATAAAAAATTTTAGGAACTGTTTTCACAAAGTGGTTTAAGTACATAAGAGTAGAATTAGTCCGGTAACCTTTCTAAATACACTGGAATATTTTAAAATCATCAACTATAAAAATATAACTTTTTTTTCTGCTGGTTTTCATTATGTATAATTTTATTTCCATACAACTAACTAAGAAAATAAAAAAATATATAAATAAACATTCATGTACATCTGTGGTAAAATTTAAAATATCCAGAATCCTATTAAATATCAAAGAAAAGTTATAAGTATTAAAAGGTATAAACTCTTCTCTGTGACAAACTTAGGTACAATTAATTAAATTATGCCAGTATGTACAGAGAACAAGTATTTTCCATTAAACTTTGTAAAACGTACATACACAGTGACAATGTAATACGACATAAATTATACTAAAGATGATAAAGCAGTGTGTTAATTAATAGTGATAGTGTAATACGTTTGTGAAAAGTAGTTTATGTTGTTACTACACATCATATCAAATCATTCTGTCAGTTTACTTTGTATAATAATAACAGATGATGAATACAAAAGAATCACAGGGTTTTTTACCAACCAAATTTAGGTTAAATAATTAAATTTTTAGAATACAGATGTATTCGTAAATTTATTTTCTTAACCAAAATGTGAAGTTTAGTGAAAAAAGAATGTCATAAAGGTCCAATGTAAAAAGCTATACATCAAAACAAATTGTTTAAACTGGTTACAGTCCCTCATTGAATGAGACCTACTTTATTTACTTATGAGGCAACTAATGCTAGCTGGAATATCTTCTGAATAATAGTGCATATTATAACTTATTTTACAGCAATGTACATGTACAGGGTGGCCCGTAACTTCCTAACCATCCATATATCTCATGTATCCATTACATCTGTGTGGTGTCACCATATTCTTGCGTTCATGTAACCACATACTTGTCACAATACGCCTTCAAGTTTAAATGGGCTTACATCTGCCATATTTCTCTGAAAAAAGAAACAAATTTATAATGCATGCGTAATTGAATATAACATAATAACATATGGATGGGTAGGGACTTACAGACCACATTCTAGGTCTAATTATGTATTCATCGCTGTAATGTACGAGATGCATAAATTGAGTATATAACTCACGAAAGTGATTGACGGTTTAAAAAGCTAGAATTATGATATGCTAAATATCCTGACTGACCACAAGTCAAAATTATCCCTCACATCGTTTTACATTATACCAGGCATGGCAGGTTTGCAGTCCGGGCACGATTTTCAGAAAGGATTTCCCGATTATAACAGCGAAGGCCGAAACGGAAATAGTGCCCAGTCGCACATTTTGAAACTTACTAACCATAGGGCAGAAATTCGCTACTGAGCTTATAAAAGTCGGCAGACGAGAGCTTTCAATGTGGAATTTGAATATTTTTTATACTCCAGACTGCCTACAATGCTTCTCAGTTACAAAAGTTGGGGAAATTTATTTGTTGAAATATATATATATATAACCTCACTAGCGAATTTAGCCAGTATGGCTCGTATTCATACGTAAACAGAGACTAAATTTTTACGGAATCAGGTACGTTTTGATGCCCACCGGGCGTTATTTTGCAATAAGGCCGCTAATTAACTTTGCAAATTTACTTCATGCATGCAGTTTACTTCATAATTACTATAATCGCAGACAAATTTAGTCAATCATATTGTTTTCTCAGGAAATTCTCACCTCCTTCGAAACTCACATGTGCTCCTTGGTCAATGATATCTGGGTATTTTGCCCTGGAGGGTCAGGTTCACTTTGACCTCTTTCTCCTTCCTGAACGTATTTTCCCTAACTGTTTGTATGTTAGGTCCTTTTCAGGGCAATGTCCATTTATAGTCTCTTATTCACAGTAGTCAAGCTAGCTGGTGGCAATTTATTTATTTTATCTTATTATTATTTTAAAATACAGAAATATGTAAACAATAAATACAATATTTAAAGTTTATATACATACATATTTTACTTTAATTTATTTTTTTATGTTTAAAATATATGTTAATTGGGGAGAGGTATTTAGGATTTTCTTCATCATGTATGAGGTACCTATCCAGTTCGCATAATAAATCATTTTTCATTCCAATTTTTGTTAAAATATTTAATTGTAATATTTAGGAGTCTATCTAATATGGTTGGTATGTTCGAGTAATTGTGAATGAATTTAGATGATGTTGATCTCGGGACTCTGTATGCTGTTGTGAGAAGTGTGTTTTGTATTGTTTGTAGTTTGGTTTTGATTGTTTTATTACTTACAGTTATCACATGTGCTACAACTTACAGTGTTGGTTGTTTGTTTTTCCCGTTTCGGCGGCCATTTTAAAACGTCACAGTCTGTGATTGGTCAATGTAAGAGAGTGCACACTCTCTCTCTCTCTCTCTGTTTATAACTCTATGAAAATTAGTTTTCACGGGTTTCTGAAAGATAATCTCATATGAGGGTGTACAACACGGTTTTCACTTTGACATCAAACCCACAGTTTACAGAAGTGAAATACAGTAGTTTTTTTTTGTTTTTGTTTTTTTTTATAAAAGCCACTATAGTTTTATTAGAGTTGCAGATTGTATTTTTTGGGCTTGTTTTGTTTCGAGTTTTTATTTATTTATTTTTTGTAGCAGTATTTGACTTCAGCACAAAATAAAATGGAACGTAGAAGTCGTCTCTGTAATTGACTGAGTTATTGACTAGCCGACTTCGCATCGTCACAATCTCAGAATCACCTATTCTCACTCTTGTTTAGTTAAAACCATTTGGAACATTGTACATTCAATTAAGTCGTGCAAATCGTCGTTTTAAGTGTAAGCCATAAATGAGCAGATTTGAAAGTTAGTACCGTTTTTTATGTGCTTTTTTCGAAAGGCAGTGCCAGTTATTTTTTCGTGAAACATTGGGTTTGAGATTAAAGAAGGAAAAGAGGCTCTTTCCCATTTCCGAATCAGCCAGTAAGGACTTTCTAATATATTTAATTTTTTTCAGATGAATGGCAGGTTATGATTGTGTTCAGAGCATCATTAATTAAATTATATTATCGGTATAGAGTGAAATGAGGTTCATTGTATTAATCTCAAACTAGAAAATATATAATTCGTGATGACGAGAAAACCCACTTGTAGAGAAAATTATATATTTAAAAACGACTGATGACCGAAGAAGGTCGAAACGTTGTTCGCTTCTCTACCTATACCAGCCGTTTTAAAATACCGTATTTTCCGGTTAATAAGCCTAGGCCAATTTTCAGCTCTGAAAATGAGGGTTTTTGCTTATTACCGCCCAATAAGCCGAGGCCATTTTTAAGAAGTGACAAGTTTCTTCAAAATGATTTCTTAGTCTCGTTTCAGCGTCAGCATGCATGTTGTGTGTGATCATTGGCGTTCTGTAGTAAAGCAGAACGTGTCGTATTGAAACAGAGATGGAATCAATATGTCATTCGTTATTGGCTCCACTCACTGTAATTAGGTAACCAATGAAATTCCAGAATTTTTACTCAGTAATTAAAATCACTAACCCAGGGTATAAATACCAGGGGTATGTAGTCGGAGTTTATCATTGTACCGTCAAATGCCAAAGATGTCTACACCTGCGTTATGATGCTGCTTTTAAACTGAAAGTAGTAGAGCTAGCCTTAAAAACCTCAAATATGAATGCCGCTCGCCATTACTGTGTGAATGAAAAACAGGTCCGTGAATGGAAGAAAGCAGAATGTGTGCTAAAAGAAATGTCGAAAACAAGTAAATGTAACCAGAAAAATCAACCGAAGTGGCCAAAACTGGAAGAAGATGTAGCGACATGGGTGAATGAAAACCGGCAGAGTGGCCTGACTGTCATGCGTGCCCAGATTCGTATTTTTGCACTAAAGTGGGCTGGTCGAAATAAAGAAAATTCAAGAGACTTCAAGGCAACCAACAGCTGGTGTACTCGCTTCATGAAGCGACACAGCCTTGTACTTCGAGAGAAAACGAAGATCGCGCAAAACCTGCCAAGTGACTTGGATGATAAAATCACCTCGTTCCAGAAATTTATCATTCATCATCGCCAAAAACACAACTACCCTCTACAAATGATTGGGAATATGGACAATACTCCGATTTTTTTCGATATGGTTGGAAACAAAACCGTTAACAAAGCTGGCGAGAAAACCGTTTGGGTTAAGACAACGGGCCACGAGAAACAACGTTTCACTGTAGTCTTAACGTGCTTTGCTGATGGGACAAAATTACCGCCTATGGTAATTTTCAAAAGAAAAACATTTCCTAAGAAGAAGAAATTTCCGAAAGGAGTGATCGTCCATGTACAAGAAAACGGATGGATGGATGACAAAGGATGCATCAAGTGGATTAACGAAGTGTGGGCGCGTCGTCCTGGCGGACTGATGAAATCTAGACCTCTGTTCGGTTGGGATATGTTTAAGTCCCACCTGTGTGAAAACGTTAAAGCCGCGATCAAAAGATGCAATACCGATATTGCAGTTATTCCCGGTGGGCTGACATCTGTGATACAGCCCTTAGATGTGTGTTTAAATAAACCTTTTAAAGACAGGCTCCGTCAATGCTGGAATGAGTGGATGGTTTCCGGCAATCAAAGTTTTACTGCTGCCGGAAATATGCGCGCTGCATCACTCGCTACCGTCTGTGAGTGGGTCGTGAAATCGTGGGACGATATTAGTGTTGAAACTGTAGAGAAGTCATTTAGAAAATGCAGCATCTCAAATGCAATGGTTGAAACGGAAGATGATATGTTGTGGTTGGACGACGACGAGGAAGACAACATTCCACTCACTCAGTTAATAACACCAGAGAATGACCCGTACGACGACCAGATCTCTGCCGAGGATTGGAATCTATCATTTGGTGCTTCTGACGATGAAGATGATGAATTTGATGAATTAAAATAAATTTCTGAGATTAAAGTTTGTATTTTTTTTATGAATTTTGTTATTTCTATGAATACATGTCATTCGTAATGTATAGACCTTTTTCTATTAATAAATAAAGTTTATTCAACTGAAATAACTCTGCCGTAACTGTGAGATCAAAGGCATGATTTTGGGGCCGATTTTGGTCTTCGGTATTGTTTGGTCCAAAGCTGGTGATCGGTCAATAAGCCGACCCCCAAAAATCAAGTCCAAAATTTAAGGCCATAAATTCGACTTATTCGGCGGTAAATACGGTATATAATTTTCTAGAAATATATAACTTAAGATTGTTTTTTTTTAATTAAGCACAAAGCTACACAATGGTCTATCTGTGCTCTGCCCACCACGGGTATCGAAACCCGGATTTTAGCGTGTAAGTCCGCAGACATACCGCTGAGCCACTGGGGGGCTATAACTTAAGAAGAATAGGTTATTTTATCAAAGAGAGACTAGCTAAACTTGCCTGTGTGGACTTTGACAAAAGATCGACAATTATTGAAGTAAGCCTAAATACGAAAAAGGAGAGACAATTTTAAAATTGTAGGATACAATTGTGGTAACAGACGAAACATAAGTGAACTATGTTCGATAATTAGACGATAGTAATAGAGAAAAGTAATTCAATTTATTAACTGAAATTGTAAGCAACTGAAAATGTTTAAGTGAACTTTTGAGAAGAAGAAGAGAACGATATACGTAGTGTTAATGATATGCGTATGATCATTTACAATGCAAAGAATTTTTTGTAGATACGTTTAATTAGTTCCGTGAGGCCCGACATGGCCAGATGGTTAAGGTACTCGACTTGTTGTCTGAGGGTCGCGGGTTCGAATACTCGTCACACCAAACATGCTTGCCTTTTCAGCTGTGAAGGTTTTATAATGTAATGTAACGGTCAATCTCACTGTTTATTGGTAAAAGAATAGCCCAAGAGTTGGCGCTGGGTAGTGATGACTAGTTGTCTTCCCTCTAGTCTTACACTGCTAAATTACGGACGGCGAACACAGATAGTCCTCAAGTAGTTTTGCGCGAATTTCAAAACAAACCAAAACCCATTTGTGAAGTAAATGCTGTTATATTAACTTACTAAACATAATATAAAAGTAAGTTTCCTGATAATCTTACATTTATCAATCTTCGTTTATTTTTAACAGGATTTCACATTAGCTGTCAAAACTAATTCCCACTTTTCGTTTTTAACTTGGATTTTACATTAAAGGTATTAATAAACTAAATCGCAGTATTCAATGTCACAGATGTTAAAAACAACAGGCCTTCTGATTGTTCTGTGACGTTATTATTATAATTTGTTATGTCAGGTTTTTACAATTAATTTAATTATAATCTATTCAACTAATCATTCAGTGTATGGAGTAGTCACCAGACAGGCATGGTCAGATTTCAACGTGCACAGAAAAGCACGCCGTACTTTGAGACAGTGGGTGCTCATTCTGTTAATAAAAGATTACCCCAAACTTAGATTGCGATGTTATTGAAAACGTACATGTTCTTTAGTCAGCCTATTCAATATTAGGGACAATTATATATAGCTAGTCATTCGAAATAAACTTTGTTATACATTACGATTTTCTGAACAGCACACAAATTATCACAATTCAAAAGAAAAATTTGCTTCGTATTTCATCGTAATGAAGATACTGTGCCAGTTTGAAATTGAATACTTTAATTTATATGTTTTAAATGCTGCGGATCTGATTAAACGGGAAAACATCACATGACAAAATTTCTCAAACAAAATACAAAACTAATTTTCCATTCATTTACTGTGCATTGTATTGAATCGAACTTTTAACCCTAAATAAGAACTCGGTGGTGAACTGCCTCCCATTTGGTAGAAATATTATATTTTACCAAGTAAAGTTCTATTTTTATTTGATAAAGTACGCTTTCCCCTTTGTGAAGTTCTTCGCTTATTTGGTGAAGTAATCTTTATCACTTGTACAGAAACCAAACTTTTATCAGTACAAAAAAACACTTAAGTAAGTATGGATAACATGCTTGTAGTTGGAAACATATTTTTTATCAAATTCTGTTTGAATAAATCTTAGAGAATAGAGAAAAAGAATAATTGAAAAATTAATAATATTTTTCGTATAAAGTTGTAAAAAGGTTTGAATAACCGTTAAGCACGTGCCTGAACTGGAAACGTTTTCAGTGTTCTAAAGAATGTTATTCATCACGGAACACAAATAACATTTACATAAATCTCAGCAGATCACTGAAGAAAGTCAATCAACTATAAGAATTTCTCCAAACTTTGGAAGTTCATTTTTTTCTACGTTTTAAAATTAATTCACAATTCCTCGAAACAACCGACTTCAAAAATCTTTTGAAGTTTACGAAACGAAGTTCTGTCAAAAGGGTCGCATCATAATAAATATTTTAAGTAAAAATGAAAAATATTAAATAATCTTTATCGGTATTTTATAGATGGCATGGCAACACTAAAATATATATCTTAAATTTATTCGTTTTTGGAGGCTTAATGTTCATTAACATGAGCCGTTTGATCTCTATGTTAAAATAGTTTATGTATATATACGTTTTTAAAACAAAACAGGTGTTGAGGAAGAAGGAATTATTCATAAGAATAATATTGTGTACGTTATCCTTCCACATTAGGAACCAGAATTTTATGCGTAAAAAAGGTGTTGCTAACACGGGAGGGAGGTAAGTCTGACGTTGCACAGAATTGTAAAACCTGGGAGCAGATGCACCTTTATTATTCGGTATTCATTCGCCTGCCTTTTAGATTGATATAATTTAAACAAAAATAAAACGTTCCAGTCTGGGAATTTTCTACTAGGAAGGAAAGACTTGCACAACTAAAACAGAAATCATGATAAATGTTTTAGAATATGTAGTTATGTAAAACAAAGATATAGAACTTATTTTGAACGCGGAGTCACCAAATTCGATGTTATATTTCATTTCGTTTAAACTTTCTAACGGTATGTAGTAAGAAAATGAGCTCACGTGAAACCCCCAATCAGTGATGTAACAATATTTCACCATGCTACTTAGTTTTGTTGTATTGACCAAAGGTTTATATCTGAAGTTATCAGTGTTCGTTTTGTTGTACTGACTAAAGTTTTACATCTCAAGTTGTCAGTGTTGTTTGTTTTGTTGTACTTACCACAATTTCACATCTCAGGTTGTCAGTGTTGTATGTTTTGTTGTACTTACCAAAGTTTTACATCTCAGGTTGTCAGTGTTGTTTTTTGTTTTTTTTGTACTTACCAAAGTTTTACATCTCAAGTTGTCAGTGTTGTGTTTCTTTTTGTACTTACCAAAGTTTTACATCTCAAGTTGTCAGTGTTGTGTTTCTTTTTGTACTTACCAAAGTTTTACATCTCAAGTTGTCAGTGTTGTGTTTCTTTTTGTACTTACCAAAGTTTTACATCTCAAGTTGTCAGTGTTGTGTTTCTTTTTGTACTTACCAAAGTTTTACATCTTAAGTTGTCAGTGTTGTTGTTTTGGTTGTACAAACCAAAGTTTTATATCACAGGTTGTCAGTATTGTTGCTTTGGTTGTACAAACCACAGTTCTACATCTCAGGTTGTCAGTGTTGTTGTTTTGGTTGTACAAACCACAGTTTTACATCTCAGGTTGTCAGTATTGTTTGACACTATGTTTAACAAGTAAAACATAGAGTAGACAAACAATATGTTTAATAAATAAAGCATAAAGTACACAAACAATATAGTTAACAAATAAAACATAGAGTAGACAAACAATATGTTTAATAAATAAAGCATAAAGTACACAAACAATATAGTTAACAAATAAAACATAAAGTAGACAAACAATACGATTAACAAATAAAGCATAAAGTAGACAAACATTATGTTTAACAAATAAACATAGAGTAGACAATCAACATGTTTAATAAATAAGACAAGGTAGACAAACAAAATGTTTAACAAATAAAACAGTAGACAAACAATATGTTTAACAAAAAAGCATAAAGTAGACAAACAATATGTGTAACAAATAAAACGAAGTAGACAAACAATGTGATTAACAAATAAAACAAACGTAAGATAAACAGACAACATTATTAAGAAAGAAGACAAACATAAGGTCGATAAACAATAAGATTAATGAAGAAAAGAAACGTAAGTTAAAAGAGCTTTATTATAAATAAGGGAAACGGAAAGTAAAAATATAATGTGAAATATAGAACAGAATAAGCATACAAACAATTCAATTAAAATAAAGAATAATGTTATCAAGCCAGACAAACATTATATAGATAATTAACATTATTAAAAAGAAATGAAATTCATGCAATTGGACGACAGCAAATGTTGAAGTCAATAAAATACGACTCGGCTTAAAATAATAGACGTAATAACCTATCAGAGTAAAGCTGTCTTGAGCCAGCTAGTCCATTGGTTTCTGGAACTGTTTGAACAACACTGAACAAAAACACGTGTAATTCCATCTTTAATAGCAAAGCAGTGAGTGACTTTTATTAGCCTAATACTGGCTAAAACTGAACCGTTGGGTCATTTATATGCTCCGCTTCAGATTAAAAATTGTGTTTTAATGAAGGAAAATAAACGTCATTTATAGTTTTATAAGAAGAGCTGGGATTGAACGAAAGGTTCTGTTTATGAGCCGTACAACAAAGAAATACATCCTTCAAGTTTTATTTAATAGCAATACTTATTTCCTTCTTATTTTACACTTAATTTTTGTACAACTTTCTGTCTGTAGATGGAGACACACAAGAGACCAAACAGCACACAAATAAACCACTAAAACTGACTTTATTCATTTCACTAAGTCTTTTTGTGAGGTCTTTGTTTCATTAAATTTCTCGTAAGTTACGTCTTGTTTTTCTTTAATATAAGATAACTTTTAATTACTCGTTAATTAACGCAAGTTCTATCCATGAAACGGATACACCAGCTATAGGAAAGCAACAGATTTTGCTCATCACACTAAACATTGGCTTTTCATATCACAGTGTGCAAAATACAAATAACCAGTTTTGTCGAACAATAAAGAAGCAAGTGAAACTGCTGTAATAGAAAGAAAAACAGGTAAAAATAGACATATATAAATCAACATGTACAGACAGAAAAATCGTAACACGAACCCTGAGGCTACAGTCAAGGACAAGAACATTTGGTGATCCCTGCACAAATAATACTATTTACAAAAAAATCAACCCATATTTAGAGAAAGAACGTCAGAGACGAAAAACGGATTGGAGACGCCAGACCACGTAACCATTAATCTAACAATACAACTAAAGAAGTGTGTTACTCTGGTTGGAACAACAATATTCTCACAAGTGAAATATGTAATATTAGTTGCAATAAACATAAACATATAAAGAAAGGAGGCGTTTACAAATGCTGTTTACCTTTAGCATCATGTTGAAATAAAATAAATAGTATTAATAGGAAGTACAGAAATGATGAACAGTATCATGAAAGGCAAGTGTGCGAGAGATCAAAATACAGGGTGGCCCGTAAGTCCAAACCCATCCAAATGTTATTATGTTATATTCAATTACGCATGTATTATAAATGTGTTTCTTTTTTTCGGAGAAAAATGGACGATGTAAGTCCATTCACACTTCAAGAGCTTATTGCGACAAATACGTTGGTGCACGAGCGCAGCGAGAATAAGGGTTTGTTTGTGGCCTGGCATGGCCGAGGGCGTAAGGAGTGCGACTCGTAATCCGAGGGTCGCGGGTTCGCGCCCGCGTCGCGCTAAACATGCTCGCCCTCCCAGCCGTGGGGGTGTATAATGTAACGGTCAATCCCACTATTCGTTGGTAAAAGAGTAGCCCAAGAGTTGGCGGTGGGTGGTGATGACTAGCTGCCTTCCCTCTAGTCTTACACTGCTAAATTAGGGACGGCTAGCACAGATAGCCCTCGAGTAGCTTTGTGCGAAATTCCAAAAACAAAAAAAAACTTGTTTGTTTTTTTTCGTAACTCTCGGATTACGAGTCGCACGCCTTACGCGCTTGGCCATGCCACGCCTGAGAATAAGGGACAGTACACAGATACGCTGGATACATAAGATATATGGATGGGTAGGGACTTACGGGCCACCCTGTAGAATCAGACTAGAAGAAAGCAAGTTGTATGATATTGATTCTGGTGAATATGGAAACGATGAAACCTCTGAAACCCTTACTGTTATATACAGTTGTATCTGTTTTTAAAACCCTTACTGTTATGTACAGCTGTATCGTTTTTAAAACCCTTACTCTTATATACAGCTGTATCTGTTTTTAAAACCCTTACTGTTATATACAGCTGTATCTTTTTTAAAACCCTTACTGTTCTATACAGCTGTATCTGTTTTTAAAACCCTTACTGTTATATACAGTTGTATCTTTTTTAAAACCCTTACTGTTCTATACAGCTGTATCTGTTTTTAAAATCCTTACTGTTATATACAGTTGTATCTTTTTTAAAACCCTTACTGTTTTATACAGCTGTATCTGTTTTCAAAACCCTTACTGTTATATACAGCTGTATCTGTTTTTGAAACCCTTAGTGTTATATACAGCTGTATCTGTTTTTAAAACCCTTATTGTTATATATAGCTGTATCTGTTTTTAAAACCCTTACTGTTATATACAGCTGTATCTTTTTTGAAACCCTTACTGTTATATACAGCTGTATCTGTTTTTAAAACCCTTACTGTTATATACAGTTGTATCTTTTTTAAAACCCTTACTGTTATATACAGCTGTATCTGTTTTTAAAACCCTTACTGTTATTTACAGCTGTATCTGTTTTTGAAACCCTTACTGTTATATACAGCTGTATCTGTTTTTAAAACCCTTACTGTTATATATAGCTGTATCTGTTTTTAAACCCCTTACTGTTATTTACAGCTGTATCTTTTTCAAAACCCTTACTGTTATATATAGCTGTATCTATTTTTAAAACCCTTACTGTTATATACAGTTGTATTTGTTTTTAAAACCCTTACTGTTTTATACAGCTGTATCTGTTTTCAAAACCTTTACTGTTATATACAGTTGTATCTTTTTTTAAAACCCTTACTGTTATGTACAGCTGTATCGTTTTTAAAACCTTTACTCTTATATACAGCTGTATCTGTTTTTAAAACCCTTACTGTTCTATACAGCTGTATCTGTTTTTAAAACCCTTACTGTTATATACAGTTGTATCTTTTTTAAAACCCTTACTGTTCTATACAGCTGTATCTGTTTTTAAAACCCTTACTGTTATAAACAGTTGTATCTTTTTAAAACCCTTACTGTTTTATACAGCTGTATCTGTTTTCAAAACCCTTACTGTTATATACAGCTGTATCTGTTTTTAAAACCCTTATTGTTATATATAGCTGTATCTGTTTTTAAAACCCTTACTGTTATATACAGCTGTATCTTTTTTGAAACCCTTACTGTTATATACAGCTGTATCTGTTTTTAAAACCCTTACTGTTATATACAGTTGTATCTTTTTTAAAACCCTTACTGTTATATACAGCTGTATCTGTTTTTAAAACCCTTACTGTTATTTACAGCTGTATCTGTTTTTGAAACCCTTACTGTTATATATAGCTGTATCTGTTTTTAAACCCCCTACTGTTATATATAGCTGTATCTATTTTTAAAACCCTTACTGTTATATACAGTTGTATTTGTTTTTAAAACCCTTACTGTTTTATACAGCTGTATCTGTTTTTAAAACCCTTACTGTTATTTACAGCTGTATCTTTTTTAAAACCCTTACTGTTATATACAGCTGTATCTTTTTCAAAACCCCTACTGTTATATATAGCTGTATCTATTTTTAAAACCCTTACTGTTTTATACAGCTGTATCTGTTTTTAAAACCCTTACTGTTATTTACAGCTGTATCTGTTTTCAAAACCCTTACTATTATATAGAGCTGTATTTGTTTTTGAAACCCTTACTGTTATATACAGCTGTATCTGTTTTTAAAACCCTTATTGTTATATATAGCTGTATCTGTTTTTAAAACCCTTACTGTTATATACAGCTGTATCTTTTTTGAAACCCTTACTGTTATATACAGTTGTATCTTTTTTAAAACCCTTACTGTTTTATACAGCTGTATCTGTTTTTAAAACCCTTACTGTTATATATAGCTGTATCTGTTTTTGAAACCCTTACTGTTATATACAGCTGTATCTGTTTTTAAAACCCTTACTGTTATATATAGCTGTATCTGTTTTTAAACCCCTTACTGTTATTTACAGCTGTATCTTTTTCAAAACCCCTACTGTTATATATAGCTGTATCTATTTTTAAAACCCTTACTGTTATATACAGTTGTATTTGTTTTTAAAACCCTTACTGTTATATACAGCTGTATCTTTTTTTAAACCCTTACTGTTATATACAGTTGTATCTTTTTTAAAACCCTTACTGTTTTATACAGCTGTATCTGTTTTTTAAACCCTTACTGTTATGTACAGCTGTATCTGTTTTTAAAACCCTTACTGTTATATACAGCTGTATCTGTTTTTAAAACCTTTACTGTTATGTACAGCAGTATCTTTTTTTCATACTTCATGGATTTCAATTCTGAAAACAAGATTTGAAATAGTAGAGCCAAGTAGTTTATTTTTGCGAATCAGTACCTTCTGAGACTTGATATTTTAAAATTTGGCGTGATTCTTAGAGGGGCAGGTTTCTCGTGAGAGGGGATTATAATTTATTTGACTGCCTGATTCCTTAAGGATTTAGTAACAGTGGTACAAATGAAATTGGATATATCTTTCAATAAAATGTTATTGTGTACAAGATATTTTATTCACAAGCCTGGTGGAACAGTTTATGGATTTATGACGTAAATCCAGGCAGTCGAATACCTGCGGTGGACACAGCGTGCCACTACCTTTAGGATTGTTGTTAAAGTATCTGTTTTGAGGTATCAATATTATGTTTAATTCTGTCAGAAAAACTTGTGATTAGAAATGTTATCTGTTTGGACCGTAAAAATTTAGCCGGAACTAATAAACAGAAAACAAAACAAATAGACAACAGTAAGAAACATATAATAAGAAATCAAAAGAAAACAGTTATGTTTGTTTACTGTCAAACATAAACCTACACGATGGGTTATGCATGATTAGCCCACTGCAGGTATCGAAACCCAATTTTCAGTGTTATAAGCCATCAGACTTATTGCTAAGCCATAGATAGGAGGAAGAAGATGTCTATTTTGTATTTGTTTAATGATAACAATAAGCCCGAACATTCCACATGGTACAAAAACGTCTCATGACATAAACTGGTAAGTAATTCGTTTTGATTTCAGTCATCCACTTTTTACAGGATTTATATTGAGATATTATTGAAAGATAAAGAAGTATTATTGTGTACAATGTTCAGTTGATATTTATATATATGTATACACATAGTTTACGATTTTTTCCTACATAACGAAAGACCAAGATTCGAAATACGACATGATATCTGAGATGTTCTTTGTAGCCATTTTAAAGATGAGAGTTAGTTGTTTTAAGTGGTTAAGTAGTTCTGTATACAGATTAAAGGTGGTAAGGCTTGATCCTGTCCACCGCCAGGTTACTTGTCGGGTAGGTTTAAAGCTCCAAATACTGTTCCAGACACTTTCTTGTGGATAGAACAACGGCTGAGAAACACAATTATATCATACACAGGTTAATGTTTTGGGCCCAGCATTACTTTTATTACAGCATCAGAAGTTGTTTATTTCTGTCGTTAGTTGAGATAAATAAATACATATTTACGATCACATTGTGTTTAAAGTCGCAAATAAACACGCCTAAAAGTTTAAATCTGTTTTTTTGAGTGGTGTCTAAGCTTACAGAAACGTTTTACAAAATGAATACAATCTTTGCCCGGAGAAGGCTATAATCTTAGCTTTAAACCCATGTTTAAAAACACTGACAAGGCGTCAGACTTAATAAAAATAGATCTCAGTTGGGAAAAATAACAGCGACTTCTTGACGTCAAATTGTAAAAGCTCTATTCAGTACGAAGAGCTGAAAGCTAACATTTTTTTCTCCTTACTATCATTCTTTATTAAGTTAATCCTAATGTGTACGCCGTAAATCTGTTATTTTTGTTTATTATTTCTTTTTTTCTGTTATGCGTTTTTTCTCGGACTAATTTTAGTATTGTTTAAAATAAATTTTACACATGAGAATATATTGAAATTAATGGCGCTAAACTGGATAATTTTCGGTATGAAAAAAAAAATCGTAAAGAGACCCGACGAACAAGAAAAACGTTAATTACTAGGCTTAAGGAAGAAGGGTTTCGATACATTTCACAATAAGGACACAGCGTTGGTTGCTAGGACTAATGTACAAGGGTTACGGTAAGTTTCACAATAAACAAAACGTTGGTTACTAGGCCTAATGTACAAGGGTTACGGTAAGTTTCAAAATAAACAAAACGTTAGTTAATAGGCCTAATATACAAAGGTTACGGCAATTTGCATAATAAAAACAAAACAATAGTTACAAGACTTAATATAGATGGAATACGGCAAGTTTCACAATAAAGACAAAAGGATAAACTAAATTACAGCCTCTTAATAAAAGTCTAGAAAAACATCTTTTTTAGTAGGCCATTTTATTTTTAACTTATAAAAACTTATCGACCATTTCTGTATTCATTTATCGGGTAAACTATTGTATATTGTATCCTACAGAAAACTGTCTGTATTATAGTTTACAGTGAATTTTCTCTCTTTACAATAAATCACAGCATGCTTTTAAAATAACAAAATAAGTTAATTAGAATTCTCAAAACCAACCTGTGCCTTATTCTGAAAATTAACCTTAAATTTGGTTGACTGTAAGGTTAAATAGGCGTTGCTACAGATTCTTGATGTTAAAATATATTCACAAACATTTTGTGTGAACAAAAGTAAATTATTCTGGTCGTAACAACGACAGCAACGTATGACCTATCTTACTAGATTTTTACGGTCATTTGAAATGTGAGTGAAACATTTTTGTATCATTATTATTTATTCGATAAATGTCTATAGTTCCGTAGAGTTTCAGGTATCTTGCGTATTTGACATATTCTTCTTAGATCTCTAAACCTTGATACGTTTATTCATAAATTTGTTATTTAATACACATATCTTTTATAAAAATTATGGCAAGTTCAAAAGTTTCTAATTAAACCATGCTGTTTTGAGAAATAATTTACGCATCACAAAAACCTCCATTTACACAGGATTAGATATATATGTAGCATTGACCATACTAATTTATTTCTCTGAGTTATTTAGTATGCATGTCGATTAACTACTACAAATAAATATGAAATCTAACCTACGTGGTACAACTAAACACATATTCGTTTCCATATTAATTTAAGAATTATTGCTCTGTGATGTTCTAACGTGACAGGAGTGTTTATAGAGTACTGTCTGTCTAACTAACATCTTATTGGTGGGCTCTAGATATTCAACAAAATTTAGTAAATGGAACGAGGATCCTTACATTTTAATCCCTAGAATTATTTTTGTGTATAAACGAGGATTAGTTTGTTGTCACAAAATTAGCTTCACAATGCTCTCGTGATAACATGCCAGTCTTTAAAACGTTATTCTATCTGATCTCATATTGTTGGTTTCTTCGTTTCCTGGACTAAATGATTGATTTCATGTCCATACAGTTACCCAGATTAGAGAAGCCAGGCAGCGTTAGAGATAAGTTTGTTCAGTTTAGAGTTATATGTGACCAGCCGTCCTCAGATTTCGTTTCAAGTAATAGAGACTTAAAAACACACACTGCAAACTCGTGTGTCTGACCGACTGGAGTGATTTGTTCGTTACTCACATAGTGTATCCAAGTCTAAAAAGAGAGAGTCAATAACTAGTTATAATGTTTTACAGAGAGTCACTTACTAGTTATACTGTTTTACAGAGAGTCACTAACTAGTTATACTGTTTTACAGAGTCACTAACTAGTTATACTGTTTTACAGAAAGTCACCAACTAATTATATATGTTTTTGTACAGAGTCACAATCTAGTTACACTCTTTTAAAGAAAGTCACTAACGAGGTAACTCTTGTATAGAAACTAACAAACCAGGTAAAGTCGTCTATAGGGAGTCAGGAACTAGTTATACTCTTGTATAGAGACTAACTAACTAGTTATACTGTTTTACAAAGAGTCAATAAGTAGGTGTACTGTTCTACAGAGAGTCACTAACTAGGTATACTGTTCTACAGAGAGTCAATAACTAGGTGTACTGTTCTACAGAGAGTCACTAACTAGATATACTGCTCTACTAAAGTCACTAACTAGGTATACTGTTCTACAGAGACACTAACTAGGTATACTGTTCTACTGAAGTCAGTAACTAGGTATACTGCTCTACTAAAGTCAGTAACTAGGTATACTGTTCTACAGAGAGTCACTAACTAGGTATACTGCTCTACTAAGTCAGTAGCTAGGTATAATGTTCTACAGAGAGTCACTAACCATGTATACTGCTCTACTAAAGTCAGTAGTTAGGTATACTGCTCCACTAAAGTCAGTAGTTAGGTAAACTGCTCTACTAAAGTCAGAAGCTAGGTATACTGTTCTACTGAAGTTAGGCTTGGTAATTTGGTACGCGTGTGTTACCAAGGAAGCCACTACAGGCTGACTTAAATGCTTCCCATGCTCTCAGTTCCTTTAAGGTAAGAAGCTCCTCAAAATCAGTATCCTTCAGCACTTCTCGGATTTGAGGTCCGACAAAGATGCCCTCATTGAGTTTAGCAGCACTGAGACCTGGGAACACAATTGACAAGTGGTGGAAGGCAGCACCATTTTTGTCCATGGCCTTCACGAAATTCTTCATCAAACCAAGCTTGATGTGAAGAGGAGGAAGAAGCACCTTCTTCATGTCAACCAGAGGATTCTCCTTGACGCTGTGTTCGCCAGGAACGAAAGTGCTTCTAGACCCCCAGTCTTTCTGCTTGTAATGCTGGGATACAGCTCGACTATCCCAGAGACAGAGAAAACAACAGTACTTTGTGAAGCCCACTTGCATACCCATAAGAAGACCAATGACCTTGAGGTTCCTACACAGACTCCACTGGTACTGGTTGTACTTAACAGCTTCTAAAAGAAGCTCCATATTGTCATAGGACTCCTTTAGATGGACAGAGTGTGCAGTGGGAATGCTGGGATATTTATTCCCGTTGTGCAGAAGCACAGCCTTGAGACTTCGCTTGGAAGAGTCTATGAAAAGACGCCAGTCTGAAGGATTATGTGGCAAACCAAGGAAAGTGAACAAGCCAGGTACATTTGTACAGTAGCACAACTTGTTTTCCATGTCGAAAAATGAAGCAAGGTCTTTGTTCCGATTCCTGAAACTGGTGATCCGTCTTGATATATAGCTATATATATATATACTGTAATGCTATCACTTACATTTATTGCATAATAACTAAAAAAGAAGACACAAGTCACACAATATTAGAAATTAACCCCGAATGCATATACGCCTTTATGTACAATATGTGTACAAAATGTACAGTATGCATTTCTAAAAAACTAGAGGTGATGAGTAAAAACGGATTTCAAATCTGAATTCAGCACCCTCAAATTAGGTTAAAACAGCTATTTTTGTGCTTGCCTCAATTTCTTTGTAAACCAGTGTTATTTGTACTCTTTTACATGAAGTCACTAACAAGGTTTACTCTTCTATAGAGACTCATTAACTTGGCATAGTATTCTATAGGGATCCAGGAACTAGTTATACTCTTCTACAGATAGTCACTAGTTATACTCTTATATACGGAGTCACTAATTAGTCATATTTTTCTACGGAGAGTAATTACTAGGTATACTCTTCTTCAGAGAGTCACTAATTAGGTATATTCTTCTGAAGATAGTTACTAACTAGATGTACTCCTCTAAAGATAGTCACTGACTCGTTACAATCTGTACTATAATAGACTGGTGTAGGTGGAGACTATTGTTAACAGACATATGTAGGTGGAGACTGCACTATTAATAGGTAGGTGCAAGTATTTAAAGCTTAATGACTGCTGTAGATTGTTCCTGGTTCGTCCTCTCTGAAGGTGGAGATGATCTTGAAATAACCTAACCTCAAATATTATTCAGTAACAAAGGTGTCCACAGATGAGGGAGAAGGATCATCTTAACTGTATACAAGATATAAAAATGTCTAAAAATTGGGTAACACAAGTCAATTCATAACACTTTGGTAACATTGGAAGAACCCTACATCATTCTGTAAGTGGATAACCGTTATGATGAAGTAACATGAATAGAACCTAGCTTCTCCAAATGTTGGTTTGCTTGCCTTGTCTTTTCAAGGAATGATCCAGAACCTATCCTCTCCCACAGCAGTGTTTGACTCTGTTCAGAACTATTTGTTCAGGACCTAGCTTTATCAACAACAAAGCTTATATTGCCTTTAGAACAACTTGTAACGGACTTAGGCTCTCCGAATGTAGAACGTGACTCATATACTATTAGTAACCATGTTGCCATCAAAGTCGTGGACTTACAGTACACTTGGTGTACCAATAGTTTAGAAAAAGCCAATGAGGGTGTTCAGGGTTAATCGTTTTCTAGTGATAAATATTTTAATAACATCTGGCGTTCAATATTAGAAAAGTGCAAAGCTAAATACTGATGATAAAACGTAAGATTTATTTGTATTAAGTTAATTGAGATGTATTTATGAAGCTTCAAAAACACTGAAGAATGAAGATGAACTTTGTGAAACTAATCTTGACAAAACGTATCTCAAAAGTTCATTTTAATAATCGGAGAAAATGAAAATATATATCAGTACTCTTCAGGGGTCATAAAATTTCGCCCCACCCTATGTCTCTGGATTTACAACTCTAAAATGAGGGGTAAGAGGCTCCTCAGTGGGCTCAGCAGATATCCTGATGTGGCTTTGATTTAAGTAAAACACACAACCTAAAATGTAACATTCATATTCTAGCTGAGTTATGTTATGACGTGTAAACATGGAACATTCAGATTCTAGCTGAGTTATGTTATGACGTGTAAACATGGAACATACAGATCATAGCTGAGTTATGTTTGTGACCTGTAAAAGTGGGACATTCATATTCTAGCTGAGTTATGTTATGACGTGTAAACACGAAACATTCAGATCGTAGCTGAGTTATATTTATGGCGTGTAAACATGGAACATTCAGGTCGTAGCTGAGTTATATTTATGACGTGTAAACATGGAACATTCAGGTCGTAGCTGAGTTATATTTATGACGTGTAAACATGGAACATTCAGATTCTAGCTTAGGCATATTTATTATATGGAACACTCAGTATCACCTGATTACTGTTTTTGCATCAATATGGAATCCCACGAGGAAGGTAAACGATTTATTATTTACTTTGAAAAATCAGTCGGCAGGTAATGTAGAGGGGAAGACAAAGTAGTTTATCTGTCGCCACTAGAGGTCAACCTTATGGTAAAGTGTGACCTTTTAGAAAAGTATAAATAAATATATGTCCAAACAGACTATTTTATATTTTTATACGAGTGATTCTCAAACTGTGGTGTTTCTACTAGCAGGTTCTACATCTCCAAAGCATGTGAAATCAGAGAGAGTAAAATTGGCTGGTTACGCCTAATTTTATAAAACCTTCTTAACTGGGGTAAAAGTTACGAAAAACAAAGAGATCTTTCATTACTCACATGTCAAAGTGAAATATCATTGAAGCAAATATAACTTAAAACTTGGATTGGTTTTTACTTACATCAGTTGATACTACATTTTTTTACAAATGAATTTTCCGTTTCAACAGTGAAGACACAAGTTATTAAAAATGAATAATTTAGTAATGAAACCAAATCTGTTATTATTTATTGATTATCACTGGAAATGGATTGTTCATAAGGTTTCTTGTATCAACAATCCCCAGTAATTGAAGGGTTATGATATGGTTAATATGGATTGTCGCTGAGAACAGAAGTTTTATCAGAGTGATGGTGTCGAATATCTTATAGAATAGAAGTTTTATCAGAGTGATGGTGTCGAATATCTTATAGAATAGAAGTTTTATCAGAGTGATGGTGTCGAATATCTTATAGAATAGAAGTTTTATCAGAGTGATGGTGCCGAATATCTTATAGAATAGAAGTTTTATCAGAGTGATGGTGTCGAATATCTTATAGAATAGAAGTTTTATCAGAGTGATGGTGCCGAATATCTTATAAAATAGAAGTTTTATCAGAGTGATGGTGCCGAATATCTCTGAGAATGGAAGTTTTGTGAGGAATCTTTGTTTTCTTGCTCTAAGTCATTAATTCTAAATGTAGATAAATTTGTAGACACGACAATAAATTGGTCTCGATAAAGAGAAAGGATCGATCAGTGATGAAACCTAACAAACACTTTTAGGATTTGGAAAACATGAGAAAGTGTAGGAAAACAAAAGGTTTGGTTTGTTTTGAATTTCGCGCAAAGGTACATAATGGCTATATGCGTTAGCCGTCCCTAATTTAGCAGTGTAAGACTAGAGGGAAGGCAGCACTAGCTGCACCCACCGCCAATTGTTGGGCTACTCTTTTACCAACGAATACTGGGATTGACTGTCACATTATAACGTCCTCACGGCTAAAAGGACGACAGTGTTTGATGCGACGGATAAAAAATAAAAGGAAAACATATAACTAAAGATTTATTGTGTTAATATCTGTATATGGAAAAAAAGACTTCTAATTCGAAGCAAGCACACAGAATATGACCCTGATACCAATATAGTGTGCCTTGTTGGTCATGAAGAAAGGATAAATTCACGAGTTTATATTACATATAACTCTTTATATTTTCTCAATTTGATACACTTGGTTACAAGTGATAGAATATTATAAATTGTATATTTAACACATAAACTATACCCTTATTGTTATTTTATGCGGTAGCAATATGTGTTTAATAACACTTACTAACTATGTTTTTCTTCACACTGCCAATCAATGTTGCTTAAAAATGAGTTAGAAAAATAACATTATCACAACGAGCATGAAACGCTCGAAGGATGTCACGTGACTTTTAATGAACGCTTATCACGAGAGTAGACTTACAGTGGTTATCAAGTGAGGAGATAACAGGATGTTATAAATCACTTACTTTTAATATAGACGTCGGGAATAATTTTATTAAATTTGTTTACGTGTAAAAATAAAACTTTCGTAGCATTTAAGAAAAAAGAAAAACCTGATAACGTTTAAGAACAAAATGTTTTTCTTCCTACGAAAACTCGTGAGTTAAGATTTTTTTTGGAATAGTTGAATGTCGTGTCATTTTAGTAAGCGTTTGCCAACCGTGTTATTACTGATAAATTAAAACAAGCAATACTTAACTACCCCAGAAAAATTAAAGAAATAAAAATACAAATAAATATGTAGTTGGTAAACGTAACAAATTAGCTGTTCATATTTGATGAGTCGTATTAATATATTACATATGTTAACAGTTATTACCTGATTTATATTTACTGCGTTAATTACTCGGGGAAACTGTAAAAGCGAAATATTCAGCTAATGAAGACACATTCTGTAGATATAGGTCGCGATTTTATTTACGTTTGTGACAAACTCGTCTTTGGTCCTGTTTTTTACAGAATCACAACTAACAGCTTGAAACGTTTGTTTGTCTATAGTTAAGCGCAAAGCTATACAATGGGCTATCTGTGCTGTGTCCACCAGGAGTATCGAAACCAGGTGTGGACATTCATACTGACGACGGAGGGGAAGGGGGCATCTTAAAAGAGAATAATGGGTGATTTGTAGAACAAACTTTTCTTACCACGGCTCAATGACCTTTCAACGAAGATCAAATTAAACTGACGACCTTTCAATGGATATTAAATTAACCTAATGACCTTTAGCGAGTATTAGATTAAATTGATGGTATTTGAATGGATATTAAATTAATCTGACGATCTTTCAATGGATATTAAATAAACTGAATGTCCTTAACCCCTGGTGAACCAAATGTAAGTTTAGAAACTACAATAATTAAAATCCGGAATTCGATTCTTCACGATGGACACAGCAGACAGTCAAATGTGGATTCAGTCTAAAACAAACGAACAAAACATCACATTTAAACAGGAATTAAATTTTAAAAAATCCTTTTAGAGAATTTATAAAAGAAAACCAGTTTTTAAGTGTAAACCCGTTCCTTTCTGTCGTGTATTAAATTCTTGCACTAACTCACACGCTGAGTATCAGAGTACAGTGTTCCCTCGTGTATCGCGGTAGATGCGTTCCAAAACCCTCCGCGAAAAGAGATTTTCCGCGAAGTGAGATCGCCGATTTTTACGTATATATTTATGTGCATTTAGACTTTTAAAACCCTCCCTGCACAACTATTTAACCCTCTCATTACAATACTGTTCATTATTGCTGAAATAATAAGAACAATTATTAAGATTTTAAGCCTTAAAATTAAAAATTACATATCTTCAGCAGGTGGTGTCTTTTCGGGGGACACCACTTCCTCTTCTGTGGAAGGTGAATCGGCAATTTCTTCGTCGGTCGTTACAACTTCAGGAACAGTACTTGCCACCGGTACCCTTTTTTTCTTGCTCGGCTGGAAAAACATTGTTATTGGCAGTTGTTTTCTCTGCCTCTTTAGCCTATCGAAAATCATTTGATAAGGAGTCATCAATTCTTCTATTTTATTGCAAAATTGTACTAATCGAACTATATTGTTGTTCCATTCCTGTGAGCACTCCTTCACTTTGTTAATTAGTTTCATTAGTTTACCTAACCGCTCTAACGACCATCCACTTTGCTCAATTGTTTCCTCGGCTTCTTTCGGTGTTTCCTCTTCGTCGTCTTCCTCGGCAGCAGACTTCGTCAGTGTTTCTAAGTCTTGGTCGGCGAGTGGTTCGGATTCTAAGTCAATCAGTTCATCTACGTCTTTATTCGTCATATCGCAAATCCTTCACCTTTGATTAACGAAGCTAACTGCACAGCTTTTGAACAGCCGAGTGTTGGATTTCTTCAGACGTGAATCCCTTGTCGTCGTGCACAACCTCAGGCCACAACTTCTTCCAGCTTGCATTAACGGTGCAGGGCTTCATCTCTTGCAATGCCTTATGAACATTTTGAAGACATGTAGCAATAGTGAAAGACAATCAAAATGGGTAGCTGTCATTGGCCGTCTTTCATTTCTGCACCAATCATAGCCCGTCTTGCACATCGCTACGCCATGAAGCTGATCTCGCGTAGCCTTCGCAGTCGCACAATGCGTACATCTATAGCCTTTCCAGTTGGTTCTGTTTCCATTTTTACGCTGTTACAAACTCAAATATATGTTTATATCTCAAAATATACCTGTTTTTTTCTTTACATATTAATTATATTTATTTTTAATATTTTAATGGTATTTAATGCTATATTTTAGATTTAATGTTTATTATTTTATATATATGTACATATATATACATATGTGGGGGTTGGCCGAGCCCGCGAAGTGGCGAGGGAACACTGTAGGTCAAGAATACTGATTTCTTTCTTTAATAGTTTGGCTGTGGCTTAGTGACTTAACGTGCCTGTTCTGTGACTCCGGACTTGAACTCTGGCGTGGCTATTACAGAAAACTTGGGCCACAGTTTTTAGGTTGTAGGAGAACTGTAGGAGTGTGAAATTCTATTATTGTAGCAGATTAGACTCATCCTAGAATTGATGGTCGGTGACTGGTTCCTTCTCTTGAGCTCATCACTTGAGAAATATGGACGGTTCTCTTCAGATATCTTTTTTTGTAATTTCGCCATGAAGTTTTCAAACAAAGGAACATCCTGGGACTTATTTCTTTACATTTGTTCAATTCATGGAACAAGTACAAACGAGGTTAGAGCCTCAATTTGAAATACAGAAATAGTGTATGGGTTTTCTTGAATACATGTTATGACAAACATTATCGACCTAAACTTTGATTATGTTACGTAATAATTCCATGACCAGTGGAGCACACCAGCTGGAAATGACCAGTATACTGTGTTTGAAATACTATTGAACCTTCCAGTTCTAGAAAGTCCCACGTAAAGTAAGTTAAACATTTAGTGCTTAAAATAAAATAGGCCTATAACAAATATCATTGTAATTATTCTTTGAAGACTTCTAAAAGGCGTACACATATCACAATTACGGTTATTGTTGTATCAGATGACTTATACAAACACTTTTATTGTTGTATCAAATGGCTTATACAAACACTTATTGTTGTATCAAATGGTTTATACAAACACTTTTATTGTTGTATCAAATGGTTTATACAAACACTTATTGTTGTATCAGATGGCTTATACAAACACTTTTATTGTTGTATCAAATGGCTTATACAAACACTTTTATTGTTGTATCAAATGGTTTATACAAACACTTTTATTGTTGTATTAGATGGCTCATACAAACACTTATTGTTGTATCAAATGGTTTATACAAACACTTTTATTGTGGTATCAAATGGTTTCTACAAACACTTATTGTTGTATCAAATGGTTTATACAAACACTTTTATTGTTGTATTAGATGGCTCATACAAACACTTATTGTTGTATCAAATGGTTTATACAGACACTTTTATTGTGGTATCAAATGGTTTATACAAACACTTATTGTTGTATCAGATGGCTTATACAAACACATTTATTGTTGAATCAAATAGCTTATACAAACACTTTTATTGTTGTATCAAATGGCTTATACAAACACTTTTATTGTTGTATTAGATGGCTCATACAAACACTTATTGTTGTATCAAATGGTTTATACAGACACTTTTATTGTGGTATCAGTTGGCTTATACAAACACTTTTATTGTTGTATCAAATGGTTTATACAAACACTTATTGTTGTATCAAATGGTTTATACAAACACTTATTGTTGTATCAGATGGCTTATACAAACTTTTATTGTTGTATCAGATGGCTTATACAAACACTTTTATTGTTTATCAAGTGGCTTATACAAACACTTTTATTGTTGTATTAGATGGCTCATACAAACACTTATTGTTGTATCAAATGGTTTATACAGACACTTTTATTGTGGTATCAGTTGGCTTATACAAACACTTTTATTGTTGTATCAAATGGTTTATACAAACACTTATTGTTGTATCAAATGGTTTATACAAACACTTATTGTTGTATCAGATGGCTTATACAAACTTTTATTGTTGTATCAGATGGCTTATACAAACACTTTTATTGTTGTATCAAATGGTTTATACAAACACTTTTATTGTTGTATTAGATGGCTCATACAAACACTTATTGTTGTATCAAATGGTTTATAGAGACACTTTTATTGTGGTATCAAATGGTTTATACAAACACTTATTGTTGTATCAGATGGCTTATACAAACACTTTTATTGTTGAATCAAATAGCTTTTACGAACACTTTTATTGTTGTATCAAATGGCTTATACAAACACTTTTATTGTTGTATCAACTGGTTTATACAAACACTTTTATTGTTGTATTAGATGGCTCATACAAACACTTATTGTTGTATCAAATGGTTTATACAAACACTTTTATTGTTGTATCAAATGGTTTATACAAACACTTATTGTTGTATCAAATGGTTTATACAAACACTTTTATTGATGTATCAGATGGCTTATACAAACAGTTATTGTTGTATCAAATGGTTTATACAAACACTTTTATTGTTGTATCAAATGGTTTATACAAACACTTATTGTTGTATCAGATGGCTTATACAAACACTTTTATTGTTGAATCAAATAGCTTATACAAACACTTTTATTGTTGTATCAAATGGCTTATACAAACACTTTTATTGTTGTATTAGATGGCTCATACAAACACTTATTGTTGTATCAAATGGTTTATACAGACACTTTTATTGTGGTATCAGATGGCTTATACAAACACTTTTATTGTTGTATCAAATGGTTTATACAAACACTTATTGTTGTATCAGATGGCTTATACAAACACTTTTATTGTTGTATTAGATGGCTCATACAAACACTTATTGTTGTATCAAATGGTTTATACAAACACTTTTATTGTTGTATTAGATGGCTCATACAAACACTTATTGTTGTATCAAATGGTTTATACAGACACTTTTATTGTGGTATCAAATGGTTTCTACAAACACTTATTGTTGTATCAAATGGTTTATACAAACACTTTTATTGTATTAGATGGCTCATACAAACACTTATTGTTGTATCAAATGGTTTATACAGACACTTTTATTGTGGTATCAAATGGTTTATACAAACACTTATTGTTGTATCAGATGGCTTATACAAACACATTTATTGTTGAATCAAATAGCTTATACAAACACTTTTATTGTTGTATCAAATGGCTTATACAAACACTTTTATTGTTGTATTAGATGGCTCATACAAACACTTATTGTTGTATCAAATGGTTTATACAGACACTTTTATTGTGGTATCAGTTGGCTTATACAAACACTTATTGTTGTATCAGATGGCTTATACAAACACTTTTATTGTTGTATCGGATGGCTTATACAAACACTTTTATTGTTGTATCAAATGGTTTATACAAACACTTTTATTGTTGTATTAGATGGCTCATACAAACACTTATTGTTGTATCAAATGGTTTATACAGACACTTTTATTGTGGTATCAAATGGTTTATACAAACACTTATTGTTGTATCAGATGGCTTATACAAACACTTTTATTGTTGTATCAACTGGTTTATACAAACACTTATCGTTGTATCAGATGGCTTATACAAACACTTTTATTGTTGTATCAAATGGTTTATACAAACATTTATCGTTGTATCAGATGGCTTATACAAACACTTTTATTGTTGTTTCAAATGGTTTATACAAACACTTATTGTTGTATCAGATGGCTTATACAAACACTTTTATTGTTGAATCAAATAGCTTTTACGAACACTTTTATTGTTGTATCAAATGGCTTATACAAACACTTTTATTGTTGTATTAGATGGCTCATACAAACACTTATTGTTGTATCAAATGGTTTATACAGACACTTTTATTGTGGTATCAGTTGGCTTATACAAACACTTTTATTGTTGTATCAAATGGTTTATACAAACACTTATCGTTGTATCAGATGGCTTATACAAACACTTTTATTGTTGTATCAAATGGTTTATACAAACATTTATCGTTGTATCAGATGGCTTATACAAACACTTTTATTGTTGTTTCAAATGGTTTATACAAACACTTATTGTTGTATCAGATGGCTTATACAAACATTTTTATTGTTGTATCAAATGGTTTATACAAACACTTTTATTGTTGAATCAAATAGCTTTTACGAACACTTTTATTGTTGTATCAAATGGTTTATACAAACAGTTTTCTTATTCCTATTGGGTTTGTTGTATTTTGCTGAGATCTGGAATAAGCGAAACGCGCCTAACTTGTGTATAGTATGTGGTTGGAAAGCTATTATAATACACTCTTCTAATTTTTGAAAATTCCTTCAAGACAAGATTAATAATGTAGTGTTTTAAAATGTAATAGGCCTAATGCCAACTCTTGATTTTTCGTAAACTTACGTTATATAAATCATAGCATCCACGAACCAAAGTGCAAAGCACTTTTTTGTGCCAATACAACTCCAAGAATTCTGAGATTCTCATCCAAGTACATTAGCTACTAACCGACGCCCTGCCCCAAAAATATAAAATATGAAAGCTGTTTAGAAAACTGGACAGCCTCAACCAATTTGAATAAAAGTCTAAAGATGGGTGTAAAAAAAAAGCATTTCTGTGTCATTACTAATAAGGTTGGGCCCAACATGGCCAGGTGGTTAAGGCACTCCACCCGTAATCTGAGGGTCTCGGGTTCGAATCCTTGTCGCACCAAACATGCTTACCCTTTCAGCTCTGGGTGCGTTATAATGTGACGGTCAGTTCTACTATTCGTTAGTAAAAGACTAGTCAAAGATTTGGCGGTTGGTGGTGATGACTAGCTGCCTTACCTCTAGTATTACACTGATGAACTTGGGTCGGCTAGTGCAGATAGCCCTCGTGTAGCTTTGCGCGACATTAAAAAAACGAATTTAATTAACCTTTGACTTGGCTGTGGTGAAGAACTTTGTACCATCGTTTTTTTACCGTCGATTTGACTCGTGTGACGAAACTTTATTATCGTTGTTAACTGTTGATACTGATATAACGAAAGTTGAAATAATTGTGAAATTAGAGGCCATGAAGTGAAACGAGATAAAAAAGAATGTAAGTCTAAATTACACAGACGTTAACAGTTCTAACTAATGTATGTTATACAACATTTATGTTGTATACGATTGTACTTTACTAGTTTAGTTCATTTGTCTTTACAGTAACCCTTAAAACATCATAATGATGACAGTCGTTCTTGTTTGTAGATGTAAAATACAGTAAAAGTTTACATCATAGTTTGTTTACAACAGCTCTGACTAAATGAATGAGTCATAACTTGTGGTAATAGGGAAGAAGCTTATCTTTCTTATTGTAATTCTGTTTTTGCATTTAAACAAAGTTATTATTAAAAAAATGAATGATCTTGACCTCGATGTCAAAGTTAAAGGTAAAATGACACGATATTATTTTGAAGTTCAGTGACGCTTTTGTTTAGTTATTTGTTCTAAAGTGTAAAACTACACAATGGGCTCGCTGTACCGTGTTCACCACGGGTACTGAAGTTTAGTTTTTATTGTTATAAGCTTTCAGACATATCACTGGGCCACGACGAACCTTTTACAGACGCACCTAGATGATACATTTTTTTAAATTGTGAACTATTTTTAAATCAACACCTGTAATTTAGAAAAACTCAATGTACAAAATAAAATAAATAAAGAGAGTTGAGGTTTATCTGCAAATATAACATAAGTATTACATAAATGCTTCAAATTTCAATAAATTATTATCGTTGTGTATAGAAAAGGAATAATGTAATGAAAATTTCAATTTATTCAGCAGAAAAAGGTTCTAAGCCTTAAAACGCGCCAGCGTTCAGATTTTAATCTTAAACCAAGAGAATAATAGCAAGACTTCTGCTTTTCTTTATTGAAAACGAAATGAAACTGTTGTGATATTTCTCAGATGGAGAAAAGTTTATAGATTAATGGGATTGACCGTCATTTTATATTCCCACGGCTTAAAGGGCGAGTATATTTGTTAGGCCCAATAAATAAATAAATTTTATTTTTTTACGTGGACTGACTTGGCCTTATTTTAAGTGAGTAATTCAAAACAACTAGCCCGACGAAAGTACCAACGTTACAACATTATTAAACTGTGAGATATACATCACCTCAAAAGACAAAACAAAACATTCCTACTTAGTAGATTGTAAACAAATATCTAACTATTAATAACCACTAAATGAATAAGGTAATAGTTTCAGTATGTGTGGATCGTCTTGTATGTAACCTATCACAACAACCATTTACAAAACTGGTACTTACTTCCTTATCTACACGACTTAGACTTATAATGAAATATATTTTCGTCGTAACAGTGAGTAGAACATATGTTTCCTTTTCTCTTTACATATGCAAAGCCAATTTAGTTCAAGTGTTATTATCACAGAACTCCATTCTATATGATGTATACCATAGAAACAGCTATATAAAACTGAACTCCACATGCCACATACAAACCAATCTGAATTGTAATGACAAAATGTGAGTAGATATATTTTAAATAGTTTGATTTATTGGTTTATTTTGAATTTATCGCAAATCTACTCGAGGGCTACATACGCTATCGGTTCCTAATTTAGCAGTGTAAGACCAGAGGGAAGGCAGCTAGTCATCACCACCCACCGCCAACTCTTGGGCTGCTCTTTTACCAACGAATAGTTGGACTGACCGCACATTATAACGCCCTCACGACTGAAAGGACTAGTATGTTTGATGCGACAGGGATTCGAACCCGCGACTCTCAGACTACGAGTCGAGCTCTCTAACTATCTGGTCATGCTGGACCTCCCAGTTATGTAATTGTCTCTATCTAACTAGGTTCATTAAAATTTAAGGTTTATGAACATTCTAAGAAATTCTTTGTTTTAACGTGTATATAATTGTTCTCTTAATCTTGTAACCACGAGTCCAGCTTGTTGATCGCGGATTAAGCACATCACACCAGAGGAATAACCCAACGAATTTGATAACAAATAACTACCGAGAAGCTTATGATACATCGAATTCAACCTTTTCGAAATGTTCAATGAATGGGGTATAGAGTAGACCAGGCGAATAGAAACCTAGTAACCCACCTTCCTGTTTCTGCCAGTGGACTCTTCCAGTGCTGAGATCTCTGACGGTTCCTTCAACTAATGTTCTTCTCGTCTCACAAACGTGGCACCACCGCCACAGTGAGGAGTCGACAATAACACACCTACAGCACGACGAACGTTACTCGTCTGTTCGAGATTTACCGAAGATTCTAGACTGCTCTCTGTCACATATGGACCAAGAGATGGAAAAGTTAACTTGAATATAATTAGAAGAAATCAGAGATGATTCCTCCATCTCAGGGTCGTGCTGAACGCCACTAATCCCCGGAGCGAAAGGTAAGTGTCCATTTGTGTCATTAGGTCAACTTGGAATAACTTTGTTTTGAAATCTTCTGGCTGCTGAGAGAAAACAAAACAAACAATTTTTTTTTAATTATAATATATGGTTGGGGTTTGTTCATATGTCTAGAAGTGGTTAATTTTGCTGTATGAGTGCAAAGTTACCCCTTCACGAGGCTGAACAGTAAACCTGAAAGGTTATAATGCTAAAAATCTGAGTTTGATACCCGTGTCGGAAACAGCCCAGATAACGTATCGTGTAGCTTTGCGTTTAACAACAAAAAAACGAACAAACCTTAACGTTTATCAAGCGAAAGTATTTGTGATGCTCTAGGTTCCATATGTTCCTTGTCTTTGTGAAAGTCAAACGTATCTAACATTGATATGTGGAGGTCTTTGTGTGTATTCAGTTTTTATTGGAAAACAATTAAAAATATTCTGACAAACTATAACATTGTTGGTAACCAACTAAAGATATGTTCATTAGTTGATATTTTTACACTTTGTTTCATTTTCATACAGAACCAATCATAGTTGTTATCAGTTAAATCAGAATACTGAAATAATTTCAAGAACAAATTTATTATACCTCTGTTGAAAACGCTCCCTGGTGTCGAAGCTTGAGAGCTTTTAACCCTAAGAATTAGGTTTCAGTAACTGTAGTGGGCAAAGCACTACAGTGCTCTTTTTGCTGCTTTGTTCTTAATAACAAATTGACAAAAATAATGGCGAATTTACAAATTTTAACGTAAAAATTGTTTCTACAGGATCCTTTGTAAAGTAACTTTTTTCCTGACTACAGGGTGGTCGCTAGAAAAGCGGAAAATTTGAGGGTCAGATGAGATCATGAATAAAATGCGTGCTTACTCATTTCTATTTTGATTTCTTTACATCATGAATAAAATGCATGATTTTAATATCATAAAATGCATTTTGAGCATCTATGAGTGTAATATAACACATGCCTTTAAAAAACTTTGTAAAAGTTATTCTTTGTAAAAATAAATAGCTGTTTGACAAATTTTCCGCTTTTCTAGCGACCACCCTGTATATTTCCATCTGTAATAACATTTTATATATTTCCTGGATCGTGAACTGTGTATTTTAGTAAGGTCACGCCATTTGACTTCAAGTTAAAATACTGTAACACATATTCCACATGGGAACCACTTGTTGTAATTAGTAATTATTATTTCATTTATGGGCCACTTCTTTGGTCGTTTTTTTCCCGGCATTCATGTCACGTTTTAGATTTTATGTTCACACTATACCATGACCAGTGAGATTAGGGTGTATAATGATCACACATGGTGTGTGTAAAATGAACATATGTAACTGGTGCATGGATTTAGATTATGCCATCAAAACGGTATACTTTGTGTTCTGAGGTAATCGTGTCTCGCTGCTTTCTGCAAGTTTAACGGGAAAGTATAACTTAAACAAGATTACATTAACGTTCTTAAACCCAATACAAACCTTTCTCGAATCATCTAATCTTCCATTATTTTAAATTGCTGAGGAAAAAAACTCTTGCGGGGAGGAGGAAATAGTGGTAGTACATAATATGTGTATATTCGTCTACTGTTATAAGATTACTTCTATCACGATTCAGTAGCAGTGTTAAAAACGTTACTTGTTATCTGACATTAGATTAATTTGATATATTTTTGCTGTTTGTCAGATTGTATAGCGTTAATTGTTGTGTTCAATTTGGACCTTTTGATTCCAAAAACCATCTTGAGGAAACTCGCTTTCTTTGTTTTGTACACGATATTCCTCATATTTCTACTTAGTGTTTTATTCACATACTTTTCAACAGAGACGGGATGGACCAAATGCCGCTAGACAATTGTTTATCTGTGCGCTAAAACCATAGTTTATTTTTATGACCTAGTATTTATATAAAGATGCTTCCAAGCATATATATTTAGTTTCATTATCTAGAGTATATCAACATACTTTCAAAAATGTGTGTTTTGTTTCATTATTTTGTGTACATATATCGCCACAGTTTTCCAACAGATATGTTTACTTTTAATACCTGATGTATATCATCATAGTTTCCAACAGATATATTTAGTGTTATTACCTGGTGTATATCATCATAGTTTCCAACAGATATATTTAGTGTTATTACCTGGTGTATATCATCATCGTTTCCAACAGATATATTTAGTGTTATTACCTGGTGTATATCATCATAGTTTCCAACAGATATATTTAGTGTTATTACCTGGTGTATATCATCATAGTTTCCAACAGATATATTTAGTGTTATTATTTGGTGTAGTTCAGCAGAGTGTTCAACAGATATATTTAGTGTTATTATTTGGTGTAGTTCAGCAGAGTGTTCAACAGATATATTTAGTGTTATTACCTGTTGTATATCATCATCGTTTCTAACAGATATATTTAGTGTTATTACCTGGTGTATATCATCATAGTTTCCAACAGATATATTTAGTGTTATTACCTGGTGTATATCATCATAGTTTCTAACAGATATATTTAGTGTTATTACCTGTTGTATATATTTCGTGTGATTATTGTATAGTGAATGTTTTTATAATTTTTGTAGATAGTAATAAGTTATATATTTTGATTCTTTAAGCATACACATTTACGTTATTATGTTTTTGCACCATTGGTGTATTACATATGATGAGGGTGTACCTATCTATCATTTTTGAGCCTTCCGCGTCTTGACATCAGAACTTATGTGCCGACATACTCCTCTCCAACTGATTACCAAACATTACTTATTGTAAATGTTTACATCAGCAGTTTTTACTGAAACGGACTATGATTCGTTATCAGTCTAACGACTGTCGTTATCGGGATATAGATTCAAGCTTGTTTGTTGAGTACCACGCAAAGCTACACGAGGACTATCTGCGCTAGCCGTCTGTAATTTAGACACGATAGAGAGAAGAAAGTTACTACAACCTACTAACTCTTGGAATTTTCTTTATTAGCTAATTGTAAAATTGACCGTCACATTATATTACTTTATGGCTGAAAAGGATAAGCGTGTTTGGTTGCGTGACTCGAACACTTAACCCTCGGATTGTAAGACGATCGTTCTAACCACGAAGCTAGAATCGGGTAACAGATATTTCACTTTTATTTTTAACTTCAGTGAGAACCAGTTCCTGACTTACTGCTGAAAAGGCTGTACATTTCAAAATGCTCCACAACATATAGAAAAGGCTGTACATTTCAAAATGCTCCACAACTTATAGAAAAGGCTGTACATTTCAAAATGCTCCACAACTTATAGAAAAGGCTGTACATTTCAAAATGCTCCACAACATATAGAAAAGGCTGTACATTTCAAAATTCTCCACAACATATAGAAAAGCCTGTACATTTCAAAATGCTCCACAACATATAGAAAAGGCTGTACATTTCAAAATGCTCCACAACATATAGAAAAGGCTGTACATTTCAAAATACTCCACAACATATAAAAAGGCTGTACATTTCAAAATGCTCCACAACATATAGAAAAGGCTGTACATTTCAAAATGCTCCACAACATATAGAAAAGGCTGTACATTTCAAAATACTCCACAACATATAAAAAGGCTGTACATTTCAAAATGCTCCACAACATATAGAAAAGGCTGTACATTTCAAAATGCTCCACAGCATATAGAAAAGACTGTACATTTCAAAATTCTCCACAGCATATAGAAAAGGCTGTACATTTCAAAATGCTCCACAACTTATAGAAAAGGCTGTACATTTCAAAATGCTCCACAACTTATAGAAAAGGCTGTACATTTCAAAATGCTCCACAACATATAGAAAAGGCTGTACATTTCAAAATGCTCCACAACTTATAGAAAAGGCTGTACATTTCAAAATGCTCCACAACATATAGAAAAGGCTGTACATTTCAAAATGCTCCACAACTTATAGAAAAGGCTGTACATTTCAAAATGCTCCACAACTTATAGAAAAGGCTGTACATTTCAAAATGCTCCACAGCTTATAGAAAAGGCTGTACATTTCAAAATGCTCCACAACTTATAGAAAAGGCTGTACATTTCAAAATGCTCCACAACATATAGAATTTCGTATCCTGAACTTTTCGCTCTCCTGATTGGGCCCCCCCGCTAGTACAGCGATGTATCCTGAACTTTTAGCTCTTCTGATTGGGCCCCCCGCTAGTACAGCGATGTATCCTGAACTTTTAGCTCTTCTGATTGAGCCCTCCGCTAGTACAGCGATATGTCTCCGGATTTACAACGCTAAAATCAGGGGTTCGATTTCCCTCGGTGGGCTGAGCAGATAGCCCTCTGTGGCTTTGCTATACGAAACACACACACACACTCTTCTGATTGGTTATCTAACAGACATAAAAGCCTGCGTGTTTCACGTCACGTGACGCTTGATTTATCGAACTATAATAGGAAGAGCCATAAAAGACAAAATGCATTTACCTTGATAGTTCGAATACTGTCTGCTCATTACGATTTCAGGGACGGATGTGAAAGGTGACCGTGAAACCTTATAAGTGTAGTAAGTGTTGATGTAATAAGCCTAAAGTAGAGGCACAGGTTAGGGATCACCTAGCCTGGAACCAAGCACGTAAAGTGTGTCGTAAAAGTAGTTCCCAAGTGCACAGCAGTATTTCTGTGAACTTCCAATGCTACAAACCTGGTTTCGATATCTATAGTGGACATAGCTCAGATAGCCCAGCGTATAGCTTTGAACTTAATTACAAACACACAAACAAGCGAACATTCATGAAAGTGATAATGGATTCGATTTTAAACTTGAATCGTATCTGAATGAAACTGTTTTCTGTTGTACCACAAACCTCTATAATCAACGGAGACTCTAAATTAATAAAATCAACAGATTTCTTGTCTATACATTTGATTTATATTTCAGTGCATAGGCGAACAACAATATTAGGTTATATTTTTTGTTGCTAAGCAACATGACATAGAATTCGTTGTTGCAAACTAGTGTTACCTAAACATATTGGCTTCTCTATATATTAGTTGTTAATCTAACTGATTTTTTTCAATAATTATTCTATGAATACGTCACGAATTCATTTCGTTAACAAGCTTAAATTTTGATTGGCTCACGAAGGAATTTACTGGCGTCTGACTGGCTGTACCGTATTTTTCAGTCTTTTTGTTGGTAAGTCTTGATTTCACAAAACTATTTATTTAATTGAGCTATGAATTGTAAGGTTAGGGTATGCTGTGGGGTGGGGAATGGTAGTACTTGTCTCGTCATTTCTGATTTCTAGTGAAAATACAAACACAAGATCAAAACCTGTGATAAAAATTTACCGCTTTGCGTAATAAGTACGTGTAAAACAGTATATTTGTGGTTGACGAAACAGACATAGATGTCACAAGAGACATCACGGACAGCTACACAAGAGACCAACCACCAACTGTAAACTCTTCATTTACTCTTGTCTAAGGAAATAAATGGATTTGACTGACACTTTTATAACGCACACGTTGCACAAAAAACGATGATCGCGTATCTTTTCGGAAACTAAATACGAACCATGAATCACAGGATTTGCATGCCAGGCACGCTAGCAGATGGGCCACACTCATCTTGAAGGTGATGCCTTCATTGTGACTGAAGACAGCCTAATTTAATATTCTAAAATAAATTAAAGATTAAAGTAAAAGTTGATGTAAAATTTACGTTCTTTTTTTTAAAGATTTAAACTAAGATTTCATCTAATACAAGAAAAAGACAATATTTTATCTATGACACTATTAATATTTTGGCTCTCTCTTGATAATAATACTAAGAGATGGAACAGAGCTGTTTAAAATTCATTACCGTTATTATTTAGGTGCACAGTTTTGACACCCTGTTGATCTCCAATCCTCGTATTTTTGTGATGGCACTATGTTTTTGAGCGCAACATTACAACACCGTGTTTCCCGATTATGTTAAGATAAGAGAATATAACTCGACCAGCTCAGAAAAGACTTTTTGATGATGGCGCCTCTTCCGCACTTTTATAGTTATGTGCAGATTTACAGCGGCGAGGCTTCAATTATTCGTGTTTCTTGCGTAATTATTACCAGCTTACAAGTGGAGTGTTTCGTGCTGTTATCAGTTGATCGTTCCACATATCCTGTTGAAGGTATCTTCCCGGGCTGAGGCATAATGGTAGGTGTTAAGATAACTTTCGTAAATAAAGTGTGAGGAGTTTTATCCCTTTCCCTCTAACATGAACCGTCAGTTTTAAAAATAACCGCAGAGGTTTTGTTGAAAGTATTTAAACGTTTCTCTTGCTCCTAGCTATTTGAAACTTCACAAGCATGTGACCTAGAAGATACGTCAAACACTAAAACAAAACTCACAATCATTGGACTTAAGTTCTATGTTTATACATCGGGGAGAGAGTTTTTCTTCTAAGATAACATTATGTAATGACATTCCGCAGATCTGAAGAAATAATTATTTGATCTTATTCTGCTCCTTTGGTTCTCAAAGAAATTCGAAAATACATATTTTAAAACACATAAAAAGAACGACTTTTAAGACACAACAAAAAATTCACACAAGTGAATGGACACCTAATTTTGAGATTACACCAGTTTGTTGTGAAACCATTCATAGGTGCGTCGATAATACTTTGTGGTTCAACCTTGTGTAAATTAGACCAGTACTTTGTGGTTAAACCTCGTGCGAATGTGATCAGTACTTTGTGGTTAAACCTCGTGCGAATGTGATCAGAACTTTGTGGTTAAACCTCGTGCGAATGTGATCAGTACTTTGTGGTTAAACCTCGTGCGAATGTGATCAGTATCTTGTGGTTAAACCTTGTGTGAATTAGATCAGTACCTTGTGTAAATTAGAACAGTATCTTGTGGTTAAACCTTGTGTGAATTAGATCAGTATCTTGTGGTTAAACCTTGTGTGAATTAGATCAGTATCTTGTGGTTAAACCTTGTGTGAATTAGATCAGTACCTTGTGTAAATTAGATCAGTATCTTGTGGTTAAACCTTGTGTGAATGTGGTGAGTACTTTGTGGTTAAACCTTGTGTGAATGTGGTGAGTACTTTGTGGTTAAACCTTGCGTGAATGTGGTGAGTACTTTGTGGTTAAACCTTGTGTGAATGTGATCAGCACTTTGTGGTTAAACCTTGTGTAAATATGATCAGTACTTTGTGTTTAAACCTCGTGTGAATGTGATCAGTACTTTGTGGTTAAACCTTGTGTGAATGTGATCAGTATTTTGTGGTTAAACCTTGTGTGAATGTGATCAGTACTTCGTGGTTAAACCTTGTATGAATGTGATCAGTAGTTTGTGGTTAAACCTTGTATGAATGTGGTGAGTACTTTGTGGTTAAACCTTGTGTGAATGTGATCAGTACTTTGTGGTTAAACCTCGTGTGAATGTGATCAGTACTTTGTGGTTAAACCTTGTGTGAATGTGATCAGTATTTTGTGGTTAAACCTTGTGTGAATTAGATCAGTATCTTGTGGTTAAACCTCGTGTGAATGTGATCAGTACTTTGTGGTTAAACCTCGTGTGAATGTGATCAGTACTTTGTGTTTAAACCTTTTGTGAATTATATCAGTATCTTATGGTTAAACCTTGTGTGAATGTTGTTATGTATATGTGTAAATATTTTGTTAACGACAACATGTCGTGTTGTGTTTAAATTTTCATTTCTATTATTCATTTTTCCATATTGATATTATTGTTTCGAAGTTTAAACTAATATTTTATTATTCATTTAGGGTAACATTTAGAATTTTTTTGAATTAAGTAAACCAATCATATGTTTGTAAATGAGTGCTGGTGACTTCGTGTCTAGACGTGTAGTCTCGTGCAAGAACGGATATGCGTGGATTGCTCTGGAGACCTGTAGAACTTTCGCGGTCTTTCGAGGATTTTAGGCCTACAATATATAAACAGACGAAGATGCAAGAGATTCAGTCATTAGTTTTATTCGAAGAAAAAGAGTGAGATTCAGACATCAGTTTTATTTCTAAAGAAGAGAGTTAGTTATTTGAGAAAGATTAAGTATTTTCTGTGAATTTTCAACTTGGATTTGTGATTGAAGTTAGATCTACGGAAGCTGTGATTTTATTTCGTCAATCTCTACGATACATCTGAATTACTGCTTGTGCTGAGAGACGGCGAATTTATTGAACTGTGAACTATTTCGGAATTTCTTCGTGGGACCAAATTCACACCCTAGACTGGAATTTGAGACTTTCATTTTAGATCATTATATTAGATACAGGCCAGTACCATTTTGTATTGTGATTAATTTTGAAGTTTGAAACTAGTATTATTTTGTTTTGTAATTAATTCCGAATGTTGTAACTTAATATCTGTCACTGTTATCATATAATTTATGTTATATCTGTTATATTTGTTAATAGTTTAGTGTAATAAATTATACAAGCTGTTATCTGCGTTTTTCTGTTGCGTTTAGTCTACGAAGAACATAAAACATTAAAAAATACGTGACAATGTGATCAGTACTTTGTGGTTAAACCTCCTGTGAATGTGATCAGTACTTTGTGTTTAAACCTTGTGTGAATTAGATCAGTACCTTGTGTAAATTAGATCAGTATCTTGTGGTTAAACCTTGTGTGAATGTGATCAGTAGTTTGTGGTTAAACCTTGTGTGAATGTGATCAGTAGTTTGTGGTTAAACCTTGTGTGAATGATATACTTTCACAGGGATTGATCGATGGTAGCTCACATGTGCTCAGATGTTCTCATGTGGTGTTAGTGGTCATAAGATAATTGAGATGCTGTGGTTGGCAATGTCTATGTTACAGGATTGTACAAGTATCCTATTTCTGCTGTATTTATGGGGCATTAGATGTCAGGAGTCAACAGGTGAGCTAGCTGTTTAGAGCGTGTCATATGTCAGGAGTCAACATGTGAGTTAGCTGTTTTGAGCGTGTCAGATGTCAGGAATCAACAGGCGAGTTAGCTGTTTTGAGCCTGTCATATGTCAGGAGTCAACATGTGAGTTAGCTGTTTTGAGCGTGTCAGATGTCAGGAATCAACAGGCGAGTTAGCTGTTTTGAGCCTGTCATATGTCAGGAGTCAACATGTGAGTTAGCTGTTTTGAGCGTGTCAGATGTCAGGAATCAACAAGCGAGTTAGCTGTTTTGAGCCTGTCATATGTCAGGAGTCAACATGTGAGTTATCTGTTTTGAGCGTGTCAGATGTCAGGAATCAACAGGCGAGTTAGCTGTTTTGAGCGTGTGATATGTCAGGAGTCAACAGGTGAGCTAGCTGTTTAGAGCGTGTCATGAGTCAACAGGCGAGTTAGCTGTTTTGAGCGTGTCAGATGTCAGGAATCAACATGTGAGTTAGCTGTTTTGAGTGTGTCATATGTCAGGAGTCAACAGGTAAGTTAGTTATCTCGGAGTAGCGGTAAAAGTAACAGTGGTAAATGATGAGCCATATAGTAAGTAACTTGGGGCCATCCATGAGAGAACAGGATAAAATAGCAATGTGTAATTATTGTTCATAATTCCCCTGAGTTATTATAATTTACAATACTTGGTAAACAATAGTATCCATAGTTCTTCTGTTAATTCACAATGTGTAACAAATAATCCTCTGTGACAAACACGTTTTCCCATCGTGTTAGTAATTCTTATTGATTTCCTTAAGTTATAAAACGTATAGTCAATACCCTGAGACACGTAGTTCTCTAACGTTTATTCGCAGTTACAAATTACAGTTTACAGTCCCTTGGGACACAGTTACAATGAGTTGTACTATTTGTGTGGTATTAATACTTAACTAAATACTTCCCGGTATCGATTGATCAACAATACCTAGTCATTATTGTGAAAAATGTCGAACACAACAACACGAAATACTTGCTCGAGCCACAGTGTTCTTTTTAACTTTTTGTAAATTTTGTTCACCTGAGACACTCACGTTTCTAACAGTTAAGTCAAATTTCGATAAACTGTAAAATAATTTAGAATACTAATGCTCCATGGGACACATTAGTTTATATACTGCTCTTGTAGACATCTTGTAATGGTGTAAAATAAAAATCCGCTACAAACAGGGTTTACCATAAAACAATTAATTGAGCTGTAAAAACACATAAAATAAAATTTAGCTCTTACCAGAAACACAGTTAATAAGCACGTGCTTTATTAGACTTGATACCAATGTTAATGAAAAATAAAACATGAATATTAATTATTTCAGATATGGGATCACGACAAAATAGCCAGAAGATACAGAAATTTGATTTCATAACAAAACAACAATTCTGTAGTCCATATCAATGTTTGTATAACAATAAAACTATCCAATGACAAACAGTAGTAATCTTCTAATTATATTGTGACTCAGTTTATAAAGCCTCTCGCAGGGTATTTATTCACTGTTTACGTCACGACAAGACGTATCATGTGATAATAAATGAATAATGTCTATACGTTGACGCCAGGGAAGCTCGTGCTAGTTTTACCAACTTTCCAAATTTACTGAAACTAAACGTGATTAACTGGAAGGTGAGCAAACATTATAATGTAAATAAAAAATTGTAGATGAACTAGCTCATAAAAGGAACAATAAATACTCTACAAACAACAGCGTAAAATAACAATATAATTTACTTCTTGAGAATGTTGACCAACAAAGACATTTCGTGGGACTCGGTCATCGTAACGTCTACAGTAATGACAAAATATTCATTCAAATAAACTGACCTACAAATATGTGATTCTCTCAGATATTGACCTGTCATGCTTCGGTATTAGTTTATGGAGATGTGTTTCTGTTGGAAATTCTCACAACATTTACTGATACATATGTTTAATGTCCATTCTCACAACATTTAGTGTTATATATGTTTATTATCCATTCTCACAATATTCACTGTTACACATGTTTAATATTCTCTTCTCACGTTATTCATTGTTACACATGTTTAATATTCTCTTCTCACGTTATTGATTGTGATACATGTTTAATATTCTCTTCTCACGTTATTCATTGTTACACATGTTTAATATTCTGTTCTCACACGTTATTCATTGTTATACATGTTTAATATTCTCCTGAGACTTAGTCGTTGTCTTCATTGTTACATATAATTTTTCTATAGATTTACTGTTGTTCTTGTTGTCACATGTTATTTTTCTATAGATTCACTGATCGTTCTCGTTGTTACATATTATTTGTCGATAGATTTACTGTTGTTGTTCTCGTTGTTACATATCATTTTTCGATAGATTCACTGTTGTTGTTCTCGTTGTTACATATTATTTGTCGATAGGTTTACTGTTGTTGTTCTCGTTGTTACATATTATTTGTCGATAGGTTTACTGTTGTTGTTCTCGTTGTTACATATTATTTGTCGATAGGTTTACTGTTGTTGTTCTCGTTGTTACATATTATTTGTCGATAGGTTTACTGTTGTTGTTCTCGTTGTTACATATCATTTTTCGATAGATTCACTGTTGTTGTCTTCGTTGTTACATATTATTTGTCGATAGATTTACCGTTGCTAGGCTTAGCATTTTTCTGATACATGTTTTATGTGGTACGTGTCTTTAGATGCCTTCAACATGTATATAGCTTTAGACTACCGATAAACCTTTGTAATAAATATCTTATACCTCTTTCTCAGAATATTTTGGTCTTGTTTACAATGATCTTCCTAGAAATTTCCCGTCGCTCTTGACAACGATATTCTTCATTCATGATGCTATGTTAACATGTAGTTAAAATGTTTCCTACACCATTCGTGACGGTTAAATCGTAAGTTATTGAAAAAACAAAACTACTTAACTGAATCCTTAAACGTCCATAATCCCTCTGTATCTTCTGATTTTGAAGAAAATCGAATATGCTACAACGTATATTCAGTAAACTGGTTAGTGAAATTCGTGGTTAAACCGACGGAAATCTGGTTTAGTTTGAACTTTTTTCTTAAGCTGCCACAGTTACCAATTTCAGATAAAATAGGCTTCGTGAAATATAATATAAGTGTATTACCTGTTGTAATGGTGTCCTTCCCTCTGTTATTGATCGTACCAAGTATCATGGTGTGCTTGGGCGTTCTTTATTTCTTAACGTAGCAGTTTCCATTGTAATATTAATCGTCAGGGATGGACTTAGACATAAGTCTTGCGTCTCACATCTTGTCAACTTCTCACAAATATTCCATTGCACGTCAACTTTTGTTTCCAGGGAAGAACAGAGAGGCCGGTTTTACACTTCAAATCTTCCCACAAATTCTCTATTGCACGTGGCCCTTGTTTTATAAGATCACGTTTAAGCAAACTTATTGCTTCGAAGTCTCCAAGTACATAGCCACGTGACCTCGCTGGAGAAGTGGATAGTAGGGACATTAGTTCTGTTGAAATAAAGTCGCTTTTTCGATTCTACAGTAGTAATTGGAGCTCTCCTTCACTTCACTACGAATATCCGAAACTTTTAAAATATCTCATTATACAAAAAGCCCATGGCAGAGGAAAGAAAACTTTATTACATTTCTGCACATCACTCGAAAGTATGTATCACTTCTGTAAATTATCCGTTTCTTATTTCACCCATTTAAATACACCAATAAGTACAAAGCACTTCTTAGGATTTTATTAAACGTTTTGTTTTTCTGTTTCCTATCTTCATCACGTTTGTTAGGGACCATGTTGTTTTACGGTGGTTTCAAAACGGTAAGATTATTGTAAGAATCGTACTATTTCTTTCTCACTTGTTACACGAGAGACAATGTGTGAAAACGCTTATTGTGTATCTGCGTTAGCCATCCGTGGTTTAGCAGTGTAACACTAGAGAGAAAGCAGCTAGTCATCACCAACCACCGCCAACTCTTAGGCTACTCTTTTACCAACTAATAGTGGGATTGACCGTCACATGAAAGGGGCGAGCTTGTTTGGTGTGACGAGGATTCGAAACCACGACCCTCGGGTTACGAGTCGAGTGCCTTTATCACCTGGTCATGGCGGGCCTAACTAAAATAGAAGCTGTAAAGCGAAATATTATGTTAACTTAAATAAAAACAACATTTTGATATTAAAAAGTTTTATTTCTAGTAATTTTTGTGTTAGCTAGAGGACGCATGATGTTATAATAGGCTTAAAAAATTGAAGTTGACGTCACAAATTCAACGATAGATTATACACAAAAGACAGTTGTGAAGGTTGAAGGGTTTTTAACTTAAATACTTGTTTTAAAAAGATAGTTTTGTCTGAAGGCTGTTGGGATAACAAAAGTTCAAGAGAAAATGAACTGAATCAATATGTGAAGTATGTGGTTCTGTGTCTGGTTATCATACTTATCGGGTTACTTTATAGAAAAAAACCAGTTTTGTTACGACGAACAGTTGATGTCACTTGTAAACACGGCCCACAACTGCAGGCAGTAAAAATAGTTTGTAGAGACGGTAAAAAAAATAAACTGGCTGTTTTTTTTACGTGGAATGATCATTTGGTAACTTCGTCAGATAAATAAAACGAATCTGCCAACGTTATGAGAAAGTTACAACAGCACTTTTACCATGTAACACCATCATGTAACAGAGCATGTTCAACTCTCTCACTTCTTTCTAATCTGGTACTCCAGTATTAGTAAACATTTCTGATGCAAATTAAGAACAGGTTAAACAAATTTTAACAATTTTTTTTTTTTAAATTTTTATATATGAGTATCAGATTCCAAAACTTAGAGGGCGCACTTTAAGAAGAAAGTTATAGTTAGAAATTTACAAGCACCAGTACACGAAATGTTGAAACTGTCTTTAAGAATATTTGAAAGAAAAAACAAAGCAGTTAGGAGTTGCCTTAAAGAAGGTGTAGCCCTCTGGTGCGACGCCAACCCAATGTGGTGGAGAAAATGTAATATTTTTGTTTTTGAATTTCGCACATAGCTGCACGATGGTTATCTACCTTACCCGTCCCTAATTTAGCAGTGGAGGACTAGAGGGAAGGCAGCTAGTCATCACCACCTACCGCCAACTCTTGGGTTACTCTTTTACCAACGAATAGTGGAATTGATTCTCATGGTTTATAATCGTGCTTCCAACTGAAAAGGCAAACATGTTTGGTGCGACGGGGATTTGAACCCACGACACTCAGATTACGAGTCGAGCGCCCTAACCACCTGGCCATGCCGGGCCTAGAGACAAATAAAACATCCTGTAATATTTTGGGTTAAAGGATGGAACAAACTGAACACTAGGGTTCATCAAGACAACACGATTTTGAAAGAGACGAAGATAAGATATTTTAGCTATTTTAGGCCACGGGCTTAAACGAACCATAAATCATCGGATTCACAGACCGGAAATGTTAACCAATAACCCACTTTCGATCAAATTAGCATCTGCAGTTCAGTGTTCATCCAGAGTGACTTCTTTCCTGGAATTTGTTGTTGTTGTTTGTTTGTCTGTAAGGGGTGTGTCGAGTCTCATTTGGTATTTCTCCACGTAAACAGAATGACTTATCTGGAAGATAAGCATCAGTGATATGTTTCTTTATGAGTACTTAACTAACACTGTAGACCTTCTGGTCATCACAGTTAGGCCGCTGTTTTATACTACTAATAAAATATAAATATTTTTCTGGCTTATTGTATTAATATTCAGCCAAAATAACAGCTAGACAACTCAAGATTTGGATTTAAAGAGGGAAAAATCTATTCATTACATGTTTATTGTTTTGTTTTAGGGGTAATTAGATTAAAAATATTAAACATCGGAGTTATATAAATCAATTGTTGTGTTACTCCCAAAAATTAAAAGATGTTGACGGGTAAGTACTTCGATTACAGTGTTGCACTTCGAATTTTAAACATCTGGTTAAGGATGTGTTTTTTTGTGGTCTAATATTATACAACTGTAGTTTACAATAGAATATGGACTACCTTTATACAAGTTTCATGATGCTAATACTTGAAATATAGGTCGATGTTCACACACACTCGCACAACTTTTGCGACACAGAAGGAGTGACTTAGACAAGTCCTCAAACTATAGCTTCAATAAACATCATTTTACTCCTAAAATCTATCTGTTTTATGAAACAGAGACACGTTTATTTTCAGTTTAACAAATAGAGGGTAGTGATATGTGGGATCAGACGTTCCATGATACTTTGACATATAACTTCCCATTGTCCTTTGTTTCAAACTCCCAGGAATTTATTCCTTACATTTCAGTATATAAGAAGAATGAATAACACTCCTAAAGGAGACTAGAAGTATAACAATAGGCTTAGTAACTATTTGTTTACGTTAGAAATAGAACAGAAGGCCGAGCAACTAGGTAGAGGAGACTAGAAGTATAACAGTACGCCTAGAAACTACGCGTGGTGACTGGAAGTATAACAGTAGGCCTAGAAACTATGCGTGGGAGACTAGATGTATAACAGTAAGCCGAGAAACTATGCGTGGTGACTGGAAGTATAACAGTAGGCCTAGAAACTATGCGTGGGAGACTAGAAGTATAACAGTAAGCCTAGAAACTATGCGTGGGAGACTAGATGTATAATAGTAAGCCTAGAAACTATGCGTGGGAGCCTTAGAAGTATAACAGTAAGCCTAGAAACTATGCGTATGAGACCAGAAGTATAACAGTAAGGCTTGAAGCTATGCGTGGGAGAATAGAAGTACAACAGTAAGCCTAGAAACTATGCGTGGGAGACTAGAAGTGTAACAATAAGCCTAGAAATTATGCGTGGGAGATTAGAAGTACAACAGTAAGCCTAGAAACTATGAGTGGGAGATTCAGAAGTATAACAGTAAGGCTTGAAGCTATGCGTGGGAGATTAGAAGTACAACAGTAAGCCTAGAAACTATGCGTGGGAGACTAGAAGTATAACAATAAGCCTAGAAACTATGCGTGGGAGACTACGAGTATAACAGTAAGCCTTGAAAATCTGCGTGGGAGACTAGAAGTATAACAGTAAGCGTAAAACTATGCGTGGGAGACTAGAAGTATAACAGTAAGCCTAGAAACTATGCGTGGGAGACTAGAAGTATAACAGTAAGCATAGAAACTATGCGTGGGAGACTAGAAGTATAACAGTAAGCCTGGAAACTATGCGTGGGAGACTAGAAGTACAACAATAAGCCTAGAAACTATGCGTGTGAGACTCAGAAGTATAACAGTAAGCCTACAAAATATGCGTGGGAGATTAGAAGTACAACAGTAAGCCTGGAAACTATGAGTGGAAGACTCAGAAGTATAACAGTAAGGCTTGAAGCTATGCGTGGAAGAATAGAAGTATAACAATAAGCCTACAAACTATGCGTGGGAGACTACGAGTATAACAGTAAGCCTTGAAAATCTCCGTGGGAGACTAGATGTATAACAGTAAGCGTAAAAACTATGCGTGGGAGATTAGAAGTATAACAGTAAGCCTAGAAACTATGCGTGGGAGACTCAGAAGTATAACAGTAAGCCTAGAAACTATGCGTGGGAGTTTAGAAGTATAACAGTAAGGCTTGAAGCTATGCGTGGGAGAATAGAAGTACAACAGTAAGCCTAGAAACTATGCGTGGGAGACTAGAAGTGTAACAATAAGCCTAGAAACTATGCGTGGGAGATTAGAAGTACAACAGTAAGCCTAGAAACTATGAGTGGGAGATTCAGAAGTATAACAGTAAGGCTTGAAGCTATGCGTGGGAGATTAGAAGTACAACAGTAAGCCTAGAAACTATGCGTGGGAGGACTAGAAGTATAACAATAAGCTAGAAACTATGCGTGGGAGACTACGATGATAACAGTAAGCCTTGAAAATCTGCGTGGGAGACTAGAAGTATAACAGTAAGCGTAAAAACTATGCGTGGGAGACTAGAAGTATAACAGTAAGCCTAGAAACTATGCGTGGGAGACTAGAAGTATAACAGTGAAGCATAGAACTATGCGTGGGAGACTAGTAAGTATAACAGTAAGCTGGAAACTCTGCGTGGGAGACTAGAAGTACAACAATAAGCCTAGAAAACTATGCGTGTGAGACTCAAGTATAACAGTAAGCCTACAAAATATGCGTGGGAGATTAGAAGTACAACAGTAAGCCTGGAAACTATGAGTGGAAGACTCAGAAGTATAACAGTAAGGCTTGAAGCTATGCGTGGGAGAATAGAAGTATAACAATAAGCCTACAAACTATGCATGGGAGACTACGAGTATAACAGTAAGCCTTGAAAATCTCCGTGGGAGACTAGATGTATAACAGTAAGCGTAAAAACTATGCGTGGGAGTTTAGAAGTATAACAGTAAGGCTTGAAGCTATGCGTGGGAGATTAGAAGTACAACAGTAAGCCTAGAAACTATGCGTGGGAGACTACAAGTATAACAGTAAGCCTAGAAACTATGCATGGGAGACTAGAAGTATAACAGTAAGCCTGGAAACTATGCGTGGGAGACTCAGAAGTATAACAGTAAGGCTTGAAGCTATGCGTGGGAGAATAGAAGTACAACAGTAAGCCTAGAAACTATGCGTGGGAGACTAGAAGTATAACAATAAGCCTAGAAACTATGCGTGGGAGACTAGAAGTATAACAGTAAGCCTTGAAAATCTGCGTGGGAGACTAGAAGTATAACAGTAAGCCTAGAAACTACATGAGGGAAACGTAGATAAACTTTGTTTTTAAGTAAACACGACTTCATGAACATCTTACATGTTTATCAGTAGTTTTAATGAGTTTTGTCACATTGCCTTTGTGTCCTGAAGAAAATTTTCAGTCGGTAGTGTGTCGTAAAATTCAGCTCTGAGGAGCTGCTGTGGCACTTTGCAACTGCTGTCACGTGGTATTGGGATTGTTTAACAATTGCTTGTGTATTTTGATAATAATCATCTTTCTGTGCATACTTTTGACATTCTTGGTCGCTTCAAGTCTATAAATACTCCATATTAGTGGTGTTCTGTGTCGGTCAGGTGCCATTTTATAAACGAAGCCCGTACATACAGTATTTATAGATTGACTGTCTGTTTCTGTCGGATTAAGGCGGTGAAAGGTTAAGCCCACTCTTGCCAATGTAAAATGTTGTTGTAGTACTTTATAAAACCACATTTTATCGAAAATGTAGCGATTTAACGGATTTCAAAAAAATTAATAAAACTGGTTATTCGTTCGTTCGTTGCAGGGTGTTACTTAGTCGCTAGTGGGCAAAAACTTTCAAGTCGATGGTTCATGGTTCGCTGCTATTTGTACGAAACACTATAATTTGGGGCTGTGGATGTACTACTAGGGTGACAATCAAATTAAACTATTTGTTAAAATACGCGTACCTCGAGAGTTGGTTGGTCTTGACTAGCCGCGTTCCCTCTACACTCGGCAGTAACTAGCTTTGACCAGTTTCCTCTATACTCTGTGGTTGGTGGTCTATACTCGAAATTGGTTGGTCTTGACTAGCTGCCCCCCGCTAGCACAGCGGTATGTCTCCGGATTTACAACGCTAAAATCAGGGGTTCGATTCCCCTCAGTGGGCTGAGCAGATAGCCCGTTGTGGCTTTGCTATACGAAAAACACACACACACACTTGACTAGCTGCGTTCCCTCTACACTAGGCAGTAACTAGCTTTGACCAGTTTCTTCTATACTCTGTGGTTGGTGGTCTATACTCGAAATTGGTTGGTCTTGACTAGCTGCGTTCCCTCTACACTAGGCAATAACTTGCCTTGACCAGTTTCCTCTATACTCTGTGGTTGGTCTGGACTAGCTACTTTACTTCTCGCCTGTCTGTCAAATATTAGGGACGACCATATACAGTAAACATTATGTAGCTTTTCTGGAAACTTTTAGAACAGAAAGTAAAACAAATAAAAATTATTGTTAGATTTCGTTCAGAGTGATGATAAAGTAAAATGTTTCTTATCAATTAATTAATTAATTAATATTTATCAAGCGAAACTGACTGTTACACATGAAGTGTGATATTTTACTTTTAAGAACATCGTTTTTATCATGTGATGATTTTGCGAGTTGACATTAATAAACTGTGTCTCTCCTAATCACAAGCTCGCTGTTTACACAGGCTACTCTGTTTCTCGTGCCAGCGAGCTGTGACACTATCAGAGCGCACCTTCATATTAGGATGTTTTGAAAGGCCTGCTCATTATATATATCTTCCAAGACGTTGACTGAGCACGTGGTAAAGACCGCTGTAGTGATAAGTGAAGGTTAGATGGTGGATTAGGTCTGGACCTCATTATAACAGTCTTCAGAAACGTCAGTTTAATTACAGGTGAGTCCAATAAACTTATTCCCAGACTGACTGCTGAAAATTGGCTGTTTTTCATTTGGACCCACTAATCACCGAGATGTTAATATACGTTTTACGTAATTAATCCAATTGTATTTGTTCATTTTCACGTGCTCCCTATGATGCCCCATTTTAGACTTTTATGTATGGGTTATACTATGGGATAATAGACTAATAGGTTTTTCTAGATGGAACAAATAAGAAATATACGGGAGTATACAAAGGTGTATTTTTCTTTATAAGAACCACGCAAATAACTGTCCAGATACGTTTAAGTTGTGGATGTCACGCTTAACACTTATAAGTTTGGACAGTGCAATGTCACCGGAGACAAACACTCTCATGAACGGAATAACATGCGGTTGTCTCAGGACATGAAAAGTGACTTCCTTTGTATGTTACTGTAAAATTTACCTATAAGAACTGCATAGTAGAAAATGTTTATTTGTAAGTTGATGTGCCAGCTTATATTTATCCAATGCAGGTACACATTTTACAAGTTGGTATATTGTACAGAATATAATGTATGTAGATCATATAGCCCCAGGTGTTTCTTAATGAAAAACAAAACTTCTAAAATCTTAGAGTATCAATAGCTTTTTATATTTCATAACCCCACATAAGTTATAATGAGATGTAAAGGTAATACAGTTGTGTAGTCCAAGTTGTATCGTTCCTCTAAAGGTAATACAGTTGTGTAGTCCAAGTTGTATCGTTCCTCTAAAGGTAATACAGTTGTGTAGTCCAAGTTGTATCGTTCCTCTAAAGGTAATACAGTTGTGTAGTCCAAGTTGTATCGTTCCTCTAAAGGTAATACAGTTGTATAGTCCAAGTTGTATCGTTCCTCTAAAGGTTATACAGTTGTATAGTCCAAGTTGTATCGTTCCTCTAAAGGTAATACAGTTGTATAGTCCAAGTTGTATCGTTTCCTCTAAAGGTTATACAGTTGTATAGTCCAAGTTGTATCGTTTCCTCTAAAGGTAATACGTTTGTATAGTCCAAGTTGTATCGTTCCTCTAAAGGTAATACAGTTGTATAGTCCAAGTTGTATCGTTCCTCTAAAGGTTATACAGTTGTATAGTCCAAGTTGTATCGTTCCTCTAAAGGTAAAACAGTTGTATAGTCCAAGTTGTATCGTTCCTCTAAAGGTAATACAGTTGTATAGTCCAAGTTGTATTGTTCCTCATTGTGCTCTCTGATGTTGGTTTTATCAGTTTTCCAATGAACATCACTAAAAGAATACGTTTTTATACGTATGGATTCTGTTAGAGAATAATGTCTTAGTTATCGCCTTTACCATAAGATTTACGTGTTCTAATATCTTAATAATCGTCCTTAATTTAACAGTTACATATTCTAATTTGTTAATTATGGTCCTTAATTTATCAGTTACATGTTCTAATATGTTAATTATTGTCCTTAATCTGTCAGTTACGTGTTCTAATATATTAATTATTGTCCTTAATCTGTCAGTCACGTGTTCTACTGTGTTAATTATTGTCATTAATCTATCAGTTACATGTTCTCATATATTAATTATTGTCCTTAATCTGTCAGTTACGTGTTCTACTGTGTTAATTATTGTCATTAATCTATCAGTTACATGTTCTCATATATTAATTTTTGTCCTTAATCTATCAGTTACGTGTTCTAATATAGTAATTATTGTTCTTAATCTATCAGTTACGTGTTCTAATATAGTAATTATTGTTCTTAATCTATCAGTTACGTGTTCTAATATCTTAATCATCCTTAATTTAAAAGTTACGTGTTCTGATATGTTTATTATTGTCCTTAATCTATCAGTTACGTGTTCTAATATATAATCATCCTTAATTTAACAGTTACGTGTTCTAGTATCTTAATTATTGTCCTTAATCTATCACTTACGTGTTCTAATATATTAATTATTGTCCTTAATCTATCAGTTATGTGTTCTAATATTTTAATAATCGTCCTTAATTTAACAATATATGTGTTCGAATATCGTATCTATCTTCCTATATAATAAAGTTACGTGTTCTAATCTCAGAGCTTAAAGTGATGTATAATTTACTAGTTTTAAGTAATTGTAAGAAATGGTGTATTTTATGGTATATTAAAAATGAAACTTGAACACCTTTCAAACATCTTTGACACGTGTAGGTCTCACGTTCCTGGTTCCATATTAATCAAAATATTGATTATATCTTTTCATAAGAACCTGAAATGTTTTTGTTATCAGATCAGTTTGTACACACTGATTGGCCACTCGATTAGGAGGCCACACTCAGAAACACACGTAGAGATATATTGACACATTATTACGATTTGTCTACAATACAGTGGTAAAATAAAGATTTTTTTTTTCAAAAGAACGTGCTCGCGTTTCTCGTGCAATAGGAAAAATCGTTAAAAAAAGAATATTTTTGACACGCTATTCAAAGACACCTGTCGCTAAAGTTAGGAAAGACTGCCAACCTTTTGTGAATGAGCGAGATAATTAGTTATGTTTGTGAAATGGAATTATATAACACGTGTTTTAATTTGTTTCTTATAATCTGTTTTGTTTTACGATATAAGCTTCCAATTTATTCTTAACATTCTTTTACAGTTAATTTAAGTTTAAATTGGAAATGCTCTCCTCATTGTAAGGAACCATTGTGGAGGACTTTGGAGGACTTCGGTAGACGATCGTGAGGCTACACGTTAGATAACTTTACTGTGGAGGACTTGTGTACATGATGGCGGGCTACTCGTTAGATAACTTGTGTGATGTGTGTTGACTGATTTACTGGTACATTACCGTGTCAGGGATCATACCTCTGATCCATGTTGACGTTATAAGTTCGAAGATTATAGCCCACTTTTTATCAAGAAAACGAATCTTCTTTTGGATAGTACAGACGTTTAACTGTGAGCTCACATGATATCATCAGAGTTCAAACTGTGAACCCTTACTTTATCTTCCAGCATACGTATCTCAAGTACAAAATATCGGACTGTCTTGAAAGCAGTTTAAATGGAAATCAATAAGATATCGTTTCATTATTAATGGCTTCGGAACCCTTAACTACTAGAAACAGACAACTTAGATCAACTTCGTCAGCAGAAGGCACGTGCTGGCCTCTCCTCGTCCATCTAAATAACTATTCGTTTTTACTTTCACCGTTGTACTGTTTAACAAGGAATAAGATAAGTATGCATTTATGTTTCTTGTCCATTTGTTTACTTTGGGATCATATTTTTATCGAATTGCATTCTGGGTATATAGAGTACTGTCTGAAAAAGTCCAATAGGAACGTTTACAAGAGCATCAGCCTGTAGTGGCCAGTGCTATTTAACCCTTCTAACTGACCTAACTAGACTCAGGTTTCGAGAACTGTCGCTGGATGGCCAAATGTGAGCAGCGAGAAACGTTAGATTTAAAATATTTATATAAGTTTAGTTTTGACCGGTTAGAGAGAAACAACATTTTATTACATCCAATGTTTCGCTCCTATGGCTTCATCAAGGCTGGTAGTATAAGGTATTACTCTTCATAACAACTCTATTGTCGAAGTTCATGACGACGAGAAACCCACTTAGAGTAAAAGTGTATCTTAGAACGGTTGGTATGGGTGTTAACACTTTTACTAATAAAGCAAAGAACAACCTTCTTAGGTCATCTTCAGGTTAACTAAGAGAGAGTTTGCGACTGATCGTTACGTGTCTTAGGAACAAGAATGCAAACCGATAAGCGGCTGTAGGGGGCGTTGCAGTTAGATGCTAGGTTACACTGCACAACAATTTTTCTGAAAAGTTTTGCTTCCTTAAAAGTTTTTGCTGATCGTGACATGTACCTGGTTGGTATACACAAATATAGTTTTGGTTTAGCTTCATCACGTAGGAGATCTGAGAAATAGACAGTTAACTTTTTATCGGCAATAACGTATTTAATTGCGTTTATGTTTCTAATACGCTATTAAATTCAACATAATTAAAAATGTTTTGCTCCTGATTTTCGTTTGTATTTAATGTCTAGTGCATCACGTTGCAGTGTCCAACAGTAAGTAGTCAATAAGTATTGACGGATTCCAGTTGACCTGATATCGTTTTTCCATTGAAGCAATGTCATGGTGAACCTGAAGATTTTGATGAAACGGTACGTGATGGGCAAATTTGGATGTGATTTTAGTAATCAGCAGCCAAAAATATATAAGGAACACCCAATAGTATTCAAGAAACAAAACCTCTGTTGTGCAGTGCTATTATATTAATATAGGTATAATGGTGTTCCTTTATATTGGTTTATTTTGGGTTTAAGTTGTTGTATAAGTAAGGCTTCTTTAATTTTGCGTTTGTTTATGTTTGTTTCTTTATTTAGTATTTTAGTGTTTTCTATATTTATGTTGTGTCCATTTGACTTGCAGTGTTCGAAAACGTGTGAAGGGGACTTTTTATGTTCTTTGAATCTGGTTTCCATTTTTCTACTTGTTTCTCCAATATAGAAGTCGTGGCAGTTATCACATTGTATTTTATAAATAATGTTGGTGTGGTGTTTGTCAGTGTAGTTCTTACATAGTATAGACCTTAGTTTTGTGTCTGGTTTTTGAATAAATTTAGTATTAACTGGAATGTTATATTTTGTTACTAGTTTTTGCCAAATGTTGGTTACTTGTTTGCTGACGTCAGGAATACATGGTATACAGAAGTATATGGTTTCGTGATTTTTTGTCTCTTGGGATTTATTGTTGTTGTTTATATGTTGTTTGTCAAGGTGTGTGTATAATTTTTTTACGGTTTTTGGAGTAAATTTGTTGATGTTGATGAGGTGTTGTTTTATTTTGTTGATTTCATTGTTAATTTTATCAGGTAAGCAAAATTTTATGGCTGTGTTAATTTGTTTCTTTAATCGGGATAACAATAGACACTGAACTGGTTAATCAGGATAACGACGAACACTGAACTGGTTAATCAGGATAATGATGAATACTGAACTGGTTAATCAGGATAGCGACGAACACTGAACAGGTTAATCAGGATAACGACGAATTCTGAACTGGTTAATCAGGATAACAATGAATACTGAACCAGTTAATCAGGATAACGACGAATACTGAACTGGTTAATCAGGATAACGACGAATTCTGATCTGGTTAATCAGGATAACAATGAATACTGAACTGGTTAATCAGGATAACGACGAACACTGAACTGGTTAATCAGGATAACGACGAACACTGAACCGGTTAATCAGGATAACAATGAATACTGAACTGGTTAATCAGGATAACGACGAACACTGAACTGGTTAATCAGGATAACGACGAACACTGAACTGGTTAATCAGGATAATGACGAATACTGAACTGGTTAATCAGGATAACGACGAATACTGAACCAGTTAATCAGGATAAAGACGAATTCTGAACTGGTTAATCAGGATAACAATGAATACTGAACCGGTTAATCAGGATAACGACGAACACTGAACTGGTTAATCAGGATAACGACGAACACTGAACCGGTTAATCAGGATAACGACGAACACTGAACCGGTTAATCAGGATAACTATGAATAATGAACTGGTTCATAAATTTAGAGTAAACATTTGTATGCATCTGTGAGCAATTGCTTGATTTTTTAAAGCGGAGTTGGGTTCAAGTAGCGAAGCACTGGTGAAGATGTTGGAACTTAAGTGGTACCACACCAGTGATTCATCTCGTGTCTTTAATTGTGTGTGAACATGTACGTCTCTTAAGGTTTCTCGTGTTAATATGATTGTTTGTTTGTTTTCTTATAGCAAAGCCACATTAGGCCGAGCCCACCAAGTGGAAACAAATTTTTCTCGTGTCGATATGATTGTTTTGCTTTTTTCTGAATTTTGCGCAAAGCTACTCGAGGGTTACATATGGTAGCCGTCCCTAATATAGCAGTGTAAAACTAGAGGGAAGGCAGCTAGTCATCACCACCCACCGCCAACTCTTGGGCTACTCAGTTACCAACGAATAGTGGGTATGTCCAAACATAATAATGCCCCCACAGCTGAAAGGGCGAACATGTTTGGTGCGACAAGTATTCGGACCCGCGACCCTTAGATTACAAATCTTAACCCACCTGGCCATGCCAGGACTGTGTCGATATGAAATAATTGGTTTAACTTTAATCATTGTCTCATTTCACGTGGTCTTGAAATATCGAAAATTGTTTTAGTTCCGTTAGAAGTCCGGATTAATTTCAAATGGACCTGACTGGTGTGATATATATTTTTATTCTGTTGCCTTTCTTTACATCACCCACCTCTGAGCTTAAATGTTTTATTTTTAGACACCAGAGTGCTACCTATCCTTTCAGCTTCAGAGATTTTAGTGTCACCTGGCGAGAGTACACGATCCTGATGTTCTTATTGACATTTCTTTAGAAACTTTTAATTATCACTTATTTTCAAGTTAATATTATCCTAATTTTAAACAACACAATCTTCCATTTATTCTATTCTTTACAGTTATTAGATGGTATTCCTTTAACACTTAGATAACTCTCGTAACATCGAACGTCTTTTTCGATCAAAATATAAGACCACCAGAACTGCGTCCAAACCCAGAATGTTCATATAGTCTGTAGTTTTATCTACTATGTAGATTTTAGTCCATGGTTTACTCTAGTATGTAAATTTTAGTCTATGGTTTACTCCAGACTGTAGTTTTATCTGGTATGTAGATTTTAGTCTATGGTTTTACTCAGTCTGTAGTTTTATTTTGTATGTAGATTTTAGTCCATGGTTTACTCTAGTATGTAAATTTTAGTCTATGGTTTACTCCAGACTGTAGTTTTATCTGGTATGTAGATTTTAGTCCATGGTTTTACTCAGTCTGTAGTTTTATCCAAAATGTAGATTTTAGTCTATGGTTTAATTCAGACTGTAGTTTTATCTAGTATGTAGATTTTAATCTATGGTTTTATCTAGATTGTAGTTCTATCTAGTATGTAGGTTTCAGTCTATAGTTTTATTTAGTCTGTAGTTTTATCTGGTATGTAGATTTTAGTTTATGGTTTTACTCAGTCTGTAGTTTTATCAGTATGTAGATTTTAATTTAAGGTTTTACTCAGTCTGTAGTTTTATTTAGTATGTAGATTTTAGTTTATGGTTTTACTCAGTCTGTAGTTTTATTTAGTATGTAGATTTTAGTCTGTGGTTTTATTCAGTCTGTAGTTTTATCCAGAATGTAGATTTTAGTCTATGGTTTTATCTAGATTGTAGTTCTATCTAGTGTGTAGGTTTTAGTCTATGGTTTAATCCAGACTGCAGTTTTATCTAGTATGTACATTTTAATCTATGGTTTTCTTTAGTCTGTAGTTTTATCTAGTATATAGATTTTAGTCTGTGGTTTTATTTGGACTATAGTTCTATCTGGTATGTAGGTTTTAGTCTATAGATTTATTTAGTCTGTAGTTCTATCTGGTTTGTAGATTTTAGTCTATGGTTTTATCTCGACTGTAGTTCTATTTAGTATGTAGATTTTAGTTCATGGTTTTATCTTGTATGTAGATTTTAGTTCATGGTTTTATCTTGTATGTAGATTTTAGTTCATGGTTTTATCTTGTATGTAGATTTTAGTCTGTGGCTTTATTTAGAATGTAGTTTTTAACATTTAGGTTCATTTAGTTTGTAGCATATTCAGTCGTTTTAAGGGTATATTTGGTATAAAAAAAATAGTAATACCTTAATAAAGGGAATGTTGAATTAAACAGATAAATTAAATATCTTTTTAAAAGAAAACGTATTATGTTTAACACGATACTAGAGCTAGAGTGAAAAGAGTGTGTTTCGTTTAGCTGGTTTATGTTCTTACTGCAGGGTTTATAAACCTGGAACACATTTTGTGTTCTTACATATGAAGTGTCAGTTTTGTAAAGGAGAATCACAATACTAGTATTGCTTTCTGTATCTCTTCAAAAGCCAACAGTTAACACATACATTAGTTTCTGGATAACTCTACCAGCCAATACTAGACTCAGATTTTCTACCTCCCTACAAATCAATAGTTGGTTCATGTTACTTTTACCACCTTGACATGTGTGATTAACACTGTTATATTTGATGACAGAAGTATGTGATTAACACTGTTATATTTGATGACAGAAGTATGTGATTAACACTGTTATATTTGATGACAGAAGTATGTGATTAACACTGTTATATTTGATGACAGAAGTATGTGATTAACACTGTTATATTTGATGACAGAAGTATGTGATTAACACTGTTATATTTGATGACAGAAGTATGTGATGAACATTGTTATTTTTGATAATTATAATTAAACAAGCTCGAGTGTGTTTCACACCAACTTTTTGTGGGACAACTTGAAATAATGTATACACCAACTTATATATATGTAAAAACAGCTAGTTTGGGTTGATAAAATATTTTACGTAAAGAAGAGAACAACGTTTCGACCTTCTTCGGTCATCGTCAGGTTTTTTATTCTGTTTAGGAATGTGCATTCTGTTTGAGGAATGTGTATTCTGGTTGAAGAATGTGTATTCTTTTTGAGGAATGTGTATTTTGTTTATAGAATGTATATTCTGTTTAGAAATGTGCATTCTGTTTGAGGAATGTGTATTGTGTTTAAATAATGTGTATTCTGTTTAAGGAATTCGTTTCGTTTATATTATTTTCTATTCAGTTTATTATTAACTTGTTTAGAAGCGCTCTTTTTCGGAAGACTTAAGTTTTACATGACAGTGTAACATATGCTGTGAACCTTCAAAATGTTTCGTGAGCTGTAATTGTTAAGCGAAAAATGTCCAACTTATTAGGCTTAACGGATATACATCTCTGAAGCCTAAATTTACGAATGATTGGATCTCAGGTTTTTCCGCACGTGAACCAACGGTGACGTCCTTCGGTAATATAATACTTTCATTAGCTTAACGAGCGAAATTCATTGATAATTGGTTGGATTTTGACGTCTACCGAAATTTCTATTTTGGTAAATAATGTCTTCAGATCTGTGTATATACTTTTAGTAGCAAAGAATAACGTCACAAGTCACGTGGTGCTTTTCTGTCTGTTGTGCTCACCGTAAATGTAGGCAGTGTTATTCACTACCGCAAACTGAATCGTGAAATTGGATATACATGTTGAGACAAGCTTGGATATTCATGTTAAGATTAGTTTGGATATTCATGTTCAGATTTGTTTGGAGGGTAGTGTTAAGAATAACCAGGGAAGTTTTATGAAGATTAGGCTGAAAGTTTTTGTGTGACATTACTGTAGTATTTAAGATGCCATTGGTTATAAAGATACACATTAAAACTAGTCTGAAAGAACATAAACTGCAGTAAGTCTGAAACATTCTCAGTATTGAAGGTCCACGGTGGAATAGCTTTGAGATACCAAATGAGATCACTCCAGAAGACTGGTGGTGACAGTATTTTAACAATCACTGAAACACACAGCAAATCCAAGTTTCTTAGAGGTTGAGCGTTTTCATTCGTTACTTGGTCACTCACTACAAGTTCATTGAGGTCTCAAGTTACTTCTTTTGTGTTTCGTTTTGTTGGTACCAGTTTGTATGCCCATCCTTGTTCAGGCTGGATATTCATCAAAGGTTTAAGAATAATTTGTGATGACGAGAAACCCACGTGAAGGTTTTTTGACCTGAAGATGACCTAAGAAGGTCGGAACGTTGGTTGTGCTTTATTTTAATTAAAGTTTCAACACCCATAGCAGCTGTCATAGGAATACTAATACTGTCTATATGAAATAATTATCAGGAATGTCGACAAAACCCACTTGTAGAGAAATATGTATGTAAAAACATCTCGTTTGGGTTGAGAAAATATTTTACGTAGAAGAGCGAACTGCGTAAAATATTTTCTCAACCCCAAACGAGCCGTTTTTGCATACGCAAATCTATATGACCCGGCATGGCCGGGTGGTTAAGGCACTCGAGTCGTAATACGAGGGTTGTGGGTTCGAATCCCCGTCGCGCCAAACATGATATTCCTTTCAGCCGTGGGGGTGTTATAATGTGACGGTCAATCGTTGGTGACAGAGTTGCCCAAGAGTTGGCGGTGGGTGGTGACAACGACCTGCCCTTCCTCGAGTTTTACACTGCTAAATTAGGGATAGCTAGTGCACATAGCTCTCGTGTAGCTTTGCGCGAAATTTAAAAAATAAATAAACAAACCAAAGACAGAGAAATCGACAAGGAGAACATTTAAAAACGTATTAGGGCTGTTTAATTTTCTGATGAATGGTTCTGTCTTCATATACTTAGAAGAACTGGTTAACATAAGCTGTACATGTTTATAAATGAAATAATTTGAGGTATTTAAGTAAAGTATAATTCCACAGTTTACAGAATTACGTTTAATCGTGAATATCATATTCGCGAAAATAAAAACAGTTAAAATAATCCTATTGGTGCGTAATTTAGAAGTAATAATAGATCATAGAGAGAGCAGTACCATCTGTCGGTAACTGTTGGGCTTCTGTTTATCAAGGATTGAGCGCCACATTACTACGCCCCATTGGCTGAAAGGACAAGCATGTTTGCTGACTATATTCAAACTTACCATCTTTAGATCGAGATTCTAACCATCAAACCATGCTAAACCTCAAAGAAAAAGAAAAGCTGGAAACTTTGGCTACAAATTGGTTACGTGTTTTTCCTAGCTACAGGTTGTCTTCACATAAGACCTCTTTATAACTTTTATTTTCAGATTTTATCGAAACTTGTATGCTGATTGTTTCATATGAGAGTGTATTTATGAAACCTTGCAAATCTAACTGCATTGGGGTTCGTGATTTTAATATGGTGCTTGTACAAAGCTTATGACCGTTCATTTATTTGGAAAAACGTAGATGGATCTTAATTTAGTTTTGTACCGAGTTCACCTTCTCAACATTATTCTTCGTTTTAGTTTTTTATTGTCTTGTTTTATTTTATATACCTCCCCCAAGAAGCCCAGTGGTATGTCTGCGGGCTTACAACGCTAGAAAACTGGTTTTAATACTCACAGTGAGCAGAACACAGAAAGCCCGTTACGTAGTTTTATTGTTAACTGTAAACAAAATCATGAGTTTTTGTGTCATTAGCCTCAAAAACATCAACACCTTCGGTTGCTGGAAATTCACAGTGACCTCTTTTTATAATAAAAAACAAGTTGAATGTATATTAGGTTTCGCCTTCAGAAATGTGGGATTTGGGCTTTAGGCCTAGAGAAACGGATTTGGTTTCTCCGTGTAAGGAAGGTTCCAGTCTTACAGAGTTACAAACATTCCACCAATCCCGTTTTGTATTTTCGACAAAGTCAATAAAATTGCAAAGGTTATTCTAAAAGTCAATAGCCGAACGGAAATACGTCATAACATTTTAACCACAATACATCTGCCATATCAGTTTGGGAACAAAATATATATACATATATATATGATCGAACTCTGTGAACAAAAACTGTGCGAATTAACAGTATTATCAACTGTATTCAACTTATTTACAAACCAGAATTGTAAGTAGAACGATATTAGTAATACTACGTTACCAGTAATACCACATTATCAGTAAGTACATTAAATACTACGCTATCAGTAATACTACATTAACAGTAAGTACATTAAATACTACGTTATGAGTAATACTACATTAACAGTAAGTACGTTAAATACTACGTTACCAGTAATAATATATTAACAGTAAACACATGAAATACTACGTTATCAGTAATACAACATTAACAGTAAGTACATTAAATACTACATGAACAGTAAGTACAATAAGTACTACGTTATCAGTAATACTACATTATCACTAAGTACATTAAATACTACGTTATCAGTAATGCTACATTAACAGTAAACACATTAAATACTACGTTATCAGTAATACTACATTGACGGTAAGTACATTAAATACTACCTTATCAGTAATACAACATTATCAGTAAGTACATTAAATACTACGTTATGAGTAATACTACATTAACAGTAAGTACATTAAATACTACGTTATCAGTAATACTACATTTATAGTATGACAACTATATTTCTACACGACAGGAACACATTGTGACATCTCATTTAAAGTATGACAACTACATGTCTACACGACAGGAACACATAGTGACATCTCATTTATAGTATGACAACTATATGTCTACACGACAGGAACACATAGTGACATCTCATTTAAAGTATGACAACTACATGTCTACACGACAGGAACACAGTGACATCTCATTTAAAGTATGACAACTACATATCTACACGACAGGAACACAGTGACATCTCATTTATAGTATGACAACTATATGTCTACACGACAGGAACACATAGTGACATCTCATTTAAAGTATGACAACTACATGTCTACACGACAGGAACACAGTGACATCTCATTTAAAGTATGACAACTACATATCTACACGACAGGAACACAGTGACATCTCATTTAAAGTATGACAACTACATGTCTACACGACAGGAACACATAGTGACATCTCATTTATAGTATGACAACTATATGTCTACACGACAGGAACACATAGTGACATCTCATTTAAAGTATGACAACTACATGTCTACACGACAGGAACACAGTGACATCTCATTTAAAGTATGACAACTACATGTCTACACGACAGGAACACAGCGACATCTCATTTAAAATATGACAACTATATGCTAATCGCTATACATTCTATAGTTTCAACTTAATATTACAATTATTTTGAAAGAAGTTTGTCCTTATTTTATCTGCGTTCTGTCCACCATCCGTTTGAAGATGCGTTTTTTAGCTGGTGAACCACTTGGAAGGGACACAAACATTAGTCTGTATACTGTTATTAATTCACAATCAACCATTAACGGTTACTAAGTAATGAAAGGTCAGTTGATATATATTATTATGTTATAACAGTCATGCATCATTTCATATTTGTAGACATAAGTACCTGTTGTTTCTAACTCTTGTAGCTGAGGGCGTGACGTGTGTATTCAGACAAGGGATTAATGTAAATCCTTCAAATAGGAGGCGGCGCTCTTTGTTGAATAGTTTCAGTCGTGTTCACGAGCAGGACAGCAGTCAGTGTCAGCTAGACACCGGCACATTTCATTCCAGACATGAAAGAGTCCGATAAATATATTAATAATCCGACAGCATGATTTGCGATCCTATTCTGAACAGGTTAGTTCAAACTGTGCCTTTCAATGTTTGTGTACGTGTTGTACGGCAGAAGTTCTGTGTGGTAGAGATATGGATATAGAAATAACGGGAGTTACACAAGGAAGTTCTGTGTGGTAGAGATATGGATATAGAAATAACGGGAGTTACACAAGGAAGTTCTGTGTGGTAGAGATATGGATAGAGAAATAACGGGAGTTACACAAGGAAGTTCTGTGTGGTAGTGATATGGATATAGAAATAACGGGAGTTACACAAGGAAGTTCTGTGTGGTAGAGATATAGATATAGAAATAACGGAAGTTACACAAGGAAGTTCTGTGTGGAAGAGATATGGATATAGAAATATATTTTTATTTATTTCGCTTCATTGTTTTTATTTTTATTAAAAACAGTCGTTCCTTAACATTTATTAATAGACCAGTTCTAAAGATAATAGTAACTAATCATACAGATACCAGTTCTAAAGATAATAGTAACTAATCATACAGGTACCAGTTCTAAAGATAATAGTAACTTATCACACAGATACCAGTTCTAAAGATAATAGTAACTAATCATACAGATACCAGTTCTAAAGATAATAGTAACTAATCATACAGATACCAGTTCTAAAGATAATAGTAACTAATCATACAGATACCAGTTCTAAAGGTAATAGTAACTAATCATACAGATACCAGTTCTAAAGATAATAGTAACTAATCATACAGATACCAGTTCTAAAGATAATAGTAACTAATCATACAGATACCAGTTCTAAAGATAATAGTAACTAATCATACAGATACCAGTTCTAAAGATAATAGTAACTAATCATACAGATACAAGTTCTAAAGGTAATAGTAACTTATCATACAGATACCAGTTCTAAAGATAATAGTAACTAATCATACAGATACAAGTTCTAAAGGAAATAGTAACTAATCATACAGATACCAGTTCTAAAGGAAATAGTAACTAATCATACAGATACAAGTTCTAAAGGAAATAGTAACTAATCATACAGATACCAGTTCTAAAGATAATAGTAACTAATCATACAGATACCAGTTCTCAGTACATTAATAATTTACGATTCAGATACCAATTCTAAAAATAATACTAATTTACGATACAGATAACAGTTTTCAGTACAATACCAATTTACGATACAGATACCAGTTCTCAGTATAATACCAATTTACGATACCGATACCAGTTCTCAGTACAATACCAATTTACGATACGGATACCAGTTTTCAGTATAATACCAATTTACGATACAGATACCAGTTTTCAGTACAATACCAATTTACGATACGGATACCAGTTTTCAGTATAATACCAATTTACGATACAGATACCAGTTTTCAGTACAATACCAATTTACGATACGGATGCCAGTTTTCAGTATAATACCAATTTACGATACGGATACCAGTTCTCAGTACAATACCAATTTACGATACGGATACCAGTTTTCAGTATAATACCAATTTACGATACAGATACCAGTTTTCAGTACAATTCCAATTTACGATACGGATACCAGTTTTCAGTATAATACCAATTTACGATACAGATTCCAGTTTTCAGTACAATACCAATTTACGATACGGATACCAGTTTTCAGTATAATACCAATTTACGATACAGATACCAGTTCTCAGTACAATACCAATTTACGATACGGATACCAGTTTTCAGTATAATACGAATTTACGATACGGATACCAGTTTTCAGTATAATACCAATTTACGATACGGATACCAGTTTTCAGTATAATACCAATTTACGATACGGATACCAGTTTTCAGTATAATACCAAGTTACGATACGGATACCAGTTCTCAGTACAATACCAATTTACGGATACCAGTTTTCAGTATAATAAGAATTTACGATACGGATACCAGTTTTCAGTATAATACCAAGTTACGATACGGATGCCAGTTTTCAGTACAATACCAATTTACGATACGGATACCAGTTTTCAGTATAATACCAATTTACGATACGGATGCCAGTTTTCAGTACAATACCAATTTACGATACGGATACCAGTTTTCAGTATAATACCAATTTACGATACGGATGCCGAAGTTCTGCCGTATTTTGATTTTTTTACAACACTAATAATTCACCAAATTTAATGACATAATTTTGAAAAACTGCTGATCCTTTTGAAGGCTCAGCGAAAAGTCGTCAGCTTTTATTTCAGAAATGTTTATTTTATATTCGTCAACCAGATTTCTCTGGACTTCTGGATTTTTATGGACTTCTGTGTTATGAGTAACAACAAACAGAGTCACCATTCCCCACTATCGTTCTGTATGACGAAGCTGTCCTTTTATCAGTCCATTTGATTGTTTATGTGACAACATCCAAATGGTTGTTTACATGTTGATATCGATTTATATAGAACTGTTTACGTGAACTATTTATACAAATATTCTAGTGCTATAACACCAGGACTTAAAGATAATTTGTTCTACATAATTTATGAAATAGATTAGTTTTGTTATTATTTTAACATTTTCAACAAACTAGAATCTTTGTTGGTGTTACGTTTTTTTTTTATGTAGACTGAACGCAACAGAAAGACACAGATAACAAGTTATATAATTTATTACAATAAACTATTATATATGTGACAGATATAAAATAAATTATATAATAACAATGACAGATATTCGTTTTAAAATTAATTACAATACAAAATGGTACTGGACTGTGTCCAATATAATGATTCAGGATGAAAGTCCAAAGGTCTAGATCAGAAATCCAAAATTCCAGTCCAGGGTGTGAATTTGGTCCCACGAAGAAATTTCGAAGTTTGAATGGAGAAGTCCAGAAACAATTCACAGTCCAATAAATTTGACGAAGTTCTTTTTACGATGTTTTCGATGAATGTCTCAAATTTGTTGTTTTCCAACTTGCTTCGTTCTCCCCTAAACAGTCCTATACGTGTTGACCTTCAGTATAACCAGTAATTTGAATGAATCGTAAATATTGAAGAAATAAAATCACAGCTTTTGTAGATCTAGCTCCAGTCACAAATTCAAGTTGAATAAACACACAGCAAACGTTGAAAATTTCTCAAACGAAGATACATCTATTTAATCGAATAAAACGAATGACTGACTCACTGACTCTCCTCATATCGCCGTCAGTTTATATATTAGTAGGCCTACTGTGTTCTCGAACAATCGCGTAACTTCCACAGAATTCCAGAGTAATCTGCGCATGTCTGTTTTTGCACGAGACTCGTCTAGACACCAAGGCGACATACATTCTATTTATAAACATATGATTGATCTACCTAATTCTAGAAATTTCTAAATGTTATTTTAAATGAATAACAACATATTTTATTGATTTGAACTTCGAAACAATAATATAAATATGGAAATATAAATAATAGATATGGAAATCCAAACACAACACGACATGGTTCTCGTTTACATAACATTTACATGACACTTACATCACACTTGGTAACTTTACATCCTATCTTTTCACAAATACGTCGCATTCTTCTCAGCCTGATGAGGCTTAGGAGCAAATCAGCTAGTCGTGTAGACAAGTGAAGCAATATTAGAAACTATAGATACAGTTAGTGATAACAGAGTTGTAGAAACCAGACTTCTTAACACACGAACATTCTTTTATTTTATCTTCCATGTTAAATGAACTTATTCTCTTGCACCATTTTGATGTTTATATTATGATTTTACCTGGGAGAAGTGGACTCCAATGTATGTATCGTTTACTTAGCTAAGCCTAGAAATGTTGTTGGATATCCACGCAAACCACTGTCACGTCAGTCATCTCAAGTTTAAAATTATGAATTTTTAAAAGTTACCTTTTAAGTTTATATTTAGTAACCAAATGACATGCAACAACTAGGACCTAATTATTAATTAAGGCATTATTTTAATAAGAACTTGTTTTTTCCTGGAATGTTTGTAGAATACACTATGTTTGTGACTGGTTTCACAGCTGGGTTGATAAGAAACAAAGTAGTTCTGTATATAACATGGAAGGTTTTGTTTATATTATTATGTTTTTAGTGGCAGGTTTTGTTTCTAGCGTGCTTTGTTAGTGAAAGGTTTTGACTGTAGCTTACAGGTTTAACACTATTAATTTGTTACACTGTTATGATTACAACTTATAAATAAAACATACAGTTTAAGGCTATCTATTTGTTATTTTGTTGTGATTAAAACTTATATATAAAACCTACAGTTGTAGGCTATTAATTTGTTATTTTGTTATGATTACAACTTATAAATAAAACTTACAGTTTGAGGCTGTTAATGAAGACAAGTAATATATAATTCTTACAGTTTAAAGTACTTAATGAATATTTTCTAAGTTAAACACTTTTTGGTCTAAGCATGATAACATCGTCATAAGTGTTTTCAATAATTTTTATTATTATTACTTAAAATTTGATTTCATAATTCCCATAATTTGAGCCATGAATATATAAAAGGTTCTTACTGATCTGTTGGAAGTTAGAGTTAAAAAATTCCACGGATGTTTTTTTTATAAATCATCGAAAATCCTAGATATCGACAGAAACATCGTATTTGATTTTGCCACGAGGTGGAGTCGATAATTTAATAGAAGTAATTTCTTTCGTAAGTATGAAATAAACCTATAATTCGGAAAATCTTGGCTACTTTTCGTAGCAAAAAGGCTTAATTGAATTAAATTTACCGGTTTGTGTGATCGACATGATTCATATATGGTGTGAGAATCCTTTGGAGACATCACAGTAATTATAACTCGACACAAACAAAGCGTGAGGACCGAAGTCATGGCCACTGATTGATTTGTACTCAGCGCAGTAAATCAACAATGAATGAATTAATTATTGGATTTTGTTTTTTCAAATGACCAACCTCCAGTCATTAACTGGTAGAGACGGTTTGTGCTTATATTGTTGATCGTAACGACAATGGATAGCGTTGATTAGAATAATGTTTATTTGTAACTATAATGTACGAGTCAGTTAATGGCTCTCGTGTTTATTGTTTTTGCTTTACAATAGATTACTCGCACAGGGCAAACGACAGGAATCCAAAACCCAGTTTTAGTGTCTCACGGCTTCCGCTGAGTCACAGGGCTTTTATTCGTGTTGTCTCCAAAATAATTTTTTCATCCCTTGTTCTGGGCGATCGAACGCAACCTTTAAACATATGAGACTGACAAAAATATTTATTAAGAATAGGAGTGACGAACTTGAATTGTATGAGAGGCATTATTTATTGTACAAGTTACTAGATTGTTGTATGTATAAACATATTTCAATACACAAAATAGTATTAATTTTTTGGGGATGATTTATAATTTGGTCTTTACAAATATGTGTTTCAAAATATAAAACAAATCTGATTATGTTTCTATGTTTACTATTTACATCATCATAAAGTTGAGATCTAGTTTTCACTGAATTACTTAAATCCTTAACGAGTAGACCTGATGTCAATTTTAACTGAATTATATATTCTTATGGCAAGTAGTCTTAATGTCACTTTTAACTGAATTATATATCCTCGTGGCCAGTAGTCCTAAGGCAGGTAGTAACTGAATTATCTGTCCTCTTGACCAGTATTCCTAAGGCCAGTTATAACTGAATTATCTCTCCTCTTGACCAGTATTCCTAAGGCCAGTTGTAACTGAATGATCTATCCTATTGACCAATAGATTTAAGGCCAGTTATAACTGAATTATCTATCCTCTTGACCAGTATTCCTAAGGCCAGTTGTAACCGAGTGATCTATTCTATTGACAAATAGATTTAATGCCAGTTGTAACTGAATGATCTATCCTATTGACTAGTATTCCTAGGGTCAGTTGTAGCTGAATGATCTATCCTATTGACCAGTAGTTTTAAAGCTAGTTGTAACTAAATGATTTATCCCATTGACCATTAGTGTTAAGGCCAGTTGTAACTGAGTGGTCTATCCTATTTTGTTTCAATCTGGATATTTAGATTTTGTATTTTTAGGGATAAGTTTTAGACATTATATGCAGAAAGTTTTAGCCGATATGTGACTGTAATGAAGTTTAATTAGCTCATTCTTAAAAATAGTTCACTTTTTTTTTCTTGAGCGGAAAACAACCAATGGGTTATGTGTGGTGTGCCCTCTTGAGCGGAAAACAACCAACGGGTTATGTATGGTATGCCCATCGTGTTATCCCAATTATTATCGTATAAACCCACAACATTACTGCCGACTAACTGGGAACAAACATAACTAAGAGAAAATTAGAAAGTAAAAACTGTCGTTATCTTCTTTGCTTTGGGAGTAGTTTACCTTCGCTACGTTCATGAAAGGAATCGAACCCCAGGTGTAAGCGTTAAAGCACTTCAGATTTTCTTTCGTCTACCAGTGGACTAAATATAAACAAGTCATAGACATACATACGTACTTATATATTATATATGTGTATAAACATTTAATATGTAGCTAAGCCTAATTATTCAGCTTAACCAAGTAAAGCTTTAATTCTAAGCAGTAATGTTTATGAGTAATAATAATAATAAGTAATAATAAACTGCTAGTTCTCAACACAACACGGTTTTTGACTCCTTATGTTATCACTCATCAGGTTTCTGACTATTTATGTTATCACTTACCAGGTTTATGACTAGTTATGTTGTCACTCATCAGGTTTTTAATTATTTATGTCATCACTCACCAGGTTTTTAACTCTTTATGTCATCACTCACCAGGTTTCTGAATATTTATGTTATCACTCATCAGGTTTTTAACTCTTTATGTCATCACTCACCAGGTTTCTGACTATTTATGTTATCACTCACCAGGTTTTTAACTCTTTATGTCATCACTCACCAAGTTTCTGACTATTTATGTTATCACTCACCAGGTTTTTTACTATTTATGCTGTCACTCATCAGGTTTTTTACTATTTATGTTATCACTCACCAGGTTTCTGACTATTTATGTTGTTACTCACCAGGTTTTTGACTATTTATGTTATCACTCACCAGGTTTCTGACTATTTATGTTATCACTCACCAGGTTTCTGACTGTTTATGCTGTCACTCACCAGGTTTTTGGATCTTTATGTCATCACCTTTCAGAATGCTGACCTTACACTGACCTTAAACAGCTGAGCTTAACATCGGTAACTGTCTCCTTGGGAAACTGTAAACGATTGGACCTTTAGAATCTAAAACTCTTCGTACAACATGCTGCTTTATTGTTTATAAGCTGAGATATACATTCCATTATAACTAAACGTTAACACTAACTTTTCGCTAAGCCTTTTCTTTCTTATTTTTTAACCTTTGTTCTTCATTATTGTCAAAGCAAGACAATAGACCATATCAGTGGAAGGATTCTGCAGGGACTGACTGCATTTAGTCAGAGATTCTGCAGGGACTGACTGCATTTAGTCAGAGATTCTGCAGGGACTGATTGCATTTAGTCAGAGATTCTGCAGGGACTGACTGCATTTAGTTAGAGATTCTGCAGGGACTGACTGTATTTAGTCAGAGATTCTGCAGGGACTGATTGCATTTAGTCAGAGATTCTGCAGAGACAGATTGCATTTAGTCAGATATTCTGCAGGGACTGACTGCATTTAGTCAGAGATTGTGCAGGGATAGATTGCATTTAGTCAGAGATTCTGCAGGGACTGACTGCATTTAGTCAGAGATTGTGCAGGGACAGATTGCATTTAGTCAAAGATTCTGCAGGGACAGATTGCATTTAGTCAGAGATTCTGCAGGGACTGACTGCATTTAGTCAGAGATTCTGCAGGGACTGACTGCATTTAGTCAGAGATTCTGCAGGGACTGATTGCATTTAGTCAGAGATTCTGCAGGGACTGACTGCATTTAGTTAGAGATTCTGCAGGGACTGACTGTATTTAGTCAGAGATTCTGCAGGGACTGATTGCATTTAGTCAGAGATTCTGCAGAGACAGATTGCATTTAGTCAGATATTCTGCAGGGACTGACTGCATTTAGTCAGAGATTGTGCAGGGATAGATTGCATTTAGTCAGAGATCCTGCAGGGACTGGCTGCATTTAGTCAGAGATTGTGCAGGGACAGATTGCATTTAGTCAAAGATTCTGCAGGGACAGATTGCATTTAGTCAGAGATTCTGCAGGGACTGACTGCATTTAGTCAGAGATTTTGCAGGGACTGACTGCATTTAGTCAGAGTATCTGCAGGGACAGACTGCATTTAGTCAGAGATTCTGCAGGGACAGATTGCATTTAGTCAGAGATTCTGCAGTGACTGACTGCATTTAGTCAGAGATTCTGCAGGGACAGATTGCATTTAGTCAGGAAAATTAAAAAATGTAACGAGGTGAGAAACTTGTATTATCGGTTTAACTTCTTAAGAAACTGGTCTGTAAAGTAGACTGGACATCAGGTTTATACAGTGTATAAACTATGTCTGGTGAAGAGTTTGTAAAACAAGAACAATGATGAAATTTATGAATACTTCATTGGAGCCTTATCCTATACCTGTGCCCTTCTTGGAACAACATACAACAGGGGAAAAATCGATTTGTGTGGGAACGTTGTTAGAATTTCTGTGTTTGAAATTTTCTCTTTCTTTGATTTTACAGCTGAGTTTCTGCTGACTTAAGTTACAAATATCGTGAAAGCTGCAGATTGTATTAATCTTTTTAACACCCCTCCTCCCAAACCCCAGTGGCTCAGTAGTAAGTTTGGTTTATTTTAAATTTTGACTAAATCTACTCGATAGCTATCTACAATAGTTGTTCCTAATTCATCAGTAGGAGACTAGAAGAACACCACTCACTGCCAACCTTTGGCCTCCGTTTTTATCAACGGGTAGTTAGATTGACCATAATGTTACAACGTCTCTACAGCTTAAAGGTCAAGCGTTCTAACCAAGCTATGCTAAGATTTCCAACCGTACGATATCATACTTATGATGCTAATAATCTGGTTTGCGTATCCTTTGTGAGCACAGCACATGAAGCCCATTGTTCAGCTTTGTGGAGAACAAAAACCGACCAATCATTAGAAAAGAAAACACAAAATAAAACGTAACACTAACTATCTAGTTTTCTTTTAAATAAATAAAGACATCAATAAGTTAAACCAACTAAACAGAAGACAACTGTTCTATCCTCGATCATCCATTGATTGGTAAGTCTTCAGACTGGAATCAGGGATTCGATTCGTCTCGGTTGACACAGCTGACAGACTGATGTGACTTTGTTATAAAACACACACAGGCTGTGGTTTCCTGTTACGGTTTATGAAACATGACGATGAGTTACAAAAAATTCGGTTTACACTTGAAAATCACAGCTTCTACAATGGTAAGGATTTAAACTTTCTTTTTGTGCTAAAAAACAAAATAACTTAAATGTTTTACTGACTCTGAAACCCCTGAAGAAAAGCTTCTCCTTCGATATGATTACTGAAGTGTCTGTATTGAAGGAATGTTTGTGTCAGGGTTAAAGAAAAGTTGAAAAATGATATATTTAATATAACAAAGATTGATATAGTTTCCGTATTGTGACTCCTATAGAATCATATATCACTTATAATCTCAATGATTTGTTTGTTTGTTTCTTTAGAATTTCGAGCAAAGCCACTCAAGGGCAATCTGCTACAGCCATCCCTAATTTAGCTGTGTAAGACTAGAGGGAAGGCAGCTAGTCATCACCACCCACCGCCAAATATTGGGCTATTCTTTTACCAACGAATAGTGGGATAAACCGTGATATTATAACGCCCCCATGGCTGAAAGGGCGAGCATGTTTGGTGCGAAGGGGATTCGAACCTGCGACCCTCAGATTACGAGTCGAACGCCTTAACCCACCTGGCCTTGCCGAGCCGTTTTTTAAAAGTAAATATTTTAATGTTTTAACAACAATATTTTGGTGGATATAGGTTAAATTGTTTAAAGAACAGCAGTATATATTAATGACAATTATGGAACAATTCTGGAATTCTGGATGGTCTTTCAAAATATGTAGTGCTTGCTGGAGATATTTACACATTTTGATAATAAACTTAGCAAACAAAAGGGAATCCTCATTAATCGCGGCTGTATTTAAATATCAAGTCGACCAACAAATGCAACTATGAGATAAAGCTCATATTTGGAAAAAAGAACCGAAGAAATCAGAACCATTCTTCAAGCCGTTATGCTGCGGTTAAAAATGACCTTTTTTATGTACTTCACTCAAAGAAGCTAAAAAGGCAAAACACCTATTAAAAGTTATTTTATAATTAACTAGAATCTAAACGTCATTTTTGTGTGACTTTATTGTCACAATTATGGATTTATATTTATCAAAAGTAAATAACTCTTACCTGGCTGTCTTTACCACGATTAACCTAAATGTTACCAATGTGCTGCAGAAACTTGGAACATGGTATAATGTAGGATTGACCTTTCACCAAGCTCATCAATAAAAACAAATAAAGATTTGTAGTGAAACAGCATGAAAAAGCCCTCTGTTGACAAAGCTCTTAACTTTAATTTTTTTTTTTCTCTTTACCGCTAGTTTCGTCAGAAGACAGCCAATAGGAAATCTCTTGAGAAACAAAAAATATTGTGTCACGACTTTCTGTTCAGCAACATTTTTCTGCTTAAAGTTTTCTGCGGAGCTTCTTAAGGGCTGATAAGCTCAAAATGAGAGTGGAATTTAGAATTAAAAATTCAAGCTGGAGTAAGTGGTACAGAAGCCATTAAAACTTCGGAAATATAAAGTATGTGTTAAACAGGTACAAGAATCGTGTACAGAAGAAATCTATTTCATTTATATTTTCATTAAACAAGGAAATACATCTTTTATAATTTGTTTTTATTTTATTCACTAGATAAAATATTATCACATTCGAGAGAATGTTAAAAATCGTAGTCTCTTTCTGTGTGGTATATACATGAAGTGTTTAATGCATCCCAATGTCGTTTTGGTCTACAGCTTTATTTAAAAGTCGTTGTTTTGTCGTCCAAAATTATAAACAAAACAAAAAACTGAGTGATAACCGATCCAAATATTTCACAAAAACGACAAAATGACCAGTTGTATGAAGATGCAACATAAAAACGGTAAATCGTTTTAAAACTTGTTCTTAACCGATCCAAATATTTCACAAAAACCACAAAATGACCAGTTGTATGAAGATGTAACATAAAAACGGTAAATCGTTTTAAAACTTATTCTTAACCGATCCAAATATTTCACAAAAACGACAAAATGACCAGTTGTATGAAGATGCAACATAAAAACGGTAAATCGTTTTAAAACTTGTTCTAAAATTAAATTTGAAAAGATAAATTGGGGAAACTTGGTTTATTATTGTTGCTACTTGTATCAGTTACAACATGGGCACGTCACGGGTTTTGTCCTCTAAAATAACTTTGGATGTTTAGATTGCATTTGTACATAGCCAGTCCCAATGTTCTAAAGATGGATAGTGTTGTTATTATAAAACTTTAATTGAAATAAGTTACAAAAAAAACTTTTTAAACTTCTTAGGTTATCTTCAGGTTACCGTCATAATTACATATCCTCACCTGTTTTTGTATGTATAGTATTATTCAACTGGATACAAACACAACGTTTCACAATTTCACCATGTAATATGATTTCATTAGATACGGTTCCATAGTGTAACCATGTAATATAATTTGACTGGATACAATCACAAGATTGAAACCCGATGTTCTATAGTGTAACCATGTAATATAATTTGACTGGATACAATCACAAAGTTCTATAGTGTAACCACGTGGTACGATTTGATCAGATACAAAATTAATACTCCATTCTGTAACATGAAGAACGTGTGAGCGTATGGTCGATTACACTTGATATAACAGTAATACGTTTGTGTGACTTATACAGAAACGTAACTGTTTAAGTAAAGGCAATGTTATTAAAGCAGCAGCTAAATGTGGTTAAAAAACATTGTTGGTCGTACTGTGTGCGTTAAAGAGTACATTCAATAGTGGCTTATATGCTACGGTAAACTGAAGAGAGGTAATATACCAAACATCCAGGACCTACATAGTTGTAAAGTTGATATATTAGGTAAGATTTTAGGTATAATAACCCAACTAAATGAACACAGTTCGTATTTAATTAGGTTAAGATTGCTTATGCTGTTTATGAAGCTAAATGTACAATAAGTAATCAGAGCGGGTTGTCATGTTACACATAGGCGCAGAGTTATCTGGTAATATTAAACCACCCGGTAATCAAACCTTGCGATATGTGGAATTAGACAGGAGATTGCATAGTTCATAACTCAGAAAACAGTAATTAAATTCAAAAAAATATCTTAGGTAATGGTTGTTTTAATTAATGTCTGTGGACAAACCGCTCAGTGATGCTTTGTTTCTCTCCGTGTTTTATGTACGTGTAAAGGACTCTTGGTTCACACTCGAAGGAATTATTCAAGATTCTGTTGTCTTCTAGGTTTATTTTTGGTCCAAAAAGGTGAAATTCAGCCCTCTGCAGGGGACTTCAGTTACTATTTTAATACCAGTGTTTAACAATAACATAAATCTAGTTTGCTTTTGCTTTATTCCCCACATGAACGATTAGGTACTTAAGTTGTTAGTAAAAAACAATGCATGTCGGGAACACATGACTACATACTTTGTAACTATAAACAATACATGTATAGAACATGCAACTACACACGTTGTACTGAAACAATACATGTCTACAACACGCGACTACATACGTTGTAACTATAAACAATACATGTCTGGAATATACGACTACATATGTTGCACTGAAACAATACATGTCTAGAACACGACAATATACGTTGTACTGACACAATACATGTATAGAACACACGACTACATATGTTGTACTGAATCAATACATTTCTAGAACACACGACTATATATGTTGTACTGAAACAATACATTTCTAGAACACACGACTATATATGTTGTACTGAAACAATACATGTATAGAACACACGACTACATACGTTGTAACTATAAACAACACATGTATAGAACACACGACTACATATGTTGTACTGAAACAATATATGTATAGAACACACGACTACATACGTTGTAACTATAAACAATACATGTATAGAACATGCATCTACACACGTTGTACTGAAACAATACATGTCTACAACACGCGACTACATACGTTGTAACTATAAACAATACATGTCTGGAACACACGACTACATATGTTGCACTGAAACAATACATGTCTAGAACACACGACAATATACGTTGTACTGAAATAATACATATATAGAACACACGACTACATATGTTGTACTGAAACAATACATGTATAGAACATACGACTACATACGTTGTAACTATAAACAATACATGTATAGAACACACGACTACATATGTTGTACTGAAACAATACATTTCTAGAACACACGACTATATATGTTGTACTGAAACAATACATGTATAGAACACGCGACTACATACGTGTCACTGAAAACTATACTTGTCTAGAACACACGCATAGATACTTACGTTGTTTGTAGAACAAAACATGTCTTTAATACACTATTAGTTAATGGGTTTCTCTAAGCCTTTAAAATGTTATTCGTACCTTTGTCTCCCTGGTGACTTGAAACAGTAATGTTACAGGATATGTACAACATAAGATCAAAGACCTACCTTGAGAAACAGGAATGCGTGCAGTAATCTTTAGACTAAACCATCGAGGTGAAGCAAGAATTTATAGAGATAGAGAGGTCGGTTGTTCTGTTTGTACTTTGGTATTCTCTGAAGACTCGTGTAAAGTATCCTTGAGGTCATGTTCCACACTAAACAACTTATATATTACAAAAAAGAACGCCTCTAGTTAGGTGTCCAGCTATTGTTATTTCATGAAAACCGATTGCTAGTTTCATAGTTTTGTGTTCGAAGTGACAATATTTTCGGTCCCTGGACATTACGTTCCTTATTTCCCAAACTAAGTGTCTTACGAGTGTCACTACTTTTAAAAACAAACAAACTCATAATTTTTTATTTCTCAGACACTGTGCTACTATACTAAATATAAACAACAAAACATCGGGGTTTTTGCCGCAATTAAAGGTCAAATATTTATAAGATATTTCAACATAAACGTTTTGGTAACGACTTCAAAGGATTGATCATTTTTTGTCGTAAGATATATATCGTTTTTGTCTTTAACTCTGAACACAGTTTACTATGAACTGTTCCCATAGAAAACTGTATAATCAGTTTTACTTCAACACCAAATAGGCTACGTGTTACGTCATTCCATAACAAGTACAGTAAGGCAAAGACGTTTTAACGACAGTGTTACGAGATTCCATTGGTGGAAACTCATGTTTTTTTTATAAACGGAACTGTTTGTATCAAATAACCCAGTTTGGTGTGTAAGTACAAAATCTATCATAGTTTTACATTGCGTCAGTTTCTCAAGGTTTTGCTTCACCTTAATAACAAAATACCAATCAGAATGCTTGTTTGTTTGTTTTTAATTTTGCGCCAAGCTACACGAGAACTATTTGCGCTAGCCGTACCCTAATTTAGCAGAGTAAGGTGAGAGATAAGGCAGCTAGTCATTACCAACAACCGCCAACTCTTTGGCTACTCTTTTAACAAAGAATAGTGGGATTGACCATCACAATATAACGTCCTCACGGCTGAAAGGGTAAGCATGTTTGGTGTGACGGGGATTCGAACCCGCGACCCTCAGATTACAAGTCGAACATCGTGACCATCTGGTATGTTTACTTTTAAGCTCAAAATGTATTCAATCTTCTATTGTGCTGTGTCCACTACGTGTAAAGAAACCTAAATTTTAACGTTGAGAGCTCTCTGACGTATCGCTGAGTAGCAATGGAACAAAGATATATTCAGAAAGCCTTGGAATCGTAAATGAAATGACGCTTTTTGAGGGAAGGGACTTTTTAAAATTTCTTATTGTGAAATTGAACGATTTACTTTACTGTAAATTTAAAGATTCATTTTTACGTTTTTATTGCATGTAGCAAATAAAGTAACGAGTTTGTTTTAATTTTTAAGGAAAGCAGTAAGCTACAGGGTGTACGGGTTATTTATTAACAGACATGTTTCAACATAGAATACAGGAGGTAAATATGAATGACACTTATAAACAAAGTTAAAAGTGACCCCCGTTGGTATCAATACAGGCCTGGGTCCTTTTTATTTTGTTTCTAAACACCGCTATTGGTTGCTGGCTTGAAATAGACTGAATAAAATATGATTACAAAACTGCACAGTGACTTTCTGAACACTTTGTAGATATAAATTTTTCTTGGTAACTGTCACCGAGCGAGTTGGAAACAAAACACGATTATTGGAGAAAGAGAGCCCCCCGGATGTAGAAATACTTCATTATTTTAGTGAAAATAAAGTATCAAATATTTACTTTTGGCCAGGTGGGTTAAGGCGTTCGACTCGTAATCTGAGGGCGCGGGTTCGAATCCCTGTCATAAGAAACATGCTTGCCCTTTCAACCATTGGGGCGTTATAATGTTACGGTCATTCCCAGTATTCGTTGGTAAAAAAGTTACCCAAGAGTTGGCGGTGGGTGGTGATGAGTAGCTGCCTTGCCTCTAGTCTTACACTGCTAAATTAGAGACAGCTAGCGTAGATAGCCCTCGTGTAGCTTTACGCGAAATTCAAAGACAAACAAACTTTTAAAAACGAGATGTTTTCAAGATTTTGATCTGCGGCAAACATAATATTCTCAGAAAAGAAGAAACAGCATATCTGCGAGATGTGTTAATTACAACATAAAATACAACATAAATTACTTAAGTTCACAATTCATATGAAAGTGGAAGATAATTGATAAAACAATCTTTATTCTAGAAATTTCGCACAGAGTTACACTGGAGTTACTTGCCATAGCCCTGATTTCGAAGTTACAGACCATAGAGTGAGGGTGAGTGGTCAACAGCGTCCAAGGACAATTCCTTTGCTAATCTGACCGCATAGTTCAACACCACGTCCTTCAACAGTTACCAATAAACTACGAACGACAGTAATATGTGTGGGCAAGTAATCTTGTAAATAAGTTATTTATTTATTTACTAGTTTCACATAAGCCATAGATGTTTGTTCTGTGTTGAATATATGTAAACTAGTTTGGTAATAGAATAGACCACGTTAACCACACATGACATCATTCAGACATATTGTTAGCTACACATTATATATTACTACAGTCATTAGTTATTACGTGATATTACATATATTAGTTACATATTCTATACTACTAAGGATGATATTAGTTACATATTATATACTACTACAGATGATATTAGTTACATATTCTATACTACTAAGGATGATATTAGTTACATATTATATACTACTAAGAATGATATTAGTTAGATATTATATACTACTACAGATGATATCAGTTACATATTCTATACTACTAAGGATGATATTAGTTACATATTATATAATACTAAGGATGATATTAGTTACATATTATATACTACTAAGGATGATATTAGTTACATATTATATACCACTAAGGATGATATCAATTACATATTATGTACTACTACAGATGATATTAGTTACATATTATATACTACTAAGGATGATATTTGTTACATATTATATACGACTAAGGATGATATTAGTTACATATTATATACTACTAAAGATGATATCAATTACATATTATATACCACTAAGGATGATGTCAATTACATATTATATACCACTAAGGATGATATTAGTTACATATTATATACTACTAAGGATGATATTTGTTACATATTATATACTACTAAGAATGATATTAGTTACATATTATGTACTACTACAGATGATATTAGTTACATATTATATACTACTATAGATTTATTAGTTGCATATTATATACTACTAAGGATGATATTTGTTACATATTATATACGACTAAGGATGATATTAGTTACATATTATATACTACTAAGGATGATATTAGTTACATATTATATACTACTAAGGATGATATTAGTTATATATTATATACCACTAAGGATGATATTAGTTACATATTATATACTACTAAGGATGATATTAGTTACATATTATGTACTACTACAGATGATATTAGTTACATATTATATAATACTAAGGATGATATTAGTTACATATTATGTACTACTACAGATGATATTAGTTACATATTCTATACTACTAAGAATGATATTAGTTGCATATTATGTACTACTACAGATGATATTAGTTACATATTATATAATACTAAGGATGATATTAGTTACATATTATATACTACTACAGATGATATTAGTTACATATTATATAATACTAAGGATGATATTAGTTACATATTATATACTACTAAGGATGATATTAGTTATATATTATATACCACTAAGGATGATATCAATTACATATTATACACCACTAAGGATGATATTAGTTACATATTATGTACTACTACAGATGATATTAGTTACATATTCTATACTACTACAGATGATATTAGTTACATATTATGTACTACTACAGATGATATTAGTTACATATTCTATACTACTAAGAATGATATTAGTTACATATTATGTACTACTACAGATGATATTAGTTACATATTATATAATAATAAGGATGATATTAGTTACATATTATATACTACTAAGGATGATATTAGTTATATATTATATACCACTAAGGATGATATCAATTACATATTATACACCACTAAGGATGATATTAGTTACATATTATGTACTACTACAGATGATATTAGTTACATATTATATACTACTAGGGATGATATTAGTTACATATTATGTACTACTACAGATGATATTAGTTACATATTATATAATATTAAGGATGATATTAGTTACATATTATATACTACTAAGGATGATATTAGTTATATATTATATACCACTAAGGATGATATCAATTACATATTATATACCACTAAGGATGATATTAGTTACATATTATGTACTACTACAGATGATATTAGTTACATATTATATACTACTAAGGATGATATTAGTTACATATTATGTACTACTTCAGATGATATTAGTTACATATTATATAATACTATAGATTTTATTAGTTGCATATTATATACTACTAAGGATGATATTTGTTACATATTATATACGACTAAGGACGATATTAGTTACATATTATATACTACTAAGGATGATATTAGTTACATATTATGTACTACTACAGATGATATTAGTTACATATTCTATACTACTAAGGATGATATTAGTTACATATTATGTACTACTACAGATGATATTAGTTACATATTATGTACTACTACAGATGATATTAGTTACATATTATATAATACTAAGGATGATATTAGTTACATATTATATACTACTAAGGATGATATTAGTTATATATTATATACCACTAAGGATGATATCAATTACATATTATATACCACTAAGGATGATATTAGTTACATATTATGTACTACTACAGATGATATTAGTTACATATTATATACTACTACAGATGATATTAGTTACATATTATATAATACTGAGGATGATATTAGTTACATATTATGTACTACTACAGATGATATTAGTTACATATTCTATACTACTAAGGATGATATTAGTTACATATTATGTACTACTACAGATGATATTAGTTACATATTATATAATACTAAGGATGATATTAGTTACATATTATGTACTGCTACAGATGATATTAGTTGCATATTATATACTACTAAGGATGACATTTGTTACATATTATATACGACTAAGGATGATATTAGTTACATATTATATACTACTAAGGATGATATCAATTACATATTATATACCACTAAGGATGATGTCAATTACATATTATATACCACTAAGGATGATATTAGTTACATATTATATACTACTAAGGATGATATTAGTTACATATTATGTACTACTACAGATGATATTAGTTACATATTATATAATACTAAGGATGATATTAGTTACATATTATATACTACTAAGGATGATATTAGTTACATATTATATACTACTAAGGATGATATTAGTTATATATTATATACCACTAAGGATGATATTAGTTACATATTATATACTACTAAGGATGATATTAGTTACATATTATGTACTACTACAGATGATATTAGTTACATATTATATAATACTAAGGATGATATTAGTTACATATTATGTACTACTACAGATGATATTAGTTACATATTCTATACTACTAAGAATGATATTAGTTGCATATTATGTACTACTACAGATGATATTAGTTACATATTATATAATACTAAGGATGATATTAGTTACATATTATGTACTACTACAGATGATATTAGTTACATATTATATAATACTAAGGATGATATTAGTTACATATTATATACTACTAAGGATGATATTAGTTATATATTATATACCACTAAGGATGATATCAATTACATATTATACACCACTAAGGATGATATTAGTTACATATTATGTACTACTACAGATGATATTAGTTACATATTCTATACTACTACAGATGATATTAGTTACATATTATGTACTACTACAGATGATATTAGTTACATATTCTATACTACTAAGAATGATATTAGTTACATATTATGTACTACTACAGATGATATTAGTTACATATTATATAATACTAAGGATGATATTAGTTACATATTATATACTACTAAGGATGATATTAGTTATATATTATATACCACTAAGGATGATATCAATTACATATTATACACCACTAAGGATGATATTAGTTACATATTATGTACTACTACAGATGATATTAGTTACATATTATATACTACTAAGGATGATATTAGTTACATATTATGTACTACTACAGATGATATTAGTTACATATTATATAATATTAAGGATGATATTAGTTACATATTATATACTACTAAGGATGATATTAGTTATATATTATATACCACTAAGGATGATATCAATTACATATTATATACCACTAAGGATAATATTAGTTACATATTATGTACTACTACAGATGATATTAGTTACATATTATATACTACTAAGGATGATATTAGTTACATATTATGTACTACTTCAGATGATATTAGTTACATATTATATAATACTAAGGATGATATTAGTTACATATTATGTACTACTACAGATGATATTAGTTACATATTCTATACTACTAAGGATGATATTAGTTACATATTATGTACTACTACAGATGATATTAGTTACATATTATGTACTACTACAGATGATATTATTTACATATTATATAATACTAAGGATGATATTAGTTACATATTATATACTACTAAGGATGATATTAGTTATATATTATATACCACTAAGGATGATATCAATTACATATTATATACCACTAAGGATGATATTAGTTACATATTATATACTACTAAGGATGATATTAGTTACATATTATATACCACTAAGGATGATATCAATTACATATTATGTACTACTACAGATGATATTAGTTACATATTATATACTACTAAGGATGATATTTGTTACATATTATATACGACTAAGGATGATATTAGTTACATATTATATACTACTAAAGATGATATCAATTACATATTATATACCACTAAGGATGATGTCAATTACATATTATATACCACTAAGGATGATATTAGTTACATATTATATACTACTAAGGATGATATTTGTTACATATTATATACTACTAAGAATGATATTAGTTACATATTATGTACTACTACAGATGATATTAGTTACATATTATATACTACTATAGATTTTATTAGTTGCATATTATATACTACTAAGGATGATATTTGTTACATATTATATACGACTAAGGATGATATTAGTTACATATTATATACTACTAAGGATGATATTAGTTACATATTATATACTACTAAGGATGATATTAGTTATATATTATATACCACTAAGGATGATATTAGTTACATATTATATACTACTAAGGATGATATTAGTTACATATTATGTACTACTACAGATGATATTAGTTACATATTATATAATACTAAGGATGATATTAGTTACATATTATGTACTACTACAGATGATATTAGTTACATATTCTATACTACTAAGAATGATATTAGTTGCATATTATGTACTACTACAGATGATATTAGTTACATATTATATAATACTAAGGATGATATTAGTTACATATTATATACTACTACAGATGATATTAGTTACATATTATATAATACTAAGGATGATATTAGTTACATATTATATACTACTAAGGATGATATTAGTTATATATTATATACCACTAAGGATGATATCAATTACATATTATACACCACTAAGGATGATATTAGTTACATATTATGTACTACTACAGATGATATTAGTTACATATTCTATACTACTACAGATGATATTAGTTACATATTATGTACTACTACAGATGATATTAGTTACATATTCTATACTACTAAGAATGATATTAGTTACATATTATGTACTACTACAGATGATATTAGTTACATATTATATAATAATAAGGATGATATTAGTTACATATTATATACTACTAAGGATGATATTAGTTATATATTATATACCACTAAGGATGATATCAATTACATATTATACACCACTAAGGATGATATTAGTTACATATTATGTACTACTACAGATGATATTAGTTACATATTATATACTACTAAGGATGATATTAGTTACATATTATGTACTACTACAGATGATATTAGTTACATATTATATAATATTAAGGATGATATTAGTTACATATTATATACTACTAAGGATGATATTAGTTATATATTATGTACCACTAAGGATGATATCAATTACATATTATAAACCACTAAGGATGATATTAGTTACATATTATGTACTACTACAGATGATATTAGTTACATATTATATACTACTAAGGATGATATTAGTTACATATTATGTACTACTTCAGATGATATTAGTTACATATTATATAATACTATAGATTTTATTAGTTGCATATTATATACTACTAAGGATGATATTTGTTACATATTATATACGACTAAGGACGATATTAGTTACATATTATATACTACTAAGGATGATATTAGTTACATATTATGTACTACTACAGATGATATTAGTTACATATTCTATACTACTAAGGATGATATTAGTTACATATTATGTACTACTACAGATGATATTAGTTACATATTATGTACTACTTCAGATGATATTAGTTACATATTATGTACTACTACAGATGATATTAGTTACATATTCTATACTACTAAGAATGATATTAGTTACATATTATGTACTACTACAGATGATATTAGTTACATATTATATAATAATAAGGATGATATTAGTTACATATTATATACTACTAAGGATGATATTAGTTATATATTATATACCACTAAGGATGATATCAATTACATATTATACACCACTAAGGATGATATTAGTTACATATTATGTACTACTACAGATGATATTAGTTACATATTATATACTACTAAGGATGATATTAGTTACATATTATGTACTACTACAGATGATATTAGTTACATATTATATAATATTAAGGATGATATTAGTTACATATTATATACTACTAAGGATGATATTAGTTATATATTATATACCACTAAGGATGATATCAATTACATATTATATACCACTAAGGATAATATTAGTTACATATTATGTACTACTACAGATGATATTAGTTACATATTATATACTACTTCAGATGATATTAGTTACATATTATATAATACTAAGGATGATATTAGTTACATATTATGTACTACTACAGATGATATTAGTTACATATTCTATACTACTAAGGATGATATTAGTTACATATTATGTACTACTACAGATGATATTAGTTACATATTATGTACTACTACAGATGATATTAGTTACATATTATATAATACTAAGGATGATATTAGTTACATATTATATACTACTAAGGATGATATTAGTTATATATTATATACCACTAAGGATGATATCAATTACATATTATATACCACTAAGGATGATATTAGTTACATATTATATACTACTAAGGATGATATTAGTTACATATTATATACCACTAAGGATGATATCAATTACATATTATGTACTACTACAGATGATATTAGTTACATATTATATACTACTAAGGATGATATTTGTTACATATTATATACGACTAAGGATGATATTAGTTACATATTATATACTACTAAAGATGATATCAATTACATATTATATACCACTAAGGATGATGTCAATTACATATTATATACCACTAAGGATGATATTAGTTACTATTATATACTACTAAGGATGATATTTGTTACATATTATATACTACTAAGGATGATATTAGTTACATATTATGTACTACTACAGATGATATTAGTTACATATTATATACTACTATAGATTTTATTAGTTGCATATTATATACTACTAAGGATGATATTTGTTACATATTATATACGACTAAGGATGATATTAGTTACATATTATATACTACTAAGGATGATATTAGTTACATATTATATACTACTAAGGATGATATTAGTTATATATATATACCACTAAGGATGATATTAGTTACATATTATATACCACTAAGGATGATATTAGTTACATATTATGTACTACTACAGATGATATTAGTTACATATTATATACTACTAAGGATGATATTAGTTACATATTATGTACTACTACAGATGATATTAGTTACATATTCTATACTACTAAGAATGATATTAGTTGCATATTATGTACTACTACAGATGATATTAGTTACATATTATATAATACTAAGGATGATATTAGTTACATATTATATACTACTACAGATGATATTAGTTACATATTATATAATACTAAGGATGATATTAGTTACATATTATATACTACTAAGGATGATATTAGTTATATATTATATACCACTAAGGATGATATCAATTACATATTATACACCACTAAGGATGATATTAGTTACATATTATGTACTACTACAGATGATATTAGTTACATATTCTATACTACTACAGATGATATTAGTTACATATTATGTACTACTACAGATGATATTAGTTACATATTCTATACTACTAAGGATGATATCAATTACATATTATATACCACTAAGGATGATGTCGATTACATATTATATACCACTAAGGATGATATTAGTTACATATTATATACTACTAAGGATGATATTAGTTACATATTATGTACTACTACAGATGATATTAGTTACATATTATATAATATTAAGGATGATATTAGTTACATATTATATAATACTAAGGATGATATTAGTTACATATTATATACTACTAAGGTTGATATTAGTTATATATTATATACCACTAAGGGTGATATCAATTACATATTATATACCACTAAGGATGATATTAGTTACATATTATGTACTACTACAGATGATATTAGTTACATATTATATACTACTAAGGATGATATTAGTTATATATTATATACCACTAAGGATGATATCAATTACATATTATATACCACTAAGGATGATATCAATTACATATTATATAATACTAAGGATGATATTAGTTAGATATTATATACTACTACAGATGATATCAGTTACATATTCTATACTACTAAAGATGATATCAATTACATATTATATAGCACTAAGGATGATATGAGTTACATATTATATAATACTAAGGATGATATTAGTTACATACTATGTACTACTACAGATGATATTAGTTACATATTCTATACTACTAAGGATGATATTAGTTACATATTATGTACTACTACAGATGATATTAGTTACATATTATGTTTTACTACAGATGATATTAGTTACATATTATATACTACTAAGGATGATATTTGTTACATATTATATACGACGAAGGATGATATTAGTTACATATTATATACTACTAAAGATGATATCAATTACATATTATATACCACTAAGGATGATGTCAATTACATATTATATACCACTAAGGATGATATTAGTTACATATTATATACTACTAAGGATGATATTTGTTACATATTATATACTACTAAGAATGATATTAGTTACATATTATGTACTACTACAGATGATATTAGTTACATATTATATACTACTATAGATTTTATTAGTTGCATATTATATACTACTAAGGATGATATTTGTTACATATTATATACGACTAAGGATGATATTAGTTACATATTATATACTACTAAGGATGATATTAGTTACATATTATATACTACTAAGGATGATATTAGTTATATATTATATACCACTAAGGATGATATCAATTACATATTATATACTACTAAGGATGATATCAGTTACATATTATATACTACTAAGGATGATATCAGTTACATATTATGTACTACTACAGATGATATTAGTTACATATTATATACTACTAAGGATGATATTAGTTACATATTATGTACTACTACAGATGATATTAGTTACATATTATATAATACTAAGGATGATATTAGATTATGTACACCTACAGATTATTAGTTACATATTCTACTACTAAGAATGATATTAGTTGCATATTATGTACTACTACAGATGATATTAGTTACATATTATATAATACTAAGGATGATATTAGTTACATATTATATACTACTACAGATGATATTAGTTACATATTATATAATACTAAGGATGATATTAGTTACATATTATATACTACTAAGGATGATATTAGTTATATATTATATACCACTAAGGATGATATCAATTACATATTATACACCACTAAGGATGATATTAGTTACATATTATGTACTACTACAGATGATATTAGTTACATATTCTATACTACTACAGATGATATTAGTTACATATTATGTACTACTACAAGATGATATTAGTTACATATTCTATACTACTAAGATGATATTAGTTACATATTATGTACTACTACAGATGATATTAGTTACATATATATAATACTAAGGATGATATTAGTTACATATTATATACTACTACAGATGATATTAGTTACATATATTAATAATAAGGATGATATAGTTACATATTATATACTACTAAGATGATATAGTTTACATATTATTATTACCACTAAGGATGATATATTACATATTATACTACCACTAGGGATGATATTAGTACATATATGTATTACAGGATGATATAGTTACATATTATATACTACTAAGGATGATATTAGTTACATATTATGTACTACTACAGATGATATTAGTTACATATTATATAATATTAAGGATGATATTAGTTACATATTATATACTACTAAGGATGATATTAGTTATATATTATATACCACTAAGGATGATATCAATTACATATTATACACTAAGGATGATATTAGTTACATATTATGTACTACTACAGATGATATTAGTTACATATTATATACTACTAAGGATGATATTAGTTACATATTATGTACTACTTCAGATGATATTAGTTACATATTATATAATACTAAGGATGATATTAGTTACATATTATGTACTACTACAGATGATATTAGTTACATATTCTATACTACTAAGGATGATATTAGTTACATATTATGTACTACTACAGATGATTTTAGTTACATATTATGTACTACTACAGATGATATTAGTTACATATTATATAATACTAAGGATGATATTAGTTACATATTATATACTACTAAGGATGATATTAGTTATATATTATATACCACTAAGGATGATATCAATTACATATTATATACCACTAAGGATGATATTAGTTACATATTATGTACTACTACAGATGATATTAGTTACATATTATATACTACTACAGATGATATTAGTTACATATTATATAATACTAAGGATGATATTAGTTACATATTATGTACTACTACAGATGATATTAGTTACATATTCTATACTACTAAGGATGATATTAGTTACATATTATGTACTACTATAGATGATATTAGTTACATATTATATAATACTAAGGATGATATTAGTTACATATTATGTACTGCTACAGATGATATTAGTTGCATATTATATACTACTAAGGATGATATTTGTTACATATTATATACGACTAAGGATGATATTAGTTACATATTATATACTACTAAGGATGATATCAATTACATATTATATACCACTAAGGATGATGTCAATTACATATTATATACCACTAAGGATGATATTAGTTACATATTATGTACTACTACAGATGATATTAGTTACATATTATATACTACTAAGGATGATATTAGTTACATATTATGTACTACTACAGATGATATTAGTTACATATTCTATACTACTAAGGATGATATTAGTTATATATTATATAATACTAAGGATGATATTAGTTACATATTATATACTACTAAGGATGATATTAGTTACATATTATGTACTACTACAGATGATATTAGTTACATATTATATACTACTAAGGATGATATTAGTTACATATTATGTACTACTACAGATGATATTAGTTACATATTATATAATATTAAGGATGATATTAGTTACATATTATATAATACTAAGGATGATATTAGTTACATATTATATACTACTAAGGTTGATATTAGTTATATATTATATACCACTAAGGATGATATCAATTACATATTATATACCATTAAGGATGATATTAGTTACATATTATGTACTACTACAGATGATATTAGTTACATATTATATACTACTAAGGATGATATTAGTTATATATTATATACCACTAAGGATGATATCAATTACATATTATATACCACTAAGGATGATATCAATTACATATTATATACCACTAAGGATGATATTAGTTACATATTATGTACTACTACAGATGATATTAGTTACATATTATATACTATTAAGGATGATATTAGTTATATATCATATAATACTAAGGATGATATTAGTTATATATTATATACTACTAAGGATGATATTAGTTACATATTATGTACTACTACAGATGATATTAGTTACATATTATATACTACTAAGGATGATATTAGTTACATATTATATACTACTACAGATGATATCAGTTACATATTATTCTACTAAGGATGATATCAGTTACATATTATATACTACTAAGGATATCAGTTACATATTATATACCACTAAGGATGATATTAGTTACATATAATATACCACTAAGGATGATATTAGTTACATATTATGTACTACTACAGGTGATATTAGTTACATATTATATACTACTAAGGATGATATTAGTTATATATTATATACCACTAGGGATGATATTAGTTACATATCATGTACTACTACAGATGATATTAGTTACATATTATATACTACTAAGGATGATATTAGTTATATATTATATACTACTAAGGATGATATTAGTTACATATTATGTACTACTACAGATGATATTAGTTATATATTTTATACTACTAAGGATGATATTAGTTACATATTATGTACTACTACAGATGATATTAGTTACATATTATATAATACAAAGGATGATATTAGTTATATGTTATATAATACTAAGGATGATATTAGTTATATATTATATACTACTAAGGATGATATTAGTTACATATTATGTACTACTACAGATGATATTAGTTACATATTATATACTACTAAGGATGATATTAGTTACATATTATATACTACTACAGATGATATCAGTTACATATTATACTACTAAGGATGATATCAGTTACATATTATATACTACTAAGGATATCAGTTACATATCATATACTACTAAGGATATCAGTTACATATTATATACCACTAAGGATGATATTAGTTACATATTATATACCACTAAGGATGATATTAGTTACATATTATGTACTACTACAGATGATATTAGTTACATATTATATACTACTGAGGATGATATTAGTTATATATTATATACCACTAAGGATGATATTAGTTACATATTATGTACTACTACAGATGATATTAGTTACATATTATATACTACTAAGGATGATATTAGTTATATATTATATACTACTAATGATGATATTAGTTACATATTATGTACTACTACAGATGATATTAGTTATATATTATATACTACTAAGGATGATATTAGTTACATATTATGTACTACTACAGATGATATTAGTTATATATTATATACTACTAAGGATGATATTAGTTACATATTATGTACTACTACAGATGATATTAGTTACATATTATATAATACAAAGGATGATATTAGTTATATGTTATATAATACTAAGGATGATATTAGTTATATATTATATACTACTAAGGATGATATTAGTTACATATTATGTACTACTACAGATGATATTAGTTACATATTATATACTACTAAGGATGATATTAGTTACATATTATATACTACTACAGATGATATCAGTTACATATTATACTACTAAGGATGATATCAGTTACATATTATATACTACTAAGTATATCAGTTACATATCATATACTACTAAGGATATCAGTTACATATTATATACCACTAAGGATGATATTAGTTACATATTATATACCACTAAGGATGATATTAGTTACATATTATGTACTACTACAGATGATATTAGTTACATATTATATACTACTAAGGATGATATTAGTTATATATTATATACCACTAAGGATGATATTAGTTACATATTATGTACTACTACAGATGATATTAGTTACATATTATATACTACTAAGGATGATATTAGTTATATATTATATACTACTAATGATGATATTAGTTACATATTATGTACTACTACAGATGATATTAGTTATATATTATATACTACTAAGGATGATATTAGTTACATATTATGTACTACTACAGATGATATTAGTTATATATTATATACTACTAAGGATGATATTAGTTACATATTATGTACTACTACAGATGATATTAGTTACATATTATATACTACTGAGGATGATATTAGTTATATATTATATACCACTAAGGATGATATTAGTTACATATTATGTACTACTACAGATGATATTAGTTACATATTATATACTACTAAGGATGATATTAGTTATATATTATATACTACTAATGATGATATTAGTTACATATGATGTACTGCTACAGATGATATTAGTTATATATTATATACTACTAAGGATGATATTAGTTACATATTATGTACTACTACAGATGATATTAGTTATATATTATATACTACTAAGGATGATATTAGTTACATATTATGTACTACTACGTATGATATTAGTTACATGTTATATACTACCAGAGATGATATTAGTTACATATATACTATTACAGATTATATTAGTTACATATTACATACTACTACACATGATATTAGTGACATTTTATATACTACTAGAGATGATATTTGTTACTCGTTATCTAGTATTGCAGATGATATTATCGATATATTATATACTACTACAGATGATTTGAGACACAGTATATATATATATATATATCACCACAATACCTGATTTACTACATCTGACTGTTTTTGTTGGTTGTAAGAATGTCTTTGTTCACTAAAAACTGTAATGCTGTTGTGTACAGAAAATGATTAGTATTTTCAGTGACATCTGTGTTGTTTAATAGAGCAGTAATACTGAGTTATATGTTTCTGAAAACGATACGTGTTTCTAAGTATATAAATTTAGTGTTTAGACTTTAGTTAGATTTCCTAACCAAACAGTTAAAAAGTACTTAATGCACGTGAAAATTTAGGAAAACTTAAGATTATAAACAAATGAATTTTTAGTCACGTTGTTTCTGAAAGTTACAATACTTCTCGAGTTACACGTTGTTTCTGAAAGTTACAATTCTTCTCGAGTTACACGTTGTTTCTGAAAGTTACAATACTTCTCGAGTTAAGTGTTTACTCACGTCTTTCGTTTGTTCATCGAATCTTTTAAGTTTTTGAATTTTGTTTTAGTTCTTGTCCTGAAATTTGAAGAACCTTATTTGAAAAGTTGCCTGAAGTGAAACCCAAATGTACAATTGAAGTTGTTTATAATATTATCCAAATGTAAAGTTAAAGTTGTTTATAGTATTATCCAAATGTAAAGTTAAAGATGTTTATAGTATTATCCAAATGTAAAGTTAAAGATGTTTATAGTATTATCCAAATGTAAAGTTAAAGATGTTTATAGTATTATCCAAATGTAAAGTTAAAGTTGTTTATAGTATTATCCAAATGTAAAGTCAAAGATGTTTATAGTATTATCCAAATGTAAAGTTAAAGTTGTTTATAGTATTATGCAAATGTAAAGTTAAAGATGTTTATAGTATTATCCAAATGTAAAGTTAAAGTTGTTTATAGTATTATCCAAATGTAAAGTTAAAGTTGTTTATAGTATTATGCAAATGTAAAGTTAAAGTTGTTTATAGTATTATGCAAATGTAAAGTTAAAGTTGTTTATAGTATTATCCAAATGTAAAGTTAAAGTTGTTTATAGTATTATCCAAATGTAAAGTTAAAGATGTTTATAGTATTATCCAAATGTAAAGTTAAAGATGTTTATAGTATTATCCAAATGTAAAGTTAAAGATGTTTATAGTATTATCCAAATGTAAAGTTAAAGATGTTTATAGTATTATCCAAATGTAAAGTTAAAGATGTTTATAGTATTATCCAAATGTAAAGTTAAAGATGTTTATAGTATTATCCAAATGTAAAGTTAAAGATGTTTATAGTATTATCAAAATGTAAAGTTAAAGATGTTTATAGTATTATCCAAATGTAAAGTTAAAGTTGTTTATAGTATTATCCAAATGTAAAGTTAAAGATGTTTATAGTATTATCCAAATGTAAAGTTAAAGATGTTTATAGTATTATCCAAATGTAAAGTTAAAGATGTTTATAGTATCATCCAAATGTAAAGTTAAAGATGTTTATAGTATCATCAAAATGTAAAGTTAAAGATGTTTATAGTATTTTCCAAATGTAAAGTTAAAGTTGTTTATAGTATTATCCAAATGTAAAGTTAAAATTGTTTATAGTATTATTCAAATGTAAAGTTCGAGTTGTCTGAAGTAAGAAAGATTCAAATGTATAATTAACGTTGTCTAAAGTAAAACTAAAATGTATAGTTAAAGTTATCTGAAGTAAAACTAAAATGTATAGTTAAAGTTATCTGAAGTAAAACTAAAATATATAGTTAAAGTTATGTGAAGTAAGCCCTAAATTATGTACATTTAGAAACTGCAGTATAGAATAATTCTGCCTCAAGTGAGGTAGGGGAGAGTCCAGTACAAGAAGTATATTAATAAAATATAATAAATAAAATATTTTATTTTAAACTATTCAACAAAAACAGCAGTCAAATCTGTCTGTTTAAAAGTGTCAATGAAGAAACTGCTGATGACTGGACAGGAGAAACGAACCGATATTCGTGACTGTTAATATTTCAACAGCTGATGAAACATTAGCTGTTTAGTGAAGTACAATATAAAACAACATTTGATGAAGGCGAGTGACCATCAAAGTGAGATAATTATTGAACTTAACTAAATCTTTACTAAATGTTAGGTGTTAACGTTCTCTCAAACCTTAACTGATTTCATAGGTTTCAAGTCTTATGTTCGACGTTCATTAATAGATGTTCTAAATGTTCTATATTTATTAAAGTCAACAACCTGTCGTCGTTGTGAATGAAGTTTCGCGTCTTCAAGATTGATGTTGAGAAGCAAGACGATAAAGAAACGTGCAAGAAGGAAACGACTTTCACACAATACAAACAAAAGGTTCTTCATGAAGACAGAAACGTGTGAAGTAATTAATATTTGGTTACATAGAGGGCAGGTTTTGCTTTAATGTCAAAGTGTAAATAGTCCTAGGTAGGATAACTCGCTAATTTATTGGAGATAAGTATATATATTCCTAACAAAATAGGAAAGACTAATATTGACAGTGTCTTTATTAGGTTTAGGAGCGATAGTTTTCTTTTGTCTGTTATAGCAGACCCAGAGGGTTTATACATTAGTTTCTTCTAAATGTATTAGCGTTGACAAGTCAGTACAGCGGTTCTTGTCCAAACACTATGAAAGCTGAAGATGGCATTCGCACGGAGTGTTAGGATTAGTGTAGGAAATTTGCTATTTGTTTATTCTATTTCGATTGTTATTTACCTATAGAAGAGTATAATAGACAGTAATCGAATATTTAGTTTCTAGGACCATACATTAGGATATAAATATTTCGAAACTTCTAAGTTTCTTATTGACCGCACGTGAGACACATTTTACAATCTTTTTATGGAGAAAAACGTTTGCGAGGTTTTTTTATGGTAAAACGGATTTTGTGTTTAAATTTTATCATATTGATTTTGTGTGGTTAAAATTAGATTTTTAAAACATGGTTTGCTTGACTGCTACATTCAGACTACTTTACGATACAAATTAAGCTCAACAGAATAGTAAAATACCCAAAGGATACGAGAACTCAAGATAATTTATTATCGTGTACTTGTTATATTGAGTAAAGAACAGAGAACTTGGAGTTTGTAAAAACAAAAAATCTCTCAGAAACATAACTTGTGACAAAGCTGTGAAATCATTACCAAAGAACTGACTCATTCTCAGAGAGTACCTTACTTTGTTAGCACGTGTCTTGAAAAACAGTTTGCTGAGAAATTCTCCCAATCTTAACAGCACAAAGGAAAGTGTAACAATGAAAGACCAATAGAAACTTAACAGGACAACAGGAAGTGTAATAAAGGAAAAATAGCATTTTAACAGTACAAAAGGAAATGTAATAATGGAAGACACATAGAAACTTAACAGGAGAACAGGAAGTGTAATAAAGGAAAAATAGAATTTTAACAGTACAAAAGGAAATGTAATAATGGAAGACACATAGAAACTTAACAGGACAACAGGAAGTGTAACCCAGGATGAGATGTAGAAACTTAACAGTACAAAAGGAAGACTAAATGAACAAACTGAACTGTAGAAAGAAAGCTGATACGCTTTCTTTCTACAGTTCAGTTTGTTCATTTTGTTCATATATTACGTGACATTCCTTGTGTTCAGTAGATACAATCCAGCTGCCCACATGGAGTAACGTTACAAGTGTAGCTGATGTTTCTGGAAGTTAAGAATAAAAAATTGTATCAATCTTTCAAAAGTTCGACACCTTCTAATATAACATACGTAGATATCCGTTTGTCACTTCGGAATACGTTAGTATTAGTATTGTACAGATAAGTAAGACATGACAAGTTATATCACGATATGTACAGTAATAACTCATCTATGATTTTCTAATATTTGCAGATGACCAGAGAGGCCAGAAATAGAACAGCATTTGTTAACCATTTATAATTTACGTAACAATGGATGTAGAACCATCAAATATGTCTGAAGATAATTTCGACAAGAGAAAATTTTCAGAGCATTTTTCCATATATTCTAGTCCTGGTCAGATTTCTATGTTGAAACATGAAGGTCAGCTTTCATTGGCAGAGAAGAAATTTCTGTTATCAGTAGAAAGAGGAGACTTAGCATCAGTTAGAAGGTAACATTTGAAATATGAAGTAAGATTCATTCTAACCGGAGATGACATACATATGTTTGTAATTTGCTTCAGAATATCCTTGTGACCCTTCATAAAATAATTCACATAATGACGTTTGTTCTTTGTTCCCTGTAAAAATACAAATAACATAAACATAATAACACATGAGTAGTAAATATGGTTTTAAATTCATAGAGTCGATGTATTAATAGTAACAAAGTGACCAATCGGGTCTTCAGTTACTATTTGCTTCATATTTATCCCAAACATGGAATCCCCGAGATATCCTAAAGACAGCTCTTTTAAAGTAGTTAAAAATGATCTTGTAAGATGGTATTTTAAAGTTAGCTTTAAAGTGAAACCAAGATATTTGATTTATAAATATTAAAAGTGAAAACCTGACTCAGGCATTATTGAAACATGTATATTTACTCTGTGTTTATAGGCTATGTAAGTTTTCATCTCCGGATATTTAAAATGTCACTATGAAGAGAGTTTACCTCAGATATTGTTCGAGAACTTGAATAAAGTTTTAAAATCAAATTCTCATTAGAAACATTTTTAACTCTGAAGCTCCAAGTTTTGTGCATTTGTCGTCAGATATTAGCAGTTTGTTCTAAATCATTGCTTATCTGTCGTCAAGCGTAGCCTATCTCTTCTAAATCATTACCTGTCGGTTCTAAAATCACCTATCGGTCCTCAAGCATTATCTATCTGTCCTAAATCATTACCTATCTGTCCTAAATCACTACCTATCTATTTTAAGTTGTTACTTATCAGCTCTAAATCACTACCTTTCTGCTTTAAGTCATCACCTATCTCTCCTAAATCATTACTTATCTGTGTTAAATTACTAACTGTCTGTTTTAAATCGTTACCTATCTGTGTTACATCACTACCTATCTGTTTCAAATCTTTACCTATCTATTTTACCAAAATTTTCTGGTATACTTTAGATGTTTGGAGAGCAACAGGGAAAATGGAAATATGAACATCAACTGTGTTGATCCTCTGGGGCGTTCCGCCCTTCTCATGGCTATTGATAACGAGAATCTAGAAATGCTGGAACTGTTGATCGGGTTCCACATAGAGACGAAAGATGCATTATTACACGCAATAAGTGAAGAGTACGTGGAGGCGGTCGAGAAGCTTCTGGAACACGAAGAAAAGGTCCACAAGAACGGAGAACCCCACGTGAGATGAAACACGTTATTAATAAACACCAATGTTAGAAGTTCCTGGAACACAGGGCTAAGAGAAATAGAAACATTTGTAAATGTTTTTATCTTGAACGCAATTATTTATCAGAAACTAAGATTTTCTCAACCCACTTACCAGTCGCGAAAATTGTATTATTATAGTAATCAATCATTAAAAAACTTTCTTACGATACTAACCAATCATGAACTAGTTCTTACCATACTAACCAGTCACGAAATCTCTCTTACTTTACCAACAATCAATAGTTTATTCGAAATCTGAGCTTTCATGCTGTGCTAACAAGTTACGAAAAATTTCTTACTGTACTAACCAATCGTGAAGCATTTCTTATCATACTAACCAATCGTAAAGCATTTCTTATCATACTAACCAATCGTGAAGCATTTCTTACTGTAATAATCAATCGTGAAGCATTTCTTATCATACTAACCAATAGTGAAGCATTTCTTACTGTACTAACCAATCGTAAAGCATTTCTTATCATACTAACCAATCGTAAAGCATTTCTTATCATACTAACCAATCGTGAAGCATTTCTTACTGTAATAATCAATCGTGAAGCATTTCTTATCATACTAACCAATAGTGAAGCATTTCTTACTGTACTAACCAATCGTAAAGCATTTCTTATCATACTAACCAATCGTGAAGCATTTCTTATCATACTAACCAATAATAAAATATTTCTTACTGTAATAACCGATGATAAAATATTTCTTACTGTACTAACCGATGATAAAAATATTTCTTACTGTATTAACCGATGCTAAAAATATTTCTTACTGTACTAACCGATGCTAAAAATATTTCTTACTGTATTAACCGATGCTAAAAATATTTCTTACTGTACTAACCGATGATAAAAATATTTCTTACTGTAATAACCAATGATAAAATCATGTGGTGTTAACAGAAAGGCTAAATCGACTAACTATGAAGTGTATATATTTTTTTATAAACGTAGATGCGGTATTCAAAGCAATAATTAATCACACATATATGAAAATATTTATATAAAACATAAAGAAATAAAGCTGGAACTTTCTGATTATAACGAAAGAGTTCATTAAAGTTCATTCAAGTGCTCGCTTTGTTCTACAACTTACGTTGTTTCATATAGTTTGTTTGTTTTGAATTGAGCACAAAACTACACAATGGGCTATCTGTGCTCTGCCCACCACAGGTATTTAAACCCACCTTTTAGTGTTGTAAGTCCGCAGACATACCGCTTAGCCACTGCGGGCTGTTTGAAATAGATATAACAAGTCTACGAGAGTCCTTATATATACGTTATGAGTAATCTCCAGTGAACCATAAAAATAAACTAGATATTTATATACTGCCGATTGTATATACATAATAAATATGGCTCTGTGCTTAATCATATGTATATATTATTGCCCTGAAAATAAGAACTCGACCTCTGCTGATTTAATAGCTTCTAATCTCAGAGATATCGCTGGGTTAACCAGTGGAGTTTGGGCGAGAGATTATGAGGGTCATAAAGTTCCAGAAAGTTCTGATTCAAGAGACAACGTGTTCTCAGCTAACAAACCTTTGATCTGTTAACTTTGAGCACCAACTCATGTTCGATATAAGTCGTAAAGATAAGTTATCACCGCGGAGATGATCGTGAAACCGATCTGTCTCCATCTCTGATTGCTATGGGGGAAACTCTAGTGGCCTTTTTCTTCTAATAATGACAGCTTCAGAACCCGACAGTCGTTAGAGCTGCTGGCTACTTATCAGTTAGAAAGTTTTCCTGGGGAAAACGTGATGCACCATGACGTAACAACAAGAATGTGGAGCTAGATAGGGTTAACACTATTGATGTAATTCAAACACAATTTAATGGTGAAACAATAAAGAGATGTTCCCCAGCATAACCTCTTAAAATTAAAAAGGAAACATGTTTTATTTGTTTTCAAATCATGATCTTAACATTTCCAAGCACTTATAAATCTAAGATATAGCTACATTGATGTTGTGTTGATAAAGGTATTGCTCAGTTTGTGTCTTTTACAAACTATTTAAAAATAAACCAACCTTAAAAGCGTAATTATTGTGTGTTCCATAATACTTTAAGAATATTTTAAAACGTTTCGTTTTCGTTAAGAGAGATTTTTTAAAAATATTTGTTTAGAAATAATATATAACGAATTTCAAGCCCACTTATGTTTCCTGCGTAAATATGTTCCTTTAGAACGTTCTGGAAACATCCTGAATATAGATATTGTCATTTAAAATCAGTGATAAATTATTTTAGTTGTCAGGATATAGTTATAATTTGGATTTGTTGTAAGCGCATAACTACACAATGGGCTATCTGTGCTCTGCCTACAAAGGGTATTGAACTCTTACGTCCGCAGATTTATCGCTAGGCTGCTGAGGAGAGAGGGCACAAGGTTACAGGTGGCTTGATCATTTAATATATACAATAGTTATTACCAGATGGCGATATTAATGTGAATTTGAAACTTATTTTTAATAGTGTAAAGCATAATCTGGTAACTCATGATGACGAGAAACCTACTTGAAGTAAAAATGTATGGATGTTAGAACTTTAATTAAACTAGAGACCAACGTTTCTACTTTCTCAGATCATCTTCGGGTTAACTTGAACAGATATCCCACAACGTAGCTTTGTGTTTAACTTCATTCAAAACGTCTTTGAAATGTTATCAGTATTAGTTCTGACACATCCCGGTAGGTTTGTCTAGTTCCTCACACAACGTTCTTTACAGATTAAACTTACTATCAAGTAATGGATGGTGTAGGCTGAAGAGATAGCAGTTCATTCCAATAGCAGGATGTACGTGTTACGGAAAAAAAAACTTACTAAATAATTTCCTGAAACTTGATAGTTTCTTCTTGTGTGAAGGTTGTACATTTCAGATAACGTAAAGACAGCACAAATTGACTACAATAAAATAATGAAGGAGAACAGAACGAGAGAGGTTCATTTGATAAGCCTCGAATGATTTATTTTTGAGTATATTTTAGCAGATATAATTTATACAAGGACTGTATTTTACGTGTGTGCATTTTGATATATATGAATGTGATTCAGGTTGTACAAATTCATTTTAAAATTTGAGAAATTTTATTATAAATTGTCTGTGAAACGACTTCCCGAATAGTGTCTCAAAGTCACAAAACCGTTTAAAGTTTAAGGTTGTAAATATCACAAGGAGTTGTTGTTTTGTTGTTTTGAATTAAGCACAAAGCTACACAATGGGCTATCTGTGTTCTGCCCACAACGGGTATCGAAACGGGGATTTTAGCGTGTAAGTCCGCAGACATACCGCCACGCCACTAGGGGGGCATCATCACAAGGAGTTAGGCCTTGTTAATATTTCCCGTCTCTTCCAGAGCTGGGAAGCTATAGACCAAGAGACGGCCACCTTCACTCCAGACGTGTCCCCCCTAACTCTTGCAGCTCACAGAGACAATTACGAAATCATCAAGATTTTATTGGATCGTGGTGCAAGTCTCCCCATTCCCCACCAAGTACGATGTGGATGCACCGACTGCGTGGTGTCCAGCTCCGAGGACAGCCTGAGACACTCTCGGTCCCGGATCAACACTTATCGCGCCCTAGCCTCGCCCTCACTCATTGCACTTTCTAGTAAAGACCACATTCTGACTGCCTTCGAACTCAGTTGGGAACTACGGAGATTGAGCTGCATAGAACACGAGTTCAAAACCGAGTATCAGGTAACTAACTGTCATGTTTACATGGTTAGTTGGGAACTGAGTCAGATGATCTTCATGGAACACGAGTATCAGGTAACTAACTGTCATGTTTACATGGTTAGTTGGGAACTGAGTCAGATGATCTTCATGGAACACGAGTATCAGGTAACTAACTGTCATGTTTACTTGGTTAGTTGGGAACTGAGTCAGATGATCTTCATGGAACACGAGTATCAGGTAACTAACTGTCATGTTTACATGGTTAGTTGGGAACTGAGTCAGATGATCTTCATGGAACACGAGTATCAGGTAACTAACTGTCATGTTTACATGGTTAGTTGGGAACTGAGTGGGTTGATCTTCATGGAACACGAGTATCAGGTAACTAACTGTCATGTTTACTTGGTTAGTTGGGAACTGAGTGGGTTGATCCTCATGGAACACGAATATCAGGTAACTAGATGTCATGTTTACTTGGTTAGTTGGGAACTGAGTGGGTTGATCTTCATGGAACACGAGTATCAGGTAACTTGATGTCATGTTTACTTGGTTAGTTGGGAACTGAGTGGGTTGATCTTCATGGAACACGGGTATCAGGTAACTAGATTTCATGTTTACTTGGTTAGTTGGGAACTGAGTGGGTTGATTTTCATGAAACACGAGTATCACGTAACTAGATTTCATGTTTACTTGGTTAGTTGGAAACTGAGTTGGATGATTTTAATGGAACCCGGGTATCAGGTAACTAGATGTCATGTTTACTTGGTTAGTTGGGAACTGAGTGGGTTGATCTTCATGGAACACGAGTATCAGGTAACTAACTGTCATGTTTACTTGGTTAGTTGGGAACTGAGTGGGTTGATCCTCATGGAACACGAATATCAGGTAACTAGATTTCATGTTTACTTGGTTAGTTGGGAACTGAGTCGGATGATCCTCATGGAACACGAGTATCAGGTAACTAGATGTCATGTTTACTTGGTTAGTTGGGAACTGAGTGGGTTGATCTTCATGGAACACGAGTATCAGGTAACTTGATGTCATGTTTACTTGGTTAGTTGGGAACTGAGTGGATTGATCTTCATGGAACACGGGTATCGGGTAACTAGATGTCATGTTTACTTGGTTAGTTGGGAACTGAGTGGGTTGATCTTCATGGAACACGAGTATCAGGTAACTTGATGTTATGTTTTCTTGGTTAGTTGGGAACTGAGTGGGTTGATCTTCATGGAACACGGGTATCAGGTAACTAGATGTCATGTTTACTTGGTTAGTTGGGAACTGAGTTGGATGATTTTCATGGAACACGAGTATCAGGTAACTAACTGTCATGTTTAGTTGGTTAGTTTGGAACTGAGTCGGATGATCCTCATGAAACACGAGTATCAGGAAACTAACTGTCATGTTTACTTGGTTAGTTGGGAACTGAGTCGGATGATCCTCATGAAACACGAGCATCAGGTAACTAGCTGTCATGTTTATTTCATATCTACAATAGAATATTAATTTAAAAGGGTCTCTCCTTTCCTATTGTTTGTTTGTTTTTTGTTCTTTCTAATTTCGCACAAAGCTACTCGAGGGCTATCTGTGCTAGCCGTCCCTAATTTAGTAGTGTAAGACTAGAGGGAAGGCAGCTAGTCATCACCACCCACCGCCAACTCTTGGGCTATTCTTTTACCAACGAATAGTGGGATTAACTGTCACTTTATAACGCCCTACGGCTAAAAAGCAGGCATGTTTGGTGTAACCGAGATTCGAACCCGCAACCCTCGGATTACGAGTCGAACGCCTTAACACTCTTGGCCATGTCGGGCGCCTTTTCTATTGTAATTTAAAGTTACTTAATTGAATGTAAATGGTGTTTGCAACAGAAAAGTAGTACCATTCAATGTTTGTTTTTAAAGCATATTTCAATAAATGTGTTTAGTAGTTGTTATAAGTCGTTACCCGGGCACATGACTTGGTTATTTAGTGTGGAAATGGTTTCCTAGGAACAGCATACTTACCTTGATAAGCTATAGTTTTCTAGTAATGAGTGGTTACCAAGATACGAATGTTTAGAAATGTGTACATGAAGACTTTCTGAGTGCTGTCGTCTTGAATTGAGAACAAAGGTGCACAATGGTCTATCTGTGCTCGACCCAACCACGGTCATCGAAACCCGGATATTACCGATGTAAGTCCGCAGATATGCTGATGTAAGAGTGGGGAGGCAGCTGTGAGTCAACGAACTGAAATATACGGATTTGAGTAAAAATGGATACACATATCTTTGTGAAGACAAGAGTGTAAAAGGTAGTTACAGTAAAAAGAAATACAACTATAATTATTTAAATTGGAAATATCTCACGTGTAAGTGTGCACATTATCCCAATAACTAGCTGGAGTACCTGTGCCCTGGTGGGAAGTTATGTAAATTCATGTTTAATGAAAGGTTTTCTTAGGACATGGAAAGTTGCTTGCCTTATTTGTAGTTGTAGCAAAATACACAAATAAACTGTAAAATCTGTATGTACCTCCGCCAACAAAGAACGAAGTAATTACATGGACATTCAGCAGACTGTACTATTATATTCATGTAGATTTGTAATTACATGAACATACAGCAGACAGTACTATTGTATTCATGTAGATTTGTAATTACATGAACATACAGCAGACAGTACTATTATATTCATGTAGATTTGTAATTACATGGACATTCAGCAGACAGAACTATTATATTCATGTAGATTTGTAATTACATGGACATTCAGCAGACTGTACTATTATATTCATGTAGATTTGTAATTACATGGAGATTCAGCAGACAGTACTATTATATTCATGTAGATTTGTAATTACATGGACATTCAGCAGACTGTACTATTATATTCATGTAGATTTGTAATTACATGAACATACAGCAGACAGTACTATTATATTCATGTAGATTTGTAATTACATGGACATTCAGCAGACAGTACTATTATATTCATGTAGATTTGTAATTACATGGACATTCAGCAGACAGAACTATTATATTCATGTAGATTTGTAATTACATGGACATTCAGCAGACTGTACTATTGTATTCATGTAGATTTGTAATTACATGGAGATTCAGCAGACAGTACTATTATATTCATGTAGATTTGTAATTACATGGACATTCAGCAGACTGTACTATTATATTCATGTAGATTTGTAATTACATGAACATACAGCAGACAGTACTATTATATTCATGTAGATTTGTAATTACATGGACATTCAGCAGACAGTAGTATTATATTCATGTAGATTTGTAATTACATGAACATACAGCAGACAGTACTATTATATTCATGTAGATTTGTAATCACATGGACATACAGCAGACAGTAGTATTATATTCATGTAGATTTGTAATTACTATTGTATTTATATAGATATGTAGTTATATGAATGTAAAACAGACAGTACTATTGTATTTATATAGATATAGAGTTATATGAATGTAAAACAGACAGTACTATTGTATTTATATAGATATGTAGTTACATGAATGTAAAACAGACAGTACTATCATATTTATATAGATATAGAGTTATATGAATGTAAAACAGACAGTACTATCATATTTATATAGATATGTAGTTACATGAATGTAAGAGACAGTACTATTGTATTTATATAGATATAGAGTTATATGAATGTAAAACAGACAGTACTATCATATTTATATAGATATAGTTATATGAATGTAAAAGAGACAGTACTATTGTATTTATATAGATATAGAGTTATATGAATGTAAAACAGACAGTACTATCATATTTATATAGATATAGAGTTATATGAATGTAAAACAGACAGTACTATCATATTTATATAGATATAGAGTTATATGAATGTAAAAGAGACAGTACTATTGTATTTATATAGATATGTAGTTACATGAATGTAAAACAGACATTACTATTGTATTTATATAGATATGTAGTTACATGAATGTAAAACAGACATTACTATTGTATTTATATAGATATATAGTTGTGAAAGACCGAGAATAAAGTATTAGGGCAGCTTCGAGTGAGTAAAAGTTAAAGGTAAGAATAGCTTATTAGAAATGATTCTAAAGTCCGGAGCGAATACAGAGAAACACTGAGGTGACAGTAAGAACCCAGCCATCATCTGGTGAGTATTTGTTTCAAACACTGACGACCAAGTTGTAGGTGTTTGAGTGCAACCCCACATTGGTTACTAACCTCAATTTAGCTGTTCGATTCATGGATTCTGACACCCTGGACATAAAAGTAGACATGACTAAAGAATTGAATATTTTCTCGTTATAATTTTTATTTCACAAACGTTTAGATACTAAATAGAACTTTATTCGTTTTTCACGTCCAACAATTTTTATAAATTCTTATAAATTGTTCAGTGTTTTGTAGAGACAGTATCTTCTATCTCATAGATTAGAAACTGTTCGAATTTAAACTATGTAACATTTTCTATTTTATAGATTAGAAAGTGTGTGTTTGTGTGTTTTGTGTTTTTCTTATAGCAAAGCCACATCGGGCTATCTACTGAGCCCACCGAAGGGAATCGAACCCCTGATTTTAGCATTGTAAATCCGTAGACTTACCGCTGTAATAGCGAGGGGCTGTATACACAGTAAGCTACAAAGGTTTATTTCTGATGTAACACCCTATTTGGAACTTTTTATTTTACTTGTTATTTATACCACAAATAAGATCTCTTCCCTTACTCAAAGGTATGGCCAGTTGGGTTAAGGTGTTCACCTCGTAATCTGAGGATCGTGGGTTGGAATCCCTATTACATCAAAACATGCTCGCCCTTTTAGTCGTGATGGTGTTATAACCACTGGTCAATCCCACTATTCGTTCGTAAAAAAGTAGCCTAAGAGTTGACGATAGGTGTTGATGACTAGCTGCTCTCCGTCTAGTCTTACACTGCTAAATTAAAGACAGCTAACGCAGATAGCCTTTACAGCAGGTTTTAATTAATGAATGATGATGAAATTATCACAAAAACATTAGATAGTATTCTTTTTACCTGTGTTAAAGGAACGTTTATAATACAGTGGACAATGACATTGTCACTGACTGCAACGAACCTTTTAATTTACAACGACCTTACAACGGTGCGAAATAAAACGTTGTTTGGAATGGCAATCAGTGTTAGAATAATAGTTTAGATCCACGTGTATGAGTTGGTTGAATTGTCACAACGTTGAATGTTGGACTTAATCTTCATTCCAACTCGGATGGATCACACTTTCTACCCAAACCGATCTCACAACAGTATTTACAACAATAATTAACAAATATTATAATTAGTAACTATGACAAGTGAAGACATCTACTGGCTATATTTTTATTTATTTTGTCCTAGAAACTTCATCGAAAGTTTCAAGGCTTAACTATGACTTAAGGAGACGTCTGCTGTCTATACTTTAAACATTTTACTTATTCATTCCAGGAACTTCGTCGACAGTGTCAAAACTTTGCCACAGCACTTCTTGACCACACCCGCAGCTCTTACGAGTTAGAAGCAATTTTGAACTACGACCCCAGTGGTCCAGCTTTCCACCATGGTGACCGAATGCATCTGAGTCGTCTGAAGATGGCCATTAGGTACAAACAGAAAAAGGCAAGTTAGTTCTGTCTAAAGGTACACGATAGAAATCTTCCCAAAGCCAAAGGACCTCCTGTCGGTTCTACACATTGGAAGAACTGCTTACATTCAACAAGTTTAGTGTAACATATCTCTACTATAGTTTTACAGTAACAACTCTTATTATGTGGTCAAATAAAACAAAAAACAGGACAAAATTTACCCTTTATCACAACAACCTATGCCCAACATGGCCATATGATTTAGGAGCTCGACTCGTAATTTGAGGATTCCGGGCTCGAATCTCAGTCACACTACTATGCTTGCTCCTTTAGACGTGGGGGCGTTATACTGATAAAGTCAATCTTCCTATTCTTCAGTAAAAGAGCCACTGCTGAACTAATAATTCAAAACAGATGTGTCCTTGTAACAGGAAAGGTGGAGCCACTGCTGAACTAATAATTCAAAACAGATGTGTCCCTGGAACAGGAAAGGTGGAGCCACTTTTATATGCAAAAACGGCTCGTTTGGGCTGAGAAAATATTTTATATGAAGAGCGAACAACGTTTCGACCTTCTTCGGTCATCGTCAGGTTCACAAAGAAAGAGGTAATTGTTCGGAAGCTGACCACATGTTTGGAAGGGGTTGTGTAACTGAGTCTCGGAATGTAGAGGGCGGTGTTAGATGTTGGAATATATAATTTTATTTATTTTATTATATTAATATAGGTATAAAGGCGTTCCTTTATATTGGTTTAAGTTGTTGTATAAGTAAGGCTTCTTTAACTTTACGTTTGTTTATGTTTGTTTCTTTATTTATTATTTTAGTGTTTTCAATGGTTATGTTGTGTTTATTTGACTTACAGTGTTCGAAAACGTGTGGTGACATTTTATGTTCTTTGAATCTGGTTTCCATTTTTCTACTTGTTTCTCTAACATAGAAATCGTGGCAGTTACCACATTGTATTTTATAAATAATGTTGGTGTGGTGTTTGTCAGTGTAGTTTTTACATAATATAGACCTTAGTTTGTATTTAGTATTAACTGGAATGTCATAGTTTGTTACTAGTTTTTGCCAAATGTTAGTTATTTGTTTGCTGATGTCAGGAATATATGGTATACAGCAGTATATGGTTTCGTGATTTTTTGATTCATGAGATATATTTACTTTTGTTGGTTGATTTTGCTTTCTGTCTAGGTGTGTGCGTATAATGTTTTCTACGGTTTGTGGAGGAAACTTATTGATGTTGATGAAGTATTGTTTTATTTTGTCTAATTCATCGTTAATTTTATCTGGTGAGCATAGTTTTATGGCTGTATTTATCTGGTTTCTTAGTATGCTGAGTTTTTGTTTTGTTTCATGTGCTGAGTCCCAAGGAACATATAGTCCAGTATGGGTGATTCAAAAAATCACGAAACCACATACTGCTGCACAACCCGCTTTCACACATGTGGTCAGCTTCCGGTCAATTACCTCTTTCTTTGTGAACCTGACGATGATCGAAGAAGGTCGAAACGTTGTTCGCTCTTCATATAAAATATTTTCTCAGTCCAAACGAGGCGTTTTTGCATATAAATTTCTCAACAAGTGCGTTTCTCGACATCACTGATTGTTATTTCAAAGTCGGAGCCACTGCTGAAATATTAATTCAGTACAGATATGTCCTTGTAACAGGAAAGGTGGAGCCACTGCTGAACTAATAATTCAATACAGATATGTCCTTGTAACAGGAAAGGTGGAGCCACTGCTGAACTAATAATTCAATACAGATATGTCCTTGTAACAGGAAAGGTGGAGCCACTGCTGAACTAATAATTCAATACAGATATGTCCCTGGAAGAGGAAAGGTGGAGCCACTGTTGAACTAATAATTCAATACAGATATGTCCCTGGAACAGGAAAGGTGGAGCCACTGTTGAACTAATAATTCAATACAGATATGTCCTTGGAACAGGAAAGGTGGAGCCACTGCTAAACTAATAATTCAATACAGATATGTCCCTGGAACAGGAAAGGTGGAGCCACTGCTGAACTAATAATTCAATACAGATATGTCCTTGGAACAGGAAAGGTGGAGCCACTGCTGAACTAATAATTCAATACAGATACGTCCTTGGAACAGGAAAGGTGGAGCCACTGCTGAACTTTGCTGCACGGTTAAATAAAAACAGTAAATGTTTCAAGATGTGGTATGGAGAAACTGGAGAATAGTTTCTTTGTCAGTTTTTTTGAAACTCACGTAAAGCTACACGAGGCTTATCTGCGCCAGCCATCTCTAATTTAGCAGTGTAAGACAAGAGGAACGGTGGCTAGCTAGTCATCACCATCCACCGCTAACTCTTGAGTCAATCTTTTTCTAAGGAATAGTGGGATTGACCGTTACATTATAACACCCTCACAACTATAAAAACGAACATGTTTCGTACGACGGGAATTCAAACCTACGACTCTCAGATTACTCGTCGATGGCCCTAACCACATGGCCTTGTGGGACCTAAACTGGAGAAAACAGCGTCATATTCCTTCGACAAAGACAGACAGAAAGTGAAGCAAAATTTAAAAAAAATGTTTTCTCCCTAGACAAAACAGATAATAATTACTGTATTAATCACAGAGACATTAGTTGTTAACGTTACTGAATAGATAATAATAACTGTATTAACCAGAGAGACATTAGTTGTTAACGCTACTAAACAGATAATAATTACTGTATTAACCACAGAGACATTAGTTGTTGTTACAGAGATGTTAAATACTATACAAGTAACATTGACACCAGTTAATTAATGTTACCTGTAATTATTTTAAAAATTTGTAAAAAGAAACTTGAACATAAGTTAGAAGCTATTTAAAAATAAATAAAAAATTCAGACACAGAACATTGATCAATTCGAAGGAGACCTGAATATAACTGGAAACGTCACTCTTTTTACTTTTGAAATTGAAGTTAGCAGAATGTATTTTACTTTAACCGCGACATAACGGCTCTAAAATTTCTGAAGTACAAACTTTGAACTCATGGCCTCTCGTCCCTAAAGATGTTTCGTCCACCAATCGCATTGCTGTAAAAGCTTATTTTTTGTAGAAAATTAAAATATTTTTTTTTAACTACAAGTGATAAGTTATTTTTAGCCGCGGCATAACGGCTTTAGGATTGGTGTATTTAACTGGGCCTAAGGTTTCACAGATTATTTTACTGTAATCCTGCCAAAAAGAATTTTAAGTGCCGCATCTGTTGGTAATTTCCTCTTGTTAGCTGAGCACGCTGTTTCCTAGAAACAGCACAAAGCCACCCATTAACAGAAGAATTAATCCTACTATAATTTGCGAGAAACCCTTGACAAATACTTACCTTTTTATAATTGTACTGTTTTAAGCAGCTAAGGATGTTATTTTTAATGGGATATCTTTCCTCGGATAACCAGCTATTCTTTACTCAATATCTCTAAAGTACATCATTGTAGCAACGGTGAATATTCATGAAACCAATAACCAACGTTAGTAGCACTACTAAGGAAAGAAATTCTTAATTTATCTTGGGGAAAATAAAACCTTCAACGAATTGAAAACAAAACTATTTAGTCAGTCGTGACGAATAACCACAAAATATCTTATGCAGGGGCGTAGATCCTGGGGGTTATGGGTGGGATACATCCCCCTTCATTTTAGGGGGGGTATGGGGCATACAATCATTTCTCCTACAGTTTGGTCTGTTGAATTGTTTTATTGCATCACAGACCTACAAATTGTGTTTGTTCTTGTGATTTCAGTGTTCTTACCAATTGAATTACATAATTAGGCCTAGATGTAGGCTTTTTCAGCAGCCGAAATGCACATCTTCAATACAAGTGTGCTTCTAAGCTTTTCGATCTAAGCGATAGTTCATAAGTATCAGTCAGTAGGCCTAAGTATACATGCAAGGCTTACAGTCACTATCACATAATCTACCTACTTCTTGTACGTAGTGTAAGATTAAGTAAAATTTTCATCACAACAGGTTGAACAGAGCATGAAATTCAAAAATATTACTCACAAGCGTAAACTGTAATCTAGATCTGCCAGACCATTTGTAGCTTGTAGCTACATCAGTCTTATGTGTATATTGTGTGGTTTTCCTACGCCATTTGTTCTTATGCATGTGTAGCCGAATTTATTGTTTAACGCCTTACTCTACGTTTAGTGTACACTTTACGCCAGGTTCGGGCCGTTTGGATCCAGAAGCGCCCTACATCATCCCCTCCGCTCACTTTAGTCTAAACTTCGATTTTAACAACAGGGCTCATTAGACCTGTGTTTATGGCCCTCATTAATCCATGAAATTTAAGATTATCACCATCCTCTAATAAAGTGCTGGTCCTTTATGGTAAAAGAACAATATATTTTCTTATCATAGATAGTAAAAATATTGTATTTTCTTGTATTATTAGAACACAAAAGGAGCGATTTCAACGCCCTGAAGCCTCTACTCGAATTGTGTTGTTAGTTTTTGTTTAGGTGTTTTTATTTAACAGACATGCTTATACACACTATATCACAACGTGTTTGCCTTTTGATGAGTTTTAACAGGAATATAATATATATGTTTAAGTATTTTTCGAGAATCTTGCAATTACTTGTGTTGTAGCTGGCACACATTATTGTCCCAGCGATGCCCAGTTGGTCAGTCAGCTCGATATTCACTGTGTGGTTCACGCGTTCGACTTAAATACATTGTACAGCTCAGTCCCACTTGTATTATGCTCTATCTTCGTTCTTTGTACGTTAGAGTTTTTCAATAAAGACTGTATTTTAGCCTGTTGAGTCATCTGGGAAACAGATTCCAATTATGACAGGCAAGCGTCTAAAACTTTCCGATATAAGACAGTTCTACAAACCAGTTACTGGTACTACAAGTGACAATGTTGGTACAGAGGAAATACCATGTTCATCAGAGGACGAGTCTGAAAATGCTTGTGCAATTATTGCACATCATGAACCACCAGATAGTTGTGAAACAAGTTTGTGCAGTAATGAAAAATCTGACACTCCACAGATACAATGTGGAAAGCCATATCACCCAGATGCACAACTAATACCAAGACAGAAAGCAAAATCTCTAAATATCAACTTCCAGGACAAGTGGTTTGATGAGTTCCCATGGCTGCACTTCGACAATCAGACTCAAAAAGTCATATGCTTTTATTGTGCCAAGGCGCAAAATAGAGGCCTTTTTACAGGTAAATTGGTGAGGCCAGTGGAGTATACCTTCATATCCACCGGTTTTTGCAACTGGAAAAAGGCAAAACAGAAATTCAACTAACACCAATCCTCCTCTCAGCACAGATTCGCTATATCTCCAGAAACTTCACTTGATGTAACTCTAGTGACTGTCCAGCTACATGATGGAAAAATAGAAGCAGCAAAAGAAGTCCAGCCAAAATATTCAGAAGTTTATGTTTCTTACTGCGTCAAGGTTTAGCATTACGTGGACATACTGATACAGAGGGGAACTTCCTGCAGTTAATGAAGCTCCTGGAAGAGGAAGATCCTGAGTTGACGGCCTACTTGTCAAAGAAAACCACATTCACATCACCCCAGGCTCAGAATGAAATAATGGAGATGTTCAGCCATCAAGTACTGAGGAACATAGCACACGAAGTGCAGCAAAGTAAAATCTTTGCATTAATGGTTGATGGCACTCAAGATGTTACAGGTGCCAAACAGGAAGCAATATGTGTATGATAGGTAGATGAGAACCTTGACGTCCATGAGACATTTCTTGGTTCATACAGTGTTTCCAATACAACTGGTGAAACAATATCCTCCACTATACTTGATGTACTGACTAGACTCAATTTATCACTGTCAGGATTAAGAACACAAACTTATGATGGAGCCGTTAAGTGGATGTCAGGCAAAAATAAAAGAGAAGCAACCGTCAGCTTTGTTTCCTCACTCTGGAGCACACAAGGCTAGTTTAATAATGCAACATGCAATTGAAGCTTGTGAATGTGTTCGAGATTCTATCCAGTGGGTACATGAACTTGCTGTCTACTTCAGAGGTCAGGCAAATACAAGACAATCTTTGAAAATATTGTATCGTCAGATAGCCAGAATGGTCCAGTTAAATACATCCGCCCACTGTGTCCAACACACTGGTTGTGCCGCCTATCTGCAATTACTTGTGCTGATGAGAAAAAGGTAACTTCCCCACATCTGGTGCCTATTGAACTACCACGCATTCACAGCCCCCCAGAAGGATCACAGGTGATGACTCTGCACACCGTTCTGCAACAGCTAGAGATTACTACAGAAGCCAATATTTTGAATTTGTGGACTAAGTCATAAAACATCTGACCACTAGATCCAATGCAGACAACAATGACTTGAGGCAATATCTGGCACTTGAGAACATGATCACATCTGGTAAGATTGACAAATCGATTATAAACTTCTATCCAGAACTCTCTGTACGACAGCTCGAGTTTCAGTTGTTCATGTTCAAAGGAACAACAAAATCAGTATCTCTGAAAGGTGCGAAGGATGCTTACTGTAAAATGCATGAAACAAGCCAGCAGATGTTTAGTGAAGTGTGGCTCGATAGTAAACTTTTGGCCTGGCATGGCCGAGCGCGTATGACGTGTGACTCGTAATCCGAGGGTCGCCGGTTCGCGCCCGCGTTGCGCTAAACATGCTCGCTCTCCCAGCCGTGTGGGCGTATAATGTGACGGTCAATCCGACTATTCGTTGGTAAAAGAGTAGCCCAAGAGTTGGCGGTGGGTGGTGATGACTAGCTGCCTTCCCTCTAGTCTTACACTGCAAAATTAGGGACGGCTAGCACAGATAGCCCTCGAGTAGCTTTGTGTGAAATTCCAAAACAAACAAACTTCTCATGAAAATGTTGCTTGTACGTCCAGTATTCAGTTGCGAATGTGAACACAGTTTTTCTGCATTAAGACAGTTGAAGACGTGGTTAAGGTCACATCAGTGCCGCCTCAACCATGTGGCAGTTTGTTACACTCACAAACATGAGGTCGAGAAGATAAATATAGAAGAGCTTATGAAAGAATTCATAAACAGATCATCACAAAGGAGGTCTACGTTTGGGAACATGTATACTAGAGGACTAAATGAATCTTACTTCAATGAAAAGTATAAATAATTATGTGCTATATTGTATTGATGTGTAATTTTCAAGCGTTCGCAAAGACATTTTAATTATTTTTATCAAAAAACAAATAGTTTTTCAGTAGATATAAACTTATCAAGGGTAATTACTAATTTTATTAATATTTGAAAACGTAATTCATGCAATGAAAGTTATTTGTAACCTTGTCAAGTATAATGGCCATATTTTATACTGTGCAGTGTGCAGGAATAAATTCATGTGGCAGTTAATTTGTGACACATTTGTCTTTATTCTATTAACATTTTAAAAACTGTTCACAACACCTCACTTATACAAACCTACATGGAAACCTTGAAGTATCGTGGCAACAAGATTACTCTGTGACTGCATGTTTACAACTTTCATGTTCGTGTAATCAGAGATTACCAATTTGCAAATTGAATAGCATACATAAGTGGTTGCAAAAATCATCCCCCCAACGGGCGTAAAAAATCTACGCCCTTTGTTATATGAACCGATCGATAAAAGTTATTTTGATTTTTAATTACCTATTTCCTATATTATAGCTTCGCAGATATTGAAAATATTATTTCTTTTCTATCACCTAAGGAATTTTTTATAAATCTGGAAGACAAAAACAGACCTCTTACTCAGGTCAAATTTACCATAAATGTATCGGAATACGAGTCATTTACAAACGTCTTGTTTCCGTAGCGACGAATAAATAATATTGTAAAAATAATGTCAGAGTATACCTACAAACAAGTGACGTGTCATGTAACCTGTTAACAGTTTATATACTAGCGGTGTGTTTCCAGTGAGTTGTAAAACGATCGATGGAACTTAGGTCGCGATTGGTGTAGAGAAATCTGTATACAGTGGTTGTCGACATTTTAATAAAAACAAAATATGACTCAATTTTCGTGAAAATGATTCACTTATACGAATGTACATGTAATGTTTTGTGAAAAATGTGCATGTGCTGGAGAATAAATGGATATCGGTTTCGGATTTTGCGCAGAAAAATTACCGTAAAACATGAAAACATTTCAAGATGATTAACCAATCGTAGTTTCGTCAAGTTTTTATTCTGCCTTTTAGTTTTGTGAAGACATACTAGAGAAATGAACCGACTGATAATGGGCGAAAGTTAATCTAAATCAGTGGAAAATATTTGGATATCACTTTCGGATACAGTGTATAGGATAATAAAACCTGTGTAATTAATTATTAAACAAAACCAAAAAATCTGTTTTGAATTCACTACTGATTATAAGTATTATTTTATTACAGTTTTTAAGAGCAATTGTAAGCAGGGGCGTAGATTGTTTACATCCGTTGGGGGGATTATTTTTACAGCCACTTATGTGGACTGTTCAATTTGTAAACTGGTAATCTGATTACGTGAACCTGAAAGCTGTAAACATGCAGTCACAAAGTAATCTTGTTGCCACGATACTTGTATGTATACTTAGGCCTACTGACTGATACTTACGAACTATCATTAGATCGAAAAGCTTAGAAACACGCCTATATTAAAGATGTACATTTCGGCCACTGAAAAAGCGTACATCTAGGTCTAATTATGTAATTCAATTGGTAAGAACACGAGAATCACAAGAACAAACACACAATTTGTAGGTCTGTGATGTAATAAAACAATTCAACAGATCAAACTGTGGGGGGATGATTGTATGTACCATACCCCTTCCTAAAATAAAGGGGAGATGTATCCCACTCATCCTTCCACGATTTATGCCCCTGATTGTAAGTTATTCTCAAATATAAGTTGTGACTGTAAGGAACGTTTTGCTACCAATGTTCTTGAGTGTTGGTTTAAATACTAGAACGTTCTTTACCGTTAAAAGTTGTGTGCTTGGAAATACTCGAAATTCTTGTAAAATTAAAACATCTTAAAATGTGTAACTTATAACTAAATAACAGTCAGATTGGTTCATTTGTGGCAAGTAGGTATTGGCTAAGAATTGAATAGATTTTAAAGCGAATGTTCTTTTTAATAATCTCGAACCCAGCCAGTAGTAATACCGTAACTTGAACCAATATAGCTCCATGTTTATATATTATAGTGTACATTTAAACTTGCTGCAAGAAGAAATTCGAAGTGTGTCTCTGTGACGTAGTGAGCTTTCAGATTTTCCAACCATGAATCTTTCGTACACTAGTTCTGTGCCCATTCAAATGTTCAACAACTGCTAGCATCCATCTGGTACGAAGGGTTGCCCGGATTTCGACGGAAAAACGTTGTTCTGCAATCGTTAGAAATCTTCCGGATCGGAGTTCTGTTTCCGTGGTACTCCACGACCTACATTCTTGCGCCACACTCACGTTTCGGCAGGATTATCCGTCGTCCTTTCATCAAGTTTATCTGTCACTCCGCCTCGTACGTTACTTTTCTTTGTAAGTTTATTCCTACTATCCGTGATTGGTTGTTATATAAAAATGTATATTGTGTTTTAATCCTTATGAAATATATATAACATAGCTCTGAATCGCCTTCCAGTGGATAAATGAGATGCCTCTAAGATTATAACGCTCAAAATCTAGTTTCGATACCCGTGATGAGCCGAGCACAGATCGCTCATTGTTAAGCTTTGTGCTTAACCACAAACACCCAAACCACGAATCGTTTCTTTCTAGTTTCATTTAATTTGATCTAAACTGTTGAAGCCCGGCATGGCCAGGTGGTTAAGGCACTCGACTCCTAATCTGAGGGTTGCGGGTTCGAATCCCTGTTACACCAAACATGCTCGCCCTATCAAGCTTAAAGATTAGCCCAAGAAGTGGCTGTGGGTGGTGATGACTAGCTGCCTTCCCTCTAGTCTTACACTGCTAAATTAGGGACGGCTAGCGCAGATAGGCCTCGAGTAGCTTTGTGCGAAACTCAAAACAAAGCAACTTAAACTGTTGAATATAATATGGTAATAATAATGATATCCTTCAAACTAGGAAAGAATATGATTGTATTGTGGCGTTTTATCAGTTAGGCAAGATGAAATCAGAATAAACATTTAGAGTACCTTGACTTTGGTGTACATGTTAACTACATTCGTATAAAACATTTAAGTATTCAGTAGATGAATTCCTCTTGGGTAAGTCCATTTTATGATCTATACATTTTAAAACATTAGGGCGATCGGTACAGAATATATTTTTTCATCTTCTAAAGATAATTCATTTAGAAGTATTTGATTTAAATGGCAAATGTTGAAATTTGTTTATTATTTGAAATGTGTTTTAATGTGTAACTCATCAACTTTCATTGTGACGAAACTCATTAAAAATTAATGATTACGTAATTGTTGTTGGTTTTTTCCAGTTCTACTGATTCTTGCGTCACAGAGAGTAGAGAGCGTAGTAATTGGCTGGTTTGGATCAAAAACGAAAGAAAACGAAAAGAGCGACATGGTGACTAAACGAGGGTCTCCTCCAACAATCATCGAGTGGATGATTTTATCCTGGGTAGCAGGTACATTTAAAAAATTTTAGCATGGTTCTCAACAAACTGCATCTCTTATTTCTTTCACTTGGTTAGTATTTGAAATTACAAGATGATGTATGTACTGTATTTAATGTTTTAAATTCGTTTGATGTCATGGGTTAGAAAATGTACGAGATCGAGGGTTGTGATTTCGGTAACGAGATTATCCAATTGTGTTAGTTTAGGAATCAAATTTATTACATACAGATCACCTGGGTTCACGACTACAGAATATCATGCAAGAACAAAAGTAAACCTAAACTACTTGTTACATAATAAACACTTGTAAAAATAACTTGTTATATTATTGATGTCTTTTTCTACAGGTTTTAAATAATCGGTTTTAAGATATACCTTCTTTTATCTTACACACAAACTTGAGACAAGGGTTCTCTGTAACCCGGCTTAAGATATATCTTACTACACCCAATACATAACACTATAAGGATGCATGTGCAAATAAATATATATTTTTTCCAACATTTAATATTCAACCTGCAAATCAAATGATGACACAGTTCTTATCTCCTTCATACGTAAACTCAACAAATCCAATAACTTAATATATTGAAACTCAACAAATACAATTATTAGTGTATTGAAATTTAGCTAAATCAAGTTTTTAATTTATCGAAACTTAAAAAAAAATCAAATTGCTGATACAGAAAAACTAAACGAAATGGTTGTTACTATATTGTTGTAGATACGCTACTGGCCAAAATCTTAAGACCAATGAACATAAAGAACAAATGTGCATTTTGCGTTGTTAGACTCAACCACTAACTTGAGTAGAGCTTCGAAAGATGAAAATAAGAAAAGAGAAAATAAAAATAAAAGCATTGTGTAAGCATTTAATGGGGGAAATGTGAACATTATGAAATTAGCCTAAATACTAGCTGGTCAAAAGTTTAAGACCATACCAAAAAGAAGTCCTAAACAGGGTAGGAAATGCCCATCAAGAGGTCTCAGTAGTGAGTTGCACGGTCGTCATTGAGAATAACTGTAAATATTCGCTTTGGCATGGTCAATATGAGCATTTGCAGAAGGCTGGCTGGAATGTTATTCCAAGTGGTGAAGATGGCTTCACGAAGATCATGCACTGTTTGGAATTGATGTCCATTTCTATAGACTTCCTTTGGATCTTTCAGCAGGACAACGTTGCAATCCAAAATGCCCACAGGACAAAGGACTTTTTCATGGCGAATAACGTGATTCTTTTGGACCATCCAGCGTGTTCGTCCGAACTGAATCCTGTTAAAAATGTTTGTGGGTGGCTGGCAAAGGAAGTCTGTAGAAATGAACATCAGTTCCAAACTGTGCATGATCTTCATGAAGCTATCTTCACCACTTGGAATAACATTCCAGCCAGCCTTCTGCAAACGCTTATATCGACCATGCCAAAGCGAATATTTACAGTTATTCTCAATGACGACCGTGCAACTCACTACTGAGACCTCTTGATGGGCATTTCCTACCCTGTTTAGGACTTCTTTTTGGTATGGTCTTAAACTTTTGACCGGCTAGTATTTAGGCTAATTTCACAGTGTTCACATTTTCCCTATTGAATGCTTACAAAATGTTTTTTCCCCCAGTGGCTCAGCGGTATGTCTGCGGACTTACACGCTAAAATCCGGGTTTCGATACCCGTAGTGGGCAGAGCACAGATAGCCCATTGTGTAGCTTTGTGCTTAATTCAAAACAACAACAACAACACAATGTTTTATTTTTATTTCCTCTTTCCTTATTTTCATCTTTCGAAGCTCTACTCAAATAAGTGATTGAGTCTAACAACGCAAGATGCATATATTTTCTTTATGTTCATTGTCCATAAGATTTTGGCCACCAGTGTATATGTAAATATAAGAGTACTGTGCATTGTACGTCCATGTAACTACTTATATATACATATTTGTCGAAAAGTTAATTACTGAAGAGAAACGTTAAGAATAAGTAAGACCAAGATAAAACTAAATGTCATACTTATAAAAACACAAGATATAACTAAATATTATACTTATAATAACACAAGATATAACTAAATGTTATACTTATAATAACACAAGATATAACTAAATGTTATACTTATAATAACACAAGATAGAACTAAATGTTATACTTATAATAACACAAGATAGAACTAAATGTTATACTTATAATAACACAAGATAGAACTAAATGTTATACATATAATAACACAAGGTATAACTAAATGTTATACTTATAATAATACAAGATAGAACTAAATGTTATACATGTACTTATAATAACACAAGATAGAACTAAATGTTATACTTATAATAACACAAGATATAACTAAATGTTATACTTATAATAACACAAGATATAACTAAATGTTATACTTATAATAACACAAGATAGAACTAAATGTTATACATATAATAACACAAGATATAACTAAATGTTATACTTATAATAACACAAGATAGAACTAAATGTTACACTTATAATAACACAAGATAGAACTAAATGTTATACTTATAATAACACAAGATATAACTAAATGTTATACTTATAATAACACAAGATAGGACTAAATGTTATACTTATAATAACACAAGATATAACTAAATGTTATACTTATAATAACACAAGATATAACTAAATGTTATACTTATAATAACACAAGATATAACTAAATGTTATACTTATAATAACACAAGATAGAACTAAATGTTATACTTATAATAACACAAGATAGAACTAAATGTTATACATATAATAACACAAGGTATAACTAAATGTTATACTTATAATAATACAAGATAGAACTAAATGTTATACATGTACTTATAATAACACAAGATAGAACTAAATGTTATACTTATAATAACACAAGATATAACTAAATGTTATACTTATAATAACACAAGATATAACTAAATGTTATACTTATAATAACACAAGATAGGACTAAATGTTATACATATAATAACACAAGATAGAACTAAATGTTATACTTATAATAACACAAGATATAACTAAATGTTATACTTATAATAACACAAGATAGGACTAAATGTTATACTTATAATAACACAAGATAGAACTAAATGTTATACTTATAATAACACAAGATATAACTAAATGTTATACTTATAATAACACAAGATAGAACTAAATGTTATACTTATAATAACACAAGATAGGACTAAATGTTATACATATAATAACACAAGATATAACTAAATGTTATACTTATAATAACACAAGATAGAACTAAATGTTATACTTATAATAACACAAGATAGGACTAAATGTTATACTTATAATAACACAAGATAGGACTAAATGTTATACATATAATAACACAAGATATAACTAAATGTTATACTTATAATAACACAAGATAGAACTAAATGTTATACTTATAATAACACAAGATAGGACTAAATGTTATACATATAATAACACAAGGTATAACTAAATGTTATACTTATAATAATACAAGATAGAACTAAATGTTATACTTATAATAACACAAGATAGGACTAAATATTATACTTATAATAACACAAGATATAACTAAATGTTATACTTATAATAACACAAGATAGAACTAAATGTTATACTTATAATAACATAAGATAGGACTAAATGTTATACATATAATAACACAAGGTATAACTAAATGTTATACTTATAATAATACAAGATAGAACTAAATGTTATACATGTACTTATAATAACACAAGATAGAACTAAATGTTATACTTATAATAACACAAGATAGGACTAAATGTTATACATATTATAACACAAGGTATAACTAAATGTTATAATAACACAAGATAGAACTAAATGTTATACATGTACTTATAATAACACAAGATATAACTAAATGTTATACTTATAATAACACAAGATAGAACTAAATGTTGTACTAATAATAACACAAGATGGAACTAAATGTTACACTTATTGTAACACAAGATGGAACTAAATGTTACACTTATGATAACACAAGATAAAACTAAATATCATACTTATAATAACAGAAGATATAACTAAATGTTATACTTATAATAACACAAGATATAACTAAATGTTATACTTATAATAACACAAGATATAACTAAATGTTATACTTATAATAACACAAGATAGAACTAAATGTTATGCTTATAATAACACAAGATAGAACTAAATGTCATACTTTAATAACACAAGATAGAACTAAATGTTACACTTATTATAACACAAGATAGAACTAAATGTTTTACTAATAATAACACAAGGCAGAACTAATTATTACACTTATTATAACACAAGATGGAACTAAATGTTGTACTTATAATAACACAAGATAAAACACACACTTAATAATAGCAGGTGTTAAATATGCAATCTATAAAAAACTTACATTTTCTCACTGTGCGTCATTTTCCATGTTGCCAGGGTTAATATGGAGTGAAATTAAGGAGTTATGGGAGTCAGGTTTGATGCAGTATGTTAGTGATATGTGGAACATCATCGACTTTATCACAAACTCGCTCTATGTTGCCACGGTGGCGCTGCGCGTGGTGGCTTATTTTCAGGTATAGAAGATCTCATTAACTATTCAATATGATTCACTTACACGTTCCCATGTTGGTTTGTTTTGTAATGAAATATAAGAGATTTCTGTTGTAACAATATAAACTACATTCCTGAGTTAAACTATAAGATTATAACTGGTATAGAACAGGTTATAACTAGTTATCACTAGTGTACATATAGTCTGATTATACCTGGTGTAGAACAGGTTAGAACTAGTTATCATTAGTGTACCTATAGTCTGACTATAACTGGTGTAGAACAGGTTACAACTAGTTATCATTAGTGTACCTATAGTCTGACTATAATTTGTGTAGAACAGGTTATAACAAGTTATCATTAATGTACTTAAAGTCTGACTATAACTGGTGTAGAACAGGTTACAACTAGTTATCATTAGTGTACTTATAGTCTGACTATAACTGGTGTAAAACAGGTTACAACTAGTTATCATTAGTGTACCTATAGTCTGACTATAACTGGTGTAGAACAGGTTATAATTGGTTATCATTAGTGTACCTATAGTCTGACTATAATTTGTGTAGAACAGGTTATAACAAGTTATCATTAATGTACCTATAGTCTGACTATAACTGGTGTAGAACAGGTTACAACAAGTTATCATTAGTGTACCTATAGTCTGACTATAACTGGTGTAGAACAGGTTATAACAAGTTATCATTAGTGTACCTATAGTCTGACTATAACTGGTGTAGAACAGGTTATAACAAGTTATCATTAGTGTACCTATAGTCTGACTATAACTGGTGTAGAACAGGTTACAACTAGTTATCATTAGTGTACCTATAGTCTGACTATAACTGGTGTAGAACAGGTTACAACTAGTTATCATTAGTGTACCTATAGTCTGACTATAACTGGTGTAGAACAGGTTATAACAAGTTATCATTAGTGTACCTATAGTCTGACTATAACTGGTGTAGAACAGGTTATAACAAGTTATCATTAGTGTACCTATAGTCTGACTATAACTGGTGTAGAACAGGTTATAACAAGTTATCATTAGTGTACCTATAGTCTGACTATAACTGGTGTAGAACAGGTTATAACAAGTTATCATTAGTGTACCTATAGTCTGACTATAACTGGTGTAGAACAGGTTATAACAAGTTATCATTAGTGTACCTATAGTCTGACTATAACTGGTGTAGAACAGGTTATAACAAGTTATCATTAGTGTACCTATAGTCTGACTATAACTGGTGTAGAACAGGTTATAACAAGTTATCATTAGTGTACCTATAGTCTGACTATAACTGGTGTAGAACAGGTTATAACAAGTTATCATTAGTGTACCTATAGTCTGACTATAACTGGTGTAGAACAGGTTATAACAAGTTATCATTAGTGTACCTATAGTCTGACTATAACTGGTGTAGAACAGGTTATGACAAGTTATCATTAGTGTACCTATAGTCTGACTATAACTGGTGTAGAACAGGTTATAACAAGTTATCATTAGTGTACCTATAGTCTGACTATAACTGGTGTAGAACAGGTTACAACTAGTTATCATTAGTGTACCTATAGTCTGACTATAACTGGTGTAGAACAGGTTATAACTAGTTATCATTAGTGTACCTATAGTCTGACTATAACTGGTGTAGAACAGGTTATAACAAGTTATCATTAGTGTACCTATAGTCTGACTATAACTGGTGTAGAACAGGTTATAACAAGTTATCATTAGTGTACCTATAGTCTGACTATAACTGGTGTAGAACAGGTTATAACAAGTTATCATTAGTGTACCTATAGTCTGACTATAACTGGTGTAGAACAGGTTATAACAAGTTATCATTAGTGTACCTATAGTCTGACTATAACTGGTGTAGAACAGGTTATAACAAGTTATCATTAGTGTACCTATAGTCTGACTATAACTGGTGTAGAACAGGTTATAACAAGTTATCATTAGTGTACCTATAGTCTGACTATAACTGGTGTAGAACAGGTTACAACTAGTTATCATTAGTGTACCTATAGTCTGACTATAACTGGTGTAGAACAGGTTATAACTAGTTATCATTAGTGTACCTATAGTCTGACTATAACTGGTGTAGAACAGGTTATAACAAGTTATCATTAGTGTACCTATAGTCTGACTATAACTGGTGTAGAACAGGTTATAACAAGTTATCATTAGTGTACCTATAGTCTGACTATAACTGGTGTAGAACAGGTTATAACAAGTTATCATTAGTGTACCTATAGTCTGACTATAACTGGTGTAGAACAGGTTATAACTAGTTATCATTAGTGTACCTATAGTCTGACTATAACTGGTGTAGAACAGGTTACAACTAGTTATCATTAGTGTACCTATAGTCTGACTATAACTGGTGTAGAACAGGTTATAACAAGTTATCATTAGTGTACCTATAGTCTGACTATAACTGGTGTAGAACAGGTTATAACAAGTTATCATTAGTGTACCTATAGTCTGACTATAACTGGTGTAGAACAGGTTATAACAAGTTATCATTAGTGTACCTATAGTCTGACTATAACTGGTGTAGAACAGGTTATAACAAGTTATCATTAGTGTACCTATAGTCTGACTATAACTGGTGTAGAACAGGTTATAACAAGTTATCATTAGTGTACCTATAGTCTGACTATAACTGGTGTAGAACAGGTTATAACAAGTTATCATTAGTGTACCTATAGTCTGACTATAACTGGTGTAGAACAGGTTATAACAAGTTATCATTAGTGTACCTATAGTCTGACTATAACTGGTGTAGAACAGGTTATAACAAGTTATCATTAGTGTACCTATAGTCTGACTATAACTGGTGTAGAACAGGTTACAACTAGTTATCATTAGTGTACCTATAGTCTGACTATAACTGGTGTAGAACAGGTTACAACTAGTTATCATTAGTGTACCTATAGTCTGACTATAACTGGTGTAGAACAGGTTATAACAGTTATCATTAGTGTACCTATAGTCTGACTATAACTGGTGTAGAACAGGTTATAACAAGTTATCATTAGTGTACCTATAGTCTGACTATAACTGGTGTAGAACAGGTTATAACAAGTTATCATTAGTGTACCTATAGTCTGACTATAACTGGTGTAGAACAGGTTATAACAAGTTATCATTAGTGTACCTATAGTCTGACTATAACTGGTGTAGAACAGGTTATAACAAGTTATCATTAGTGTACCTATAGTCTGACTATAACTGGTGTAGAACAGGTTATAACAAGTTATCATTAGTGTACCTATAGTCTGACTATAACTGGTGTAGAACAGGTTATAACAAGTTATCATTAGTGTACCTATAGTCTGACTATAACTGGTGTAGAACAGGTTACAACTAGTTATCATTAGTGTACCTATAGTCTGACTATAACTGGTGTAGAACAGGTTACAACTAGTTATCATTAGTGTACCTATAGTCTGACTATAACTGGTGTAGAACAGGTTATAACAAGTTATCATTAGTGTACCTATAGTCTGACTATAACTGGTGTAGAACAGGTTATAACAAGTTATCATTAGTGTACCTATAGTCTGACTATAACTGGTGTAGAACAGGTTATAACAAGTTATCATTAGTGTACCTATAGTCTGACTATAACTGGTGTAGAACAGGTTATAACAAGTTATCATTAGTGTACCTATAGTCTGACTATAACTGGTGTAGAACAGGTTATAACAAGTTATCATTAGTGTACCTATAGTCTGACTATAACTGGTGTAGAACAGGTTATAACAAGTTATCATTAGTGTACCTATAGTCTGACTATAACTGGTGTAGAACAGGTTACAACTAGTTATCATTAGTGTACCTATAGTCTGACTATAACTGGTGTAGAACAGGTTACAACTAGTTATCATTAGTGTACCTATAGTCTGACTATAACTGGTGTAGAACAGGTTATAACAAGTTATCATTAGTGTACCTATAGTCTGACTATAACTGGTGTAGAACAGGTTATAACAAGTTATCATTAGTGTACCTATAGTCTGACTATAACTGGTGTAGAACAGGTTATAACAAGTTATCATTAGTGTACCTATAGTCTGACTATAACTGGTGTAGAACAGGTTATAACTAGTTATCATTAGTGTACCTATAGTCTGACTATAACTGGTGTAGAACAGGTTATAACTAGTTATAAGTAGGTTTCTGTGTTCGTAATTTAAACAGTTTTGACCTCTAGGTTTTATTGATCGTTAGCTGTTGGTTGGTTTCATATTAGTTTCAGTACAGCTAGAAGGAGGCTTCACTAGAAGAAATCACAGCTGATCCTTTTACAGGTTGGAAACACAGTTGTTATCCGAGTCGTTACTCAACCACTGACAAGAAACTATTTTTGTAAACGATATATTAAGTTGGGTTTAACTTTCTGATAATTATCTTTTGGTATCTTCACCATTAATCCCCTCTTGTTGTGAGCTGTCAGATCTCTGGACAACACTAGTTATATGGTGAATTTTTATTTCTATTCCTCTTTCCAAACCACTTGCTAAACAACTATCAATGTAATACATACAATCTAGAATGTTTTTCGTGACAATAAATACAGAATGTTGTTATTTCTACTTTTCTAGGTACAGAAAGAGATATCATCTAGAACTGGAACCGCCTTCCTCCCTCGCGAGAACTGGGACGCTTGGGACCCCATTCTAATTGCTGAAGGTCTATTTGCAGCAGCAAATATCTTTAGGTAGGTTGAGGGAGGATTGTAGTTTGTGGTGAGGGTTGCAACTAGAACTGTTACAAACAGTTATCACCAAACTAGAGCTGTTACAAACAGTTATCACCAACTAGAGCTGTTACAAACAGTTATTACCAAACTATAGCTGTCACAAACAGTTATCACCAAACTAGAGCTGTTACAAACAGTTATCACCAAACTAGAGCTGTTACAAACAGTTATCACCAAACTAGAGCTGTTACAAACAGTTATCACCAAACTAGAGCTGTTACGAACAGTTATGACCAAACTAGAACTGTTACAAACAGTTATCAACAAACTAGAGCTGTCAGAAACAGTTATGACCAAACTAGAGCTGTTACAAACAGTTATCACCAAACTAGAGCTGTTACAAACAGTTATCACCAACTAGAGCTGTTACAAACAGTTATTACCAAACTATAGCTGTCACAAACAGTTATCACCAAACTAGAGCTGTTACAAACAGTTATGACCAAACTAGAGCTGTTACAAACAGTTATGACCAAACTAGAACTGTTAGAAACAGTTATCACCAAACTAGAGCTGTCAGAAACAGTTATTACCAAACTAGAGCTGTTACAAACAGTTATCACCAAACTAGAGCTGTTACAAACAGTTATCACCAAACTAGAGCTGTTACAAACAGTTATCACCAAATTAGAGCTGTTACAAACAGTTATGACCAAACTAGAGCTGTTAAAAACAGTTATCACCAAACTAGAGCAGTTACAAACAGTTATTACCAAACTATAGCTGTCAAAAACAGTTATCACCAAATTAGAACTGTTACAAACAGTTATGACCAAACTAGAGCTGTTACAAACAGTTATGACCAAATTAGAACTGTTACAAACAGTTATCACCAAATTAGAGCTGTTACAAACAGTTATCACCAAACTAGAACTGTTACAAACAGTTATCACCAAACTCGAGCTGTTACAAACAGTTATCACCAAACTAGAACTGTTACAAACAGTTATGACCAAACTAGAGCTGTTACAAACAGTTATGACCAAATTAGAACTGTTACAAACAGTTATCACCAAATTAGAGCTGTTACAAACAGTTATCACCAAACTAGAACTGTTACAAACAGTTATCACCAAACTCGAGCTGTTACAAACAGTTATCACCAAACTAGAACTGTTACAAACAGTTATCACCAAACTAGAGCTGTTACAAACAGTTATGACCAAATTAGAACTGTTACAAACAGTTATGACCAAACTAGAGCTGTTACAAACAGTTATGACCAAATTAGAACTGTTACAAACAGTTATCACCAAATTAGAGCTGTTACAAACAGTTATCACCAAACTAGAACTGTTACAAACAGTTATCACCAAACTCGAGCTGTTACAAACAGTTATCACCAAACTAGAACTGTTACAAACAGTTATCACCAAACTAGAGCTGTTACAAACAGTTATGACCAAATTAGAACTGTTACAAACAGTTATCACCAAATTAGAGCTGTTACAAACAGTTATCACCAAACTAGAACTGTTACAAACAGTTATCACCAAACTCGAGCTGTTACAAACAGTTATCACCAAACTAGAACTGTTACAAACAGTTATCACCAAACTAGAGCTGTTACAAACAATTATCACCGAAATAGAACTGTTACAGTTATCACCAAACTAGAGCTGTTACAAACAATTATCACCGAAATAGAACTGTTACAGTTATTACCAAACTAGAACTGTTACAAACAGTTATCACCAAACTAGAACTGTTACAAACAGTTATCACCAAACTAGAGCTGTTGCAAACAATTATCACCAAACTAGAACTGTTACAGTTATTACCAAGCTAGAACTGTTACAAACAGTTATCACCAAACTAGAACTGTTACAAACAGTTATCACCAAACTAGAACTGTTACAAACAGTTATCACCAAACTAGAACTGTTACAAACAGTTATCACCAAACTAGAACTGTTACAAACAGTTATCACCAAACTAGAACTGTTACAAACAGTTATCACCAAACTAGAACTGTTACAAACAGTTATCACCAAACTCGAGCTGTTACAAACAGTTATCACCAAACTAGAACTGTTACAAACAGTTATGACCAAACTAGAGCTGTTACAAACAGTTATGACCAAATTAGAACTGTTACAAACAGTTATCACCAAATTAGAACTGTTACAAACAGTTATCACCAAATTAGAGCTGTTACAAACAGTTATCACCAAACTAGAACTGTTACAAACAGTTATCACCAAACTCGAGCTGTTACAAACAGTTATCACCAAACTAGAACTGTTACAAACAGTTATCACCAAACTAGAGCTGTTACAAACAATTATCACCGAAATAGAACTGTTACAGTTATCACCAAACTAGAGCTGTTACAAACAATTATCACCGAAATAGAACTGTTACAGTTATTACCAAACTAGAACTGTTACAAACAGTTATCACCAAACTAGAACTGTTACAAACAGTTATCACCAAACTAGAGCTGTTGCAAACAATTATCACCAAACTAGAACTGTTACAGTTATTACCAAACTAGAACTGTTACAAACAGTTATCACCAAACTAGAACTGTTACAAACAGTTATCACCAAACTAGAACTGTTACAAACAGTTATCACCAAACTAGAACTGTTACAAACAGTCGTACTGCTGTTGGAAAATCCTGGATTGCTCAGATGGGGTTTTTGAAAATTCCAGAAGTTTGGCTGTATTCACTGGTTTTCCCATCCATATTCAGATGAAATATTCATTAACCAGTCAAGACAATCATGTTATGATCACTAAACCTTTATCTCTCAAGCTTCCGATATGTGACGACAATAACTACACATATTTTCTCAAATGAATAATTCTTTTCACAGTTCGTTGAAGTTGGTATACATCTTTTCGGTGAACCCTCATCTCGGACCTCTTCAGATATGTCTTGGCAGAATGGTAATCGACATCCTGAAATTCTTCTTTGTCTATTCGCTCGTCTTATTTGCATTTGCCTGTGGGATAAACCAGTTACTCTGGTACTATGCAGACTTGGAAAAACAGACTTGTGACATGAAAAACGACATGGTGGCTTGTCAGAAATGGAGAAGATTCGCCAAGTACGTAATCTTAACGTAAAGTTCATACATTAGCTCTGGGTATGTCATGTAATACTGTTGTACATTAACGTAAAGTTCATACATTAACTCTGGGTATGTCATGTAATACTGTTGTACATTAACGTAAAGTTCATACATTAGCTCTAGGTATGTCATGTAATACTGTTGTACAAACAACAGTACTAACTGGGTAATGTAATATAATACCGACACAAAGTACTGAAAACACTACCCTCATATCTGTATATACACTGGATATAACCCTCATTTCTATATACTGGATATAACTCTCGTATTCTGTTTTCGTTGGGTTTGCTCTTATGATTGATATAACCTCCATGTTCCGTTTCTATTACAGCGTGTTTGAATCTTCGCAGACTTTGTTTTGGGCAAGTTTTGGTTTGATAGATCTGGACAGCTTCGAGCTGACCGACATTAAAAGTTACACCAGATTTTGGGGCATGCTGATGTTTGGAACGTACTCCGTCATCAATATTGTTGTCTTATTAAACCTACTTATTGCCATGATGAATCACTCTTACCAGATGATTTCGGTAAGCTTGAAGTATTTACATGTGAAAAGTTTACTGTGAAGTCAGGAAATAATCGTTTATAAACGTCGAACAATAAAACTTGTCTCTTCTTATTCATGCTTTATGTGAATAACACGAGTTTATCTCTTTAGTTCACATAAAGTCAGGTATTTGGTAGTATCTCTTTGGGATATTGTTTTCTCTGAGATTGCACAGCATACTTGGATATTGTCAATTAGAATTTTTTATAAAGAACAGGACTCAGCTAGGACTCATAGATTTAACTAGTTGTGGTTAAAGATTAACAGGATTAGTGGAACCATAATTTGTAACCAGTAAACCAGGTGTAATACAGCCAAAACTGGATACAGTTATCCATGGTAGCTTTACCTAAAACTTGTTACAGTTAAACAGGGGTGATATAACGAAAAGTGGTTGCAGGTAACTCGGGGTAATAAAACTAAAACTGGTTATAGTTTAAAAGTGCTGATATATTTAAAACCGGATGCAGTTAACTAAGAGTGATAGAACTAAAACTGGTTGCAGTTAACTAGAGGTAGTATAACTAAAACTGATTTTTGTCACAAGTGGTGATATATTTTAAACCGGTTGCAGTTAACTAAGATTGATGTAACTAAAACTGGTTGCAGTTAACTAGGGGTAGTATAACTAAAACTGATTATAGTTAACAAGTGGTGATATAACTAAAACTGGTTGCAGTTAACTAAGAGTGATATAACTAACACTGGTTGCAGTTAACTAAGAGTGATATAACTAACACTGGTTGCAGTTAACTAAGGGTGATATAAGTAAAACTGGTTATAGTTAACAAGTGGTGATATATTTAAAACTGGTGACAGTTAATTGAGGGTGATATAATTAATACTGGTTACAATTAACTAAGAATAATACGACTGGTTTCAGTTAACTAGGGGTAGTATAACTAAAACTGATTATAGTTAACAAGTGGTGATATATTTAAAACCGGTTGCAGTTAACTAAGAGTGATAGAACTAACACTGGTAGCAGTTAACTAAGGGTGATATAAGTAAAACTGGTTATAGTTAACAAGTGGTGATATATTTAAAACTGGTGACAGTTAATTGAGGGTGATATAATTAATACTGGTTACAATTAACTAAGAGTAATACGACTGGTTTCAGTTAACGAGTGGTGATATAACTAAAACTGGTTATATTTAACTGAAGACAATATGATTAAAACTGAATAGGGATGATGTAACTAAACACAACAAAGGTCATACATAGTTTCATAATATTATATAAGGTTGAGATAACAATGGCCACCAGAGTCAAGACATTTTGTTTAATGTTTTCAACTCACTTAGAAAACTAGAACTGTTGTAAAGACACCAGAGTATATTGTACTGTCTCATTCTGTACATGAAAAATAATTTTCTTTCACAAGAGAGATAACTTCATGTAGTTTTAAAACTTGCTTCCACAACTGGTGATATTTATTTGATAATTCAATATTCAGAATAATAAGTTAGTTTTAGTGGACCTCGAGATGCTACGAATCACTTTGTAACAGTAATAGTTGTGTCTCATGTTTTATATAGCATTAATTTGTACGTGATGTTAGTAAAGTCTAATAATTAATTTGTACGTGATGTTAGTAAAGTCTAATAATTAATTTCTACGTGATGTTAGTAAAGTCTAATAATTAAATTGTACGTGATGTTAGTAAAGTCTAATAATTAATTTGTACGTGATGTTAGTAAAGTCTAATAATTAAATTGTACGTGATGTTAGTAAAGTCTAATAATTAATTTGTACATGATGTTAGTAAAGTCTAATAATTAATTTGTACGTGATGTTAGTAAAGTCTAATAATTAAATTGTACGTGATGTTAGTAAAGTCTAATAATTAATTTGTACGTGATGTTAGTAAAGCTAATAATTAATTTGTACGTGATGTTAGTAAAGTCTAATAATTAATTTGTACGTGATGTTAGTAAAGTCTAATAATTAATTTGTACGTGATGTTAGTAAAGTCTAATGATTAAATTGTACGTGATGTTAGTAAAGTCTAATAATTAATTTCTGTTGAGCTTGTTCCATTTTCAAACAAAAAACAAATTTGTTTTTTTGTCAGAATTACATCGTTAAAAACGTTTACTGTGTGTTTACTAAGTTTTAATGTGATCCTATTTTATTGCTGCAATACACAATGCTTCATTAATCATATCTTGACTATTCCTTTATTAAGTGCTATGTATGTTAATTAAATACTAATTTCATAACATTCAGAACAGTTTGTATGGTCTTATAATAATATAAAACAGCTGAATTATATTGGAAATTTCCCACAAGAATTGTTAACAATGAAGTAACTTGGAAATTTTGCTGGTTAAATAAGGGAACAGTATTGCTAACTTTATTATAACGAAATCTTTGCAACAGATATCACCACAAAATGTAATATTTTACCATAAAAAAACAAGTAATATTTAATAATAACTGTATTCTGAACATTCTGGAATATTTTGTTTTGTCGCGTTTTTTTCATAGAATTTGTGAAAAATCTTAATCTATTGTAAATACTAAACATTATAAAACGTTTTTCTTCACACATGTTATTGTAAGGAACAAGCAGACATAGAATGGAAATTTGCGAGAAGCAAGTTATGGATGAGTTACTTCGAAGATGGCGCCACCGTTCCTCCTCCATTTAATATTATTCCGACACCAAAAAGTTTTTATTACCTCTTTCGGTGGATGAGAGAGAAGACCTCTGGATACTCAAGGTCAGAAAGAAAAGAAAAGAAAACAAATATGGTACGTTTCTCAAGTTATGTTTTTCATGGCAAGAAGAATTAGTTAAGCGCTGTACAACGAGTTGATTAGGGATAGTTTTACAAATGACACAAACAGCAAACAAGCGTGTTCTTAAGTTACTGAGCCCCCCAGTGGCTCAGCGGTATGTCTGAGGACTTACACGTTAAAATCCGGGTTTCGATACCCGTGGTGGGCAGAGCACAGATAGCCCAGAGCACAGATTGTGTAGCTTTCTGCTTAATTCAAAGCAACAACAACTTAAGTTACTGTTTGATCACTGGTCTCCAGCTGTAGATCTCACGGTGTCTAGGATGTTTAAAACCTAATAAAGTGCCCCAAATAACCCTACTGCAGAGAAATTGGGAACGAACGTTAAGAATTATCTGATCTCCTCTATCACCCTACACTGGGATGTATATGGATAATTAAAAGCAACATACCTAGAAAAAATTAATATATCATTCCATGGGTAGGTTTAAAAATTGTTAACATCCCAAAATTATAATTAATAGTAACATCTCTATACTTGTTGAATACAACATCATTAATATTCGTAATATTACACTGTATCGGTAAATTTTAAAATGGTTACAATTTTTTTATTCTAGCAAGTTCACACACAAACATATTTATGTTTTATGTACACTATTTACAACAATTAAAGGTTTATAAAGCATTTTATGTTTTTTTAATTTTAATTTGAAGATGAAACACGGAGAGACGTTCGGTATTGACGAAACTTGTTTATTACAAATGTTACAATAAGCAATAACAAAAAAGTCGAAGAGTTTGCTGACAGTAAAGCGAAAAGAACAAAGAACGTCAACACGTGCCAACACAAACACCAAAGAAAATGTTATACAGTAAGATGAACCAAGTTAATAAAGAGTACTTAGTAGGCAGTGAGTCCTCTTCTAGTGTTTAAAATGTTATACAGTAAGATGAACCAAGTTAATAAAGAGTCCTTAGTAGGCAGTGAGTCCTCTTCTAGTGTTTAAAATGTTATACAGTAAGATGAACCAAGTTAATAAAGAGTCCTTAGTAGGCAGTGAGTCCTCTTCTAGTGTTTAAAATGTTATACAGTAAGATGAACCAAGTTAATAAAGAGTCCTTAGTAGGCAGTGAGTCCTCTTCTAGTGTTTAAAATGTTATACAGTAAGATGAACTAAGTTAATAAAGAGTCCTTAGTAGGCAGTCAGTCCTCTTCTAGTGTTTAAAATGTTATACAGTAAGATGAACCAAGTTAATAAAGAGTTCTTAGTAGGCAGTCAGTCCTCTTCTAGTGTTAAAAATGTTATACAGTAAGATGAACCAAGTTAATAAAGAGTCCTTAGTAGGCAGTCAGTCCTCTTCTAGTGTTTAAAATGTTATACAGTAAGATGAACCAAGTTAATAAAGAGTTCTTAGTAGGCAGTCAGTCCTCTTCTAGTGTTTAAAATGTTATAGAGTAAGATGAACCAAGTTAATAAAGAGTCCTTAGTAGGCAGTGAGTCCTCTTCTAGTGTTTAAAATGTTATACAGTAAGATGAACCAAGTTAATAAAGAGTCCTTAGTAGGCAGTCAGTCCTCTTCTAGTGTTTATGACTTCTCCGTCGCTGGTCCACTTACTGGTCTTGACATTTCCCATAATACTCTGGGGCAGCACAGTCCATTTCTGGATGACCGTAGCTTTGATTTATTAACAGTCGTAGGGGCAGATTGTCTTTCTGTTCTTCCAGGAAAATCCAACGCATGGTCCATCGGATTTAGATCTGGTAACTTATTAGAGCTGTCTAGTACCTCTAGCGTGATCCTAACGGCTTGAGGGCAGGTGTCTATCCCCTGACACATGAACTCGTCTCTGATAGGACGAGAAGCGGAAAACAGGATCTTATCGTTGTAACTCCTGGCTGTCAGAGATGTTTCACTTACCACAGGACCGCAGGGAGGTCTATTTGGTACCTTGGGCTCCAACTGGTATTCTCTAGATGAGTCGAGCATCACGAAGACTGTGACTGATTGTACCACGCTACACATTATACAGAGGTCTAATGCAGCTCATTACAAAGCTTCCTAGCACTGCCAGTGGGTTTTACATCCCCTTGGTACATTCTGCTGTGACCTGGTATCTGTACGACGGTTCACTGAAGACAGGTTGTGGCATCTCAACAACCTATGCCACCTATGTGGTCCTCTAGTGACAAATATGTAAACTTTACTTTCTCTAAATTAATTTTTAACAGCTTCAGCACTTTTTGTAAAAGTCAATACCAAACAAACATCCATAAATATATCATTATATTAACAGCACACATGTTTCCTAAATAACAAAGCTAATATTTTATTTTACAGAAAAGTATATTACATAAGAAATAGTACGCTTACTAACACTAAGTAGTACTAACGTACATAAACTTACTGACACCAGGTAGTACTAACGTATGTAAACTTACTAGCACTAGGAAGTACTAACGTACATAAACTTACTGACACCAGGTAGTACTAACGTATGTAAACTTACTGACACCAGGTAGTACTAACGTACATATACTTACTAACACTAGGTAGTACTAACGTACATATACTTACTAACACTAGGTAGTACTAACGTACATAAACTTACTGACACCAGGTAGTACTAACGTACATATACTTACTAACACTAGGTAGTACTAACGTACATAAACTTACTGACACCAGTTAGTACTAACGTATGTAAACTTACTAGCACTAGGAAGTACTAACGTACATATACTTACTAACACTAGGTAGTCATTTATTGTTGTTACAATTATTTATGCGCGTTAAGGCGTGCGCTTTGTAATCTGAGGGTCGCGGGTCCGCGCCCGAGTCGCTCCAAACATGCTCGCCCTCCCAGCCGTGGGGGCGTTATAATGTGACGGTAAATCCACTTTTCGTTGGTAAAAGATTAGCCCAAGATTTGGCGGTGGGTGGTGATGACTAGCTGCCTTCCCTCTAGTCTTACACTGCTAAGTTAGGGACGGCTAGCACAGATAGCCCTCTAGTAGCTTTGTGCGAAATTAAAAAGAACAAAAAACAAACAAACAACACTATTATTTATATCTTTCAGTGGCCCAACACAAAGTATCTAAGCTTACTACTTCAAAATTCTGGTTTCGATACCCATGTTTTTCGGATTAGCGATAGTCCATTGTACAGCTTTGCACTTAACAACAACAACCAACCATCTGTGGTTTAGTTTGACTTGTGTGAGTTGGTTGGTTTGTGGTAGATGGACAGCCTATTTTCCTGACTACAGTCATTGCGAATTTACTCACACAGAATATGAGTGGAATGGTAATGATTTGTTTTCCTGGATAGCTGAGTTGCATAGAGCAGTGGTCACGTGCCAGTCCTCGTGTCCAGAAGCTTGGTGTTTAACATTAAGAACATTACGGTTGTCAAGTGCCAGAGGGAACAAGCCATTCTGACGTAATATATTTTGAAATGTAATATTAATAAATTCTTGTCTTATAAACTAAGATTTCAATTAAAACCAACATTCGATTGAAACAGATTTCACTCACATCAGAAGAACACTGCTAATACTCTAACTTGGATATTTTGCCGGTTAAATAAGGGAACAGAATTGCTAACTTTATTATAACGAAATCTTTGCAACAGATATCACCACAAAATGTAATATTTTACCACAAAAAACATGTAATATTTAATAATAACTGTATTCTAAACAGAAGTTTGATAATAAATGATAATTTATCGAAGTAAACGGCAGTTGATTTAGTTGAATTTGGCGTTTATGAGAAATACTGTTCGTACGTGTCTTATAACAATAGTATAAATTGTAAAGATGAAATGTTATTGTTTCTTTTGGAATATTTTGTTTTGTCGCGTTTTTTTTCATAGATTTTGTGAAAAATCTTAATCTATTGTAAACACTAAACATTATGAAACGTTTTTCTTCACACATGTTATTGTAAGGAACAAGCAGACATAGAATATTGTAAATACTAAACATTATGAAACGTTTTTCTTCACACATGTTATTGTAAGGAACAAGCAGACATAGAATATTGTAAACACTAAACATTATGAAACGTTTTTCTTCACACATGTTATTGTAAGGAACAAGGACTAACGTACATAAACTTACTGATAATACTCAAATAAAAAGAATATAAAATCACACCAATAACTTTAACACGTGCAGTATTTCATGTGTAAAGACATTTTAAGTTCTTCATCTTAAATTTAATGTGTGTGTTTATAGTTAAATACAAAGTTACACAGGTATCAAAACCAGATTTTTAGCGTTATACGTCCACGGACTTACCACTGCGCCGGTGGCTTTAATGTGATTTTAAACATTTGTATTAGTAAAACTGATGTGAGATAATTATACTCAAGAGTTGGGTGTCATTTGAAATTTTTACAATTTATTCTTTTTGTATATTTTATATCTATCATAATTCTTATATTTACCATTTACTGTTTGTTTTCCAACAGAAGAAATTTAAACAAGCAAACGAACGAGATTTTCGGTATCAGGTGAGTATCAGTGTTGTAGAATTTATATCGATATACAATTCAAAATGATAACTGAATATTTTTGATAATATTTGTATATAAAAGGGATTTTTTAGGGCTCACATCCCATAATAGTCTTGATGCAGTGACCTCTTTCATATGTTTGTTTCAGTTTCACGAAGAATGGCTGATAGTACAGTTTGTACCCTATTTTAATATAACTGCCTTTTACATTGTTTTAACTTTTATGGACACGTAAATAAAACGTTTTGTGTGCAACAAAACATAACTTCGAAGAGAGGTAAAAGAAATACAAACCTGAGAAAGTTCAGTCGTCAGACCTCATGACCTACAAATGTTCAACCAACTGACCAGTGCTCGTGTTTATAGAGTAATAATTTGAAAGGGTATTTTATGAACATAAATTAAAAAACAACAACCAAAAAACTTCAAATAGATTTTAATAAAAACAGATTTCCCTCCATTTCATTGTGTTTAATTCATTGGTACTTTGTGTTGAGTGATTCTGGTGCACCAGTTAACCTTAATGGTACTTTGTGTTGAGTGATTCTGGTGCACCAGTTAACCTAAATGGTACTTTGTGTTGAGTGATTCTGGTGCACCAGTTAACCTTAATGGTACTTTGTGTTGAGTGATTCTGGTGCACCAGTTAACCTTAATGGTACTTTGTGTTGAGTGATTCTGGTGCACCAGTTAACCTAAATGGTACTTTGTGTTGAGTGATTCTGGTGCACCAGTTAACCTTAATGTTACTTTGTGTTGAGAGATTCTGGTGCACCAGTTAACCTTAATGTTACTTTGTGTTGAGTGATTCTGGTGCACCAGTTAACCTAAATAGTACTTTGTGTTGAGTGATTCTGGTGCACCAGTTAACCTTAATATATCATTAAATGGAAGTAAAAACGTTAAACACATGAAGAATAAGCTTCAGCTTTCATGAAGAGATTAAAACAAGAAGAAAACAATTCAATATAACAAAAATCTCAACTCTTTACAAAAAAAAACGTTTAACATAGGAACAAAATGGATCCAGTGATAGTAACTTCTAAAAAAGTATACAATTTTTTTATCGTTTGGAAATTTTGCAAAAATCAATGTATATTTTTATAACTTTGTCCAGCTCAGCCAAATGGTTAGAGCTCTCGACTTGCAATCTGAAGGTCTTGGGTTTGAATCATTTTCACACCAAATATGATCGCCCATTCAGCTCTGAGAGGGTTATAATACTCCGGTCATTTCAACTATTTGTTAGCAAAAGAGTAGCTCAGAAGATGGCGGTGATTGGTAGTGATTACGTGCCTTACCTTTAGTCTTACTCTTAAATTAAAGACGGCTAGTGCACACAGCTATCGTGTAGCTTTGCGCGACATTCAAAACAAAGAAACAAAGTTTTTATAACTAACTCAGTTACATTCTCTCTACTTCTAGACAATTCTAAACAACCTGGTTCGAGGATATGACGCTGGACTGAATCGCAGCATACTTTTATAGTGATGTTTATAAGCTTATCGAACGTTTAGTTACTTGATTTCTTTTTTTATCACAGTCTCTGAGTGTGTCAAAGTTTTAATGAGTAACTTTGTAGGAATAATGGTTTACGAAAAATTAAAATAATTACAGTAATTAACTAAAAATATTTTAAATATAAGAACATTTATAGCTTAACAACACAATTTTGTGTACTTGAATTTAAAGCACAATTACTGTCGTTAGGCTTAGCAGCGTAAGCGAGGACGAATATTTACAATTTTTTTAATAAATTTGATTTACACAATGAAATTACTAATCACAATCTCCAGATAGTTTGTTTTAATAACTTCGAAACCTTTCTTTCAAAATGAACTCTTCAGTGATTTATTATATTGTCTGTTTGTTTTTGAATTTCGCACAAAGCTACTCGAGGGCTATCTGTGCTAGCCGTCCCTAATTTAGCAGTGTAAGACTAGAGGGAAGGCAACTAGTCATCACCACCCACCGCCAACTCTTGGGCTACTCTTTTACCAACGAATAGTGGGATTGATCGTGACATTATAACGCCCCCACGGCTGAAAGGGCGAGCATGTCTGGTGCCGCTGGGATGCGAACCCGCGACGCTCGGATTACGAGTCACACGCCTTAACACGCTTGGCCATGACGGGCCCGTTATATTGCCATCTGTGAAAATGTTGATGTTAGATTAAACGAGGTCGTATCACCAAAGTTTTTATTCAGTACATTCCACTACTGGGGTGCTCGACCGGTCGCCACTAACACTCGTTTCTCTTCGTTACCTCCAGACTATCATGAGAAACTTGGTACGTCGTTACATCACCAAGGAACAAAGACGCGCGGATAACGAAGGAGTCACTGAGGATGATGTGAACGAGATTAAACAAGATATTTCATCGTTTCGTTACGAACTGATGGAAATCTTGAAAACCGGCGGGTTTAATACGACAGTAGCAAAAGGCCAAACACAAGGTTAGTATTAGATTTTAAAACTTGAGAGTTATGATAGTGCAAGATTGAATAGGTTATATTAAAACGATTTTTGTTACACAAATCATCAACACCCGTGATAGAAAACAATGCTGAAATTCCATTTATTAAAACCTACATTTTAACGTTGTTTAACGTTCCGTGAGTAATGAAACATCACCAAAAATTGACAGCTTTTAGAAACGGTATCTAACAGTCCTTTCGAGCATAAAATATTCATAGATTCGGTTCATATAGATGTATTTAGATCGCGAATTTATAATTTCCTAGAGTGTGATACCTTTTGTACTTAGAAATATTGGAAAACAAAGGAATGTGGATCAACTTTGAAAACCAGGACCACCAAGAAAGGGACCTGCAAGAAGTCATACCCCAGCCATAATAAACAAAATGCGGCGTTTGATAAATGGCGAAAATTCAAGAACACAAAGATTAGTGTCAAAAATCATTCACGTGCCCTAAGTAACATAATTAAAAAAAGTATCACGACTGGACAAATAACACAAGTCACACTCACACAAATTAAACTGTCAGTTACCTTAAGCAGCTGGAGAAAGAATAGGGTCCCTATACTAGCCCATATGGACACATATCGGTTGAGGTGCCCGTCTTACTACCTGTAGATTTTTTTTGCGATCAGGCTGTTGAAACGGGCGCTGGTAAGCTTTTCTGCTATTCTAGATGGATTATTAAACCAAGCAGTGATGGTGTGTTCTGAATATACAGCCTTACGACAGAGGCTTTGGAAACTACGCTGTAGGATTATTGTCAATATGCGTGGTCGTCAGAGAGATCAGGACCAGCCCCACTAAAGCTCCAAAATCAATTTCTTTTAAGTATCCAATTTTCCTCCAGACTTTAAGTTAACTTTCCTATAATTTTTCGTCATAAAGATCTCAAAGTTTGTTTTTGAAATTATATATCTTTCTAGCAAGACATTAACATTTAATCTGTATCGTGTTTTTGTGAAAAAACACACCAAAAAACTGGTGCCGTTTCCATTGCAGGAAATCAAACCTCAGATTTTAGTGTTATGAGTTTGTAGACATATCTCTGTTCCACCAGTGGACATTAATTTAGCAAAGCTGTGTAAATGTATCAAATGTAAGTTTGGAGATACGACTTGAGCAGAGCAAAGTGAGACCAGTTAATGAAAACAACATTATGATACATTTAAAAAGAAACGATAGTCGACTGAGCTCTGTAACAAAATATCATATGGGTGGTGATAATGAATTACTTTGTCTGTAATAAAATATTTGTTTACATCAGATTTAACACGATGTAAAGCACATGTGTAGTAACAAAAGGTATCTATCTGAACTGAAACCAGAATAAACTTAAATTACAATAATCTAAAGTCTTTGAAAAATACTAAAACTTTAACAACCTACGCATTGTTTACTGCAGCCTTTACTCTAGGAGTGACTTTTTTAGTCTCTTAACACAAGTAATCGGTGTCGTGTCACGAAACCTTTTTATAAACAGAAATCCATAATTGGCAAGTTAAGAATGCTGTGCAGTAAAATTACCATTATATTTACTGCGACGACGTAAAACATGTTTCTTTATAGGAATTTATTTAAAATAGTAATAATGGGTTATTTATCTCAAAATTATTATGTTTCCAAACGTAAGCAATCCAGTAACGTTTAAGCCCAGCCTGGCCCAGCGTGTTAAGACGTTCGACTCGTAATCTGAGGGTCGCGGGTTTGAATTCCGATCGCACCAAACATGCCCACACTTTCAGCCGTGGGCGTGTTATAATATTAAGGTCAATCCCACTAGTCGTTGGTAAAAGAGTAGCTCAAGAGTTAGCAGTGGGTGGTGATGACTAGCTGCCTTCCCTCTCGTCTTACACTGCTAAATTAGGGACGCCTGGCGCAGATAGCCCTCGTGTAGCTTTGCACGAAATTAAAAAACAAAAAAGAATCCAGTGACGTTTCAATAATATCTACAATTTATTAAACAAGTTCGTTGTGAAATTTATCATAAACAAAACAGCTCGTGTTTACATGACAACGATAGTTCTAATTGTTATGTTTTGACGTTTCAATATAACATAATGTAAAACAGTGTAAAAAACGATATTGGGTGTAGTGCTGTTAAAGACAACTTGTACGCTTAATCCAAAGACAAGTGTCTGAATTATCGCATAGGTAATGTTATCTCGACCTTCAGTCTTCAAAAAAGTTTGTTTGTTTGTTTGTTTGTTTTGGAATTTCGCACAAAGCTACTCGAGGGCTATCTGCGCCAGGCGTCCCTAATTTAAAAGTATAAAGCTAGAGGGAAGGCAGCTAGTCATCACCATCCACCGCCAACTCTTGGGCTACTCTTTTACCAAAGAATAGTGGGATATACTGTCACATTATAACGCTCCCACGGCTTCGAAAGAGAATTATAATCCAAATTCACTGAACAACAGAGGTTCTAGTGGACGACCATCGTCTGGTTATCAACACATTTGGTTAAATTATTTCCTAATTATTTATTCGCTTAACACTTTATATATTTAATAGTTGAAATACTTGTAACACACACAACTCGTTATTTTCGATGTTAGTGTAAATATCAGTGAACCTAAACAAATGTGTTTTGTGTTTCAGTACTGCTATAAAAGCCAGTTATATACTTACAGGTAGATATAAATAAAAGATTATTGTCTCACGTTCAAAGTGTCGGAACTCCTTCCCCAAAAACAAACAACAAAACACAACTCAACGACAAACAAACAGCATTTTTACATACTAGTTGGAATAATACTTATAAAATGGTGTAATCTTTTCCTTTATTTTAAAAGAAATGACACGATAAAAAATACCTTTTTTTGGGAGGGGGTAGAATTGATGGAAATAAAGAACATAATTTATGTACAAGTTTTGATAAATAAATAAATTTATCATCTTCATTTGAACTGTTGAATTTTTATAGGAGTTGGTGGGAAAAAAGGACGATTGAAGGAACGTCGTTTAATGAAGGGCTTCAACATCGGTGTTGTGGAAGGCTCATCGACATCAGAATTTAACATGGATTTCTCGAAGAAACCTAAAACTCAGAAGCAGTCCAAAGTTGGTCGCTTAATCAATGAAAAGAAAATTGCAAAAAGAAGAAAATGGGGCAACTTAGTGGAAGTTACAAAGAATGCACGAGCTGCTTTTTCCAGAAGTCGAAGTGAGGAGTCCAGAAGTGACCAGGACTCTTCGGAGAATCAAAGCCAATGTGATGTTTCAAGTGAATCAAGTATAAGTGTTGCTTTCTCGCCAGATTGTTGTAGCACAGAAGACACACAACCAAGCCAGTTTCACACAAGCCCTGTCACAAAGTTAGCTCGGATAGGCCAAACCTTCAGAAGTTTTACTTTTAACCCGTCGAAAATAAAACTTGTATTTCAAGATCAAAATAAATTTCGAGCATCTAGGGTTCTGTCAGCCCCCAAGTTAACCGAAATTCCAGAAAAAAATAAAACTAAGAGGACTGTTAGTGCCCCTGGATCCAGTGTTTCTAACCCTTTAGACTACCTGTCGTCTTCGTTCCCACTAAAGGTGATCTCTCCCGAACGTGACCTCTCTCCAATTCAAAGTTGCGCTGGGTCCAATACCACCACACCAAGGCCTTCATTAACGGGGGACTGGAAATACTCCCAAGTTCAAGAAACACAATTTGTAAATCAGCCCGATAAGTCGAAAACACCTCTAACGATATCCTTGGGAGAAACAAATCCCATCGCTATGTCTTCCTTCAGCAGTCCCGACACTTCTGTTCCTGGAGGCCTCAGTAATAGTACATCATGGGAACAACCTTTAATGACGTCCAAGAAAACTCCAAATGGTTTAATGAGTATTATATCTACCGTGTACGGAATCGAACCAGCAGACAAACAAATGTCCTTCGGTTGGATTTAACAATACGGCTGGCATCATTATTTTTATACAGAAAGGATACAAAGACTATGGAGATAATTTCATACGTCAGCTCCGAGATGAAAATATAAATTTGGGTATTTAGAAAATATAGATAGCGATATTTCCAGTTACGTTATTTGAACAAAGTTAGTTTTTACAACAAAATATTTAAAAAAGGTAAAATATCTGAGGTATCGGATGTCAGTGTTTCTTGATTTCAGCGCGAAAAAAAATTAACCACCTGTAAAGATATAAGACATGTTATACATTGGAAGAGTTGGTTGTTTTCTAGCTTCAAATTATAGCATGCCAAGCTTTCAGCTCAAAATATTCAATATTCACGTGTCAAGGGTCAACTGACCAAATATGATTTTGTTCATATATTTGCTATGAAAATGGCTGTTATTTCCTTTTATAAAACCAAGGTTGTTTTTGCATCACTCGGTTCCTCTGCACCAGACAGCTAAACCTCCACAGTTAACAAGAATATTTCATCTTGAATGAGACAAAAACTAGTTTGTCTGATGGTATTCGTAACTAAGGTCATGATAGTTTCAAATTATATAAGCATTTTAGGACTTTCGGTCTGCTGTCACTTATTGTGAACATATCGTTTACAGAAAATACATACTATGATAATGGATTCAGAGATACGATGTTTTTATAGTTTTCGTCCTAATTTTGTACATTGTGAAGTTCCTAGCCATAATCGTTTGGACATAAGAGTACACATTATCATCTCTTGTACACACACGTTGATCTACGTTCAATAAAGAAAAGTGTTTGATATTGATTAGAATTTTTAGATATAAAAATCCCTTATTCAATATGTTTGGCTTCAAATTTACATGTTAAATTAGCTACAACTTAGGTGTGTGCATGGTGAAAAAGAAAAGCCTTTATATTGTTTGCTTGATTGGGAGCAAAACCACATTGGGTTGTCGGTTGTATTCATCACAATGAATCGACACCAGGTTTTCTCATTGTAAGCCTGTACACTTCCACCATGGGCGCTTTATACTGTTTCCAGTTTTATTTAGAGCAAAACCACATTGGGTTGTCGGTTGTATTCATCACAATGAATCGACACCAGGTTTTCTCATTGTAAGCCTGTACACTTCCACCAGGGGCGCTTTATACTGTTTCCAGCTTTATTTAGAGCAAAACCATATTGGTTTGTCGGCTGCATTCATCAAGAGGAATCGATACCAGTTTTAGCATTGTGTACTTACACCAGGGGGCGCTTTATGGTGTTTCCAGCTTTATTTATTTACTGAACTAACGATGATTTAGTTAAACGATGAGCCTTCATGTTGATTTCGGCCGTCCATTGTTTTACATTAATATACTTATTATATGTAAATATATTTTCTTTTATTCACTACGTGGTGGGGTAAACAAATATAATTCTGTGTTCTGTTTAATCCAAATAACGACTTTATTATTCATCATTTGTTAAAGATTTATTAAACACACCTGAGGTTCACAATCTGAACGACATTGAAGACACTAAAATAAATTGTTTTGACCTCACGGAAGGAATAAAATTATCTGTTAAAACTGATTTCTGAAGATTCGAACATAACCAGTTTCACTCTTTTTGTGCAAGATATTCAAAGAGACAACATTGAATTGGAACGTTTTTCATTTCGTATTTTTAAAGCCACGATTTTTCGTTTTGAAATAAAAATATTTTCATGCGTAAGCTTTCTTGTTTACTTACTTCTAACCAACTGGATTGACGTCGATTATTTACTCATGGATGACACAAACACAATTCTTGTAGAAGACCCCAATATACACGTAAAAAACACACAATGACTATGTTTATTTTAACATATAATCACAAGAAAACAGAGCATCTATTTTTCTCACACAACAACGCCGATTAAAAAAATAATAAAAAGCCATTACAAATAGAACGTAGAGAACAAATATAAAGCTAGAGGGAAGGCAGCTAGTCATCACCATCTACCGCCAACTCTTGGGCTACTCTTTTACCAACGAATAGTGGGATTGATCGTTACTTTATAACGCCCCTACTGCTGAAAGGGCGACCACGTTTGATGTGACGAGGATTCGAACCCGCGACTCTCAAGTTACGAGTCGAGTGCCTTAACCACTTATCAAACGACCCCTTAGAGAGTGACTTCAGGGAGAGAAACGACAGCCGAAACGTTAATTTAATACGAATTTCATCTTCAATCTGAAACAGACAAATTAAGAGGAATATTAAAATAAAACAATTTTCAGCTAACGCTATTTTAATTACAGTCTTTAGATGCAATGTATGTAATTAGCAGAAGTGCTGCTTTTGGAGTGACTTTTTGTGCCAGAAATTACTGATCGTATATTCATACCTTGTTTTAAAAATAAAACAGAAACATTTTCTAAAAAAAAGGTATTTTTTCCGGGAATAAATTTGTGTTCTTTAGTTATATACAAGTCATCAAAATTATCATAAATTTTACTGATATAAACTTACGTTTTATGTAATTACATTTTACAATTAGTAACTAACGATATTTTGAAACTCTAACGTACAGTTTTAGTGAAAGTCGTATTCTTGTTGGGAGAAGAGAACTTTTATTAAAAAATTGTGTTCTGTGATAAATAAATGCTTGTTACACATACCGTGGTTATATTTCTAGGTGTCATAATATCTCGAATATATAAAGTGTGAATTTTTATGAATTTCTGTTTGTGCTGCCACTCCCTAGATGACGCCACAAGTCAATGAACTCTATCACCACTTCTATGGGCGACATCTCGTTACACTTCAATATAACAGATGATTACCACTGTATTTATTATTTCGTTCTCATTGTTGGTAAACACGTAGGTGGCCCTTTACCTGTTACATCATAGTAAATGCTTTTCCAACTTCCGACATTTAATTCGTATATTTTAAAGTATCATACAGTGTATGTAAAATTTCAGAAAATTCTTTGTCTATTGTTGTCCATCCTACCTCATAAGTTTTGGTATTGTACGAAAAGCCTCTTGACAGTGTCAATGCCAAGGGGGGAACACCTCTGAAATCTATATTCCTCCCACAAATTTCTTGAAGAAAGTTTATGAAAAAGGCGTCACTAAAAATTCAGTGTTCATAGTTATGTTTTCTTAGAGCAAAGCCACATCAGGCTGAGCCCACTGAGAGGAATCGAACCCTTGATTTTAGCGTTGTAAATCCGGAGACATACCGCTGTATTAGCTTAGAGCAGTGTTTAGAGTTATTATGTGATATCCAACATAGTTTTCCATTTTCTGTTTAACCTTTAAATTTTATTAATTTATCTTCCACTTGTCCTTAAAAGTAGCCCTTGAATCATATTTGTCTCCTAGTTCTTTGTCTTCCAAGTTTAGGATTTTGAGTCGATACAGCATCTTCAGAAGTAATAACTAACCATATTGTTATTTTTACGCGACTCCGATTTTTAATACGAAAAGGACAAATTATGAGAAATATGAAAAACAAATATAGATTTTCGTCAAAAGTTTTAATCGTGTTATTTCTAATGCTACGCTAGCAATGTTATGGGTTGAGACACAATACTACCTGAAGTGAGGAGTGGTCTACCTACTAACCACTGTAGATCATGTTATGGGTTGAGACACAATACTACCTGAAGTGAGGAGTGGTCTACCTACTAACCACTGTAGATCATGTTATGGGTTGAGACACAATACTACCTGAAGTGAGGAGTGGTCTACCTACTAACCACTGTAGATCATGTTATGGGTTGAGACACAATACTACCTGAAGTGAGGAGTGGTCTACCTACTAACCACTGTAGATCATGTTATGGGTTGAGACACAATACTACCTGAAGTGAGGAGTGGTCTACCTACTAACCACTGTAGATCATGTTATGGGTTGAGACACAATACTACCTGAAGTGAGGAGTGGTCTACCTACTAACCACTGTAGATCATGTTATGGGTTGAGACACAATACTACCTGAAGTGAGGAGTGGTCTACTACTAACCACTGTAGATCATGTTATGGGTTGAGACACAATACTACCTGAAGTGAGGAGTGGTCTACCTACTAACCACTGTAGATCATGTTCAGGGGTTGAAGACCAATACGCCTGGGAAAGTGAGGAGTGGTCTACCTACGGTAAACCACTGGTAGATCATGTTATGGGTGAGACACAATACTACCTGAAGTGAGGAGGTGGGTCTAACCTACTAACCACTGGTAAGAGCATGTATGGGTTGAGACACAATACTACCCTGAAGTGAGGAGTGGTCGACCCTACTAACCACTGTAGATCATGTTATGGGTTGAGACAACAATACTAACCTGAAAGTGAGGAGTGTCTACCCTGACTAACCACTGTAAGTCATGTTATGGGTTGAGAAACAATACTACCTGAAGTGAGGAGTGGTCTACCTACTAACCACTGTAGATCATGTTATGGGTTGAGACACAATACTACCTGAAGCGAGGAGTGGTCTACCTACTAACCACTGTAGATCATGTTATGGGTTGAGACACAATACTACCTGAAGCGAGGAGTGGTCTACCTACTAACCACTGTAGATCATGTTATGGGTTGAGACACAATACTACCTGAAGCGAGGAGTGGTCTACCTACTAACCACTGTAGATCATGTTATGGGTTGAGACACAATACTACCTGAAGCGAGGAGTGGTCTACCTACTAACCACTGTAGATCATGTTATGGGTTGAGACACAATACTACCTGAAGCGAGGAGTGGTCTACCTACTAACCACTGTAGATCATGTTATGGGTTGAGACACAATACTACCTGAAGCGAGGAGTGGTCTACCTACTAACCACTGTAGATCATGTTATGGGTTGAGACACAATACTACCTGAAGCGAGGAGTGGTCTACCTACTAACCACTGTAGATCATGTTATGGGTTGAGACACAATACTACCTGAAGCGAGGAGTGGTCTACCTACTAACCACTGTAGATCATGTTATGGGTTGAGACACAATACTACCTGAAGCGAGGAGTGGTCTACCTACTAACCACTGTAGATCATGTTATGGGTTGAGACACAATACTACCTGAAGCGAGGAGTGGTCTACCTACTAACCACTGTAGATCATGTTATGGGTTGAGACACAATACTACCTGAAGCGAGGAGTGGTCTACCTACTAACCACTGTAGATCATGTTATGGGTTGAGACACAATACTACCTGAAGCGAGGAGTGGTCTACCTACTAACCACTGTAGATCATGTTATGGGTTGAGACACAATACTACCTGAAGCGAGGAGTGGTCTACCTACTAACCACTGTAGATCATGTTATGGGTTGAGACACAATACTACCTGAAGTGAGGAGTGGTATGACTGTTAACAACTGTAGAAGAAGTGGTAAAATTACTTGTCAGTTATTTTTGTTGATATTATTAATCACGTAACCTCACTAAATATATTACAGCTCTAACATTTCAATTTAAAATTGATGGGAATGTTATACGTATTACAAGAGGCCAAGCACACACAATGTTAGTTATATCCACTGACTGACCATGGGAGATACAGGCTGTCTAGTCACTTTATCTGTAACTTGTTTATATGGGGAAAGTGACTGACCACGAAAAGTACAGATTATTGAGTCACTTTATCTGTGACTTCTTTATGCACGGGAAGTGACTGAGCACAGGAGACACTGTAGGTTTCAATCAGACATTACTATCAAGTTTAGTTAATTCACAGTGTTTGTCACTATTACAACTGATTACATAAACTGTGGACAATAACTATTAAACATCAGTAATTGTTGCTGCATACCAGGTCATCATCCAATCATATTTGGTCAGTACCGTACTGCCACATCACTTTGAAAGATGTTCTTCCAATAAAAACATGTAAAAATCAAGGTAGCAGAAACATACACAGAGAGAAAAACATTACTGAGTCCATCAGTGTGATTCACAAATCAAAATGAAGTTTCTTTAGGTATATCTCAAATATATATCAAAAATTCATATGATATCTAAACCTGAATACAAAAAAATATATCAAAGAAAAGTATACTTAATGATGTTAACAGGTGTAAACCATAGATTTTATACATATATATATGTGTATATATGTGTGTGTATTTAATCTGTTTTGTTAATTTTATAAATATTGTATGGTGTGTGGTACTTCATATTTATCTTCCTAACCATGAAAACCTAAGAACTGAAACCAGCAACATTTCTACAACTGATAGTTTGTTTAAACTGTTTTTACTAAAATCCAATGATAAAAATGACATTTCAACCGGACATTAACTTTGGAAATCATATCTTACTGACAATAATGTGCAGCATACTAATAGCCTGATATCCTGAAGGGAATACCCTGTAATATGTGGATCCATGAAACCCAAGTATTCAATTAGTGACGTGTCCAACAAAAGGAATACTTATTTTGTAAGATCAGAGTACAATTGGAAATTCATTCACTTCATTTACAAACATATTATAACAGTGGCCATAATTATCAGCTGCATTTACCATAGAATTATCTACCTCTGTGTTACTCATATGACTTTTAGAACAGTCACTCATGCATGCTTTATGATTCCAGGTTCTGATCCAGCCACTAAGACTATTCAAGTTTAAGTAATATAAACATTAAATGATATCAAAAGTTACCACTGTCCACCTTACAAATAATTTTAGTTTTCAAAGGCCACTGACCTTTTTAATGCTATTTATGTTTTTAATTCATAAATTAAATTTTGTTTCACCTTAATTTCTTTTTATGAATTTTAATAATTTTATTTTAAATTTTAACTTTTGCCAGATGTTTGACACAGATAGCCCAGTTGCTTGGCACAATAAAACACCAAACCAACAGTTACTCTCTCAACAACTTTCATATGGTAGGCTCTTGAAGTTTATGCACGATTATTAAAAAACAAAAAGTGATAACAAATCAGTTGGTCCATTAATGTTATTTACAATAAAATAACATACACATTAGAAATTAAATGCAACATTGTGTTATTAATAACAGTCATTCAAACTGAACTGTTTTGGTATTAAGATAAAGTAGTGATAACATAATATATTTGATTATCACATGTCAGGCTTAACAGAGTTGATAATAGCTCATTGGTATTTATTATTGGAGTACTTATTTCCATGCTACAATTACAATCATTAATATGGGTGTATGAGTCAAGCATTCACAGTTTGTTAGGTGTAATAGGTGGGAGTTATTTGAAAACTCAGGACTGGAATTTTCTTGTGAGGTAGCTCATAAGAAGATGTGGATTTTCATACACAGTTTGTACGTTGAAGGAGAAGTGGGAAGCTACAGATGAGAAATTTAGACTGTGAGAAAGGGCAGAAGAATTTCAGAAGTTTAAACATACAGGGAACACACCAGGTAACAATGATTTACAGGAAGCTAGTGTGAGTACTATTAGAGTAAGCAGTGGTGAACTTAGCTGTAAGAATCCTATCTGTTGAGCAACAAATTTCAGGCCTTGACTTCTGCAGATGAAGAGCTAAGTGCAAGACATATGGATAGTCTATGGCTTTATGTTACTCAGCATGGAAGATATAACTTACAGAGTAGGATATTTAACAAAGATGCTGCTGAAGAAAGGCACCAGTCCTCAAACACTTTATGCATGCATAACACATTTTAATTCTTTATTATTAAACACTCAGGCCTAATTAAAGAAGTTAACTCATAAAAAAAAATTCAAATTACCCATTAATACAATGGATGCAATTGCTCTTCTGACATAATTGAAGGATACGTGATACCATTTTTGTCAGTTTGAAGGGAACAAAATACTGATGAGCCAATAAGTAAGGAGAGGGTTAATACATGTATATGGAAAGCTCAGATAGGCTTTATTATAAATTGTATGATTTCTTTTTTATAACTGTGTTGTACATCACTAACTTTAGCTCCATTTACCACTAGTTTGAGAATCCTTGATATAGCGAAAGGTAAGTCAGAAGAGTTAACTGATGAGTACAAATGGTTGATAAAGACATTTGAAGATAACTTCCATAACTTAATTGTGTCAAGGGTATTGCTGAGAATTAACTGATGGGATAAAATTATAGCTACATCACTAGGACTAAATGCTGGGCTAGTTAAGAGTGGGCAGTTGACTGGTTGTATTAGATTAATGTGAGAAGGGAAGTTTTAAACTAGGACTAGTCAGTTGTGAAGGTAAAAAAACTACATGAGGAACATTCAGTAAAGGAAATGAGTACAGAGGTAGTTATAAGGATAGGCTTAGTTGTTCCTATTTGTAATGTTAGTACAGAGGTAGTTATAAGGATAGGCCTAGTTGTTCCTATTGTAATGTTAGTACAGAGGTAGTTATAAGGATAGGCTTAGTTGTTCCTATTGTAATGTTAGTACAGAGGTAGTTATAAGAATAGGCTTAGTTGTAACTGTTGTTAGAAGTATAAAAAATATAACTTTAGAACACCGGTAGGGATTTGATATGATGAGATTAACTAAATTATGGTTAAACAAATGATTTTGATGATAGGCTAGTTAACAGAGTATTAAAGAGAAGGGAGGATTGGCTTGATATGAGTTACATCTTGTTGAAGTTGAGGATATTAAAAGATAACAGGAAGAAAACTGAATCAGTTTTGTGTCTATTAACAAAGGCTTTAAATGGAAAGTTGTTACAGACCACCAGATAAAACTGATAAAATTAGAGAGAAACTTTACAGTAAGATTAAAGTTTCAGTTGTTAATGAAGTCATAATTATGGCTAATTTTAGTTTTAGACGTACTGACTGGCAAATGTTAGGAGTCAAACAATGGAAGAGACAGATTTTTAGAAACTATTCAGGATTGCTCTCCACCAATTAATTATGTATTATTGTTTGTCAAAGAACCTACTAGAAACTGATAGTTTAGATTTATTGTTAACTTTAAATATAGAAATGATAGAGTGGGTGTAAACTTGGGAAGATCTGGGTACAAGTGTTCATTGCTGTATTAGTTTCAATGTTTTGTTGCATATGGAGAAATAATGATATTTTGGTTACCAATTCCAAAACAGAAAATTTTGAATGGATGTAACAAGATATGATCTGTTGTGAACTGGCAGCCAAGTTATCTGGAGACACTGATGGGATGTGGAAAACTTTAAAACATATTCATCACCAAGTTATCTGGAGACACTGATGGGATGTGGAAAACTCTGAATATTCAAAATAAACATATTCATTATGGAAAGAAAAGGGTAGCTGAAACTAAACAAGTACGTTAGCCCCCCAAAAGTATAGGTGATGGAATTATATATTACAAATTTAAGAAATTTAAATTGACTGGTATGACAAAACACTTAGAAGATTATAGAATTTTAAGAAAGTTGGTGAAACATTAGAATAACAATAAATAATGATGTAAGAAAAAAGATTAGCTGAAACCGTTAAATTTAACAGTAAGAATTTCTTTATATGCATTAAGTGTGAACAAATGTTAGAATGGGGGATTGAACCCTTGAGGGGTGATAAAGAAAAGTTAGTATCTTTAGGTTTTGAGGTGGCTGGATTGTTAATTAACTTCTGGTTTTTCTTTGGTTTTTATTAACAAATATTTGAGCAGTATTCCACATTTCAAACACTTAATAGATGGAAGCAAGATGGCTGTTTTAATTCTGAACTAGTTAAGAAAAAATTTGGAAATTGTAAAAACAAAAAGTCTCCTAGTGATCAGTGAATAAGTCTCCTAGGTTTGATACTATTTCCCCAAGAGTTTTGAAGGAGATTGAAGATTGGATATGCGAGCCATTTACCACTATTTTCTTTTTGTCAGTTCTTAAATAGTGGACAGGTATCAGATGATTGAAAATTAGATAATGCAACTCTCCTTTTCAAGGGATGTGACAAAATTTGTTCAAGTAATTACAGACCCATTAGTCTTACATCAGTTATGGGAAACGTTTTAGAAAGTCTGATGAAAGATGACTTACAAAGTTGACTGGTCAACATGGTTTTAGCAAGAGAAAATATTCCTTTACAAATATTCTTTGAAAATGTTAAGGCTTATGTGGTATATAGAATGTGATAGTGTCATGTCAGGCACCAGCTCCGACCTGTGAATACTGTTCAAATTGGTTCTACATTGAGGGCGTCTCAAGATTTCCGTACGTTTCTATTAATAATTCAAATCATGAAAATATCACTGGATCTAATGGTAAAGCCATGGAGAATAATGATGGATCAATTTGACTAAATGATCAGTAAATTGAATGATTTGTTTAATAAAGTAGACAAAATTTATGAAGTTAAAGGCCTATTTGACAGGCAAGTTAGATCTGTTATCAAAGAAGAAACATTTGAAACTAGAAAAAAAAAAGACAAGAAAAACTAATATTATTACAAGAAACTCACCTAGTTAACATTGTAATGTAATACATTGTACAGATCAGACCTCACCTGGTTAACATTGTAATGTAATACGTTGTACAAATCAGACCTCACCTGGTTAACATTGTAATGTAATACGTTGTACAAATCAGACTTCACCTGGAATATTCAAGTATGACATCCAAATCATTAAAAATATTTGTATCTATCTGAAGAAGCAGGTCACAGATACTGAACCTTACTCTATTTAAACCTATCAATGAAGGTGTGATTTAATTTAGTCTTTAAAAGTTTTAAGACTTTGAAAGATTAAAATGCTGAAGATTTCTTCTAGTTAATGATTCTATCACTAGAGGGCACCAGTATAAAATATACAAGCAGAGTTCCAGGATGGATTTTTGGAAGTGTTTTTTGTCTCAAAGAGTAGTGGACAAATGGAACAATCTTCCATTTGTAACAGTTTCTGTAAATGTGTTTAAACACTGTGTTATGTATATGTGTAAATATTTTGTAAGCGACAACATGTCGTGTTGTGTTCAAATTTTCATTTCTATTATTCATTTTTCCATATTTATATTATTGTTTCGAAGTTTAAACTAATATTTTGTTATTCATTTAGGGTAACATTTTAGAATTTTCTTGAATTAAGTAGACCAATCATATGTTTGTAAATGAGTGCTGGTAACTTCGTGTCTAGACGTGTAGTCTCGTGCAAGAACGGACACGCGCGGATTGCTCTGGAGTTGTATGGAAATTTCAAGATTGTTCGAGAAGTAGGCCTACCGGTATAAAAGACGGTGACGCGAGAGAGATTCAGTCATCAGTTTTGATTCGAAGAAAAGTGAATGAGATTCAGACATCAGTTATTATTCGAAGAAAAGAAGAGAGTCAGTTATTTAAGTGTTTGCTGTGATTATTCAACTTGGATTTGTGTCTGAAGTTAGATCTACGGAAGCTGTGATTTTATTTCGTCAATCTCTACGATACATCTGAATTACTGCTTGTGCTGAGAGTCGGCGAATTTATTGAACTGTGAACTGTTTCGGAATTTCTTCGTGGGACCAAATTCACACCCTAGACTGGAATTTGAGACTTTCATTTTAATTCATTGTATTAGATACAGGCCAGTACCGTTTTGTATTGTGATTAATTTTGAAGTTTGAAACTAGTATTATTTAGTTTTGTAATTAATTTCGAATGTTATAACTTAATATCTGTCACTGTTATTATATTAATTTATGTTATATCTGTTATATTTGTTAATAGTTTAGTGTAATAAATTATACAAGCTGTTATCTGCGTTTTTCTGTTGCGTTTAGTCTACGAAAAACATAAAACATAAAAAATACGTAACACACTGTCAGAATGGGAGCTGATATGAACCAGAACACAGCTGGTTTTGTCACCCTCCAAGACACGTGAGAGGAATGAAGGTAAACAGGGTAAGGGTGTGGATTTGGTGTACCTGGATTGAAAGAAAGAATTTGACATATAAAGGCTTGTAAAGAAATTTATTTCTATAGGAGTGGTCGATAAATTAGCAAATTGGTTTGAAGCTAGATAGAAAAAAGTTGAGGGCTGTTACAAATGTGTTCAGTCAATCTGGATTAATGCCACGAGTGGAGTATTTCGGAGTTTGCTTTTAGAACTTTTACATCAATCACATAGATGAAGGAAGAGTCAAATTACTTAAATTTGTGGGTGATATTAAGGTGTTGGGTGTTACTTGGTGTGAAATGGATGCTTCTGGTTTACAAAAGGATTTAGATCATTTAGTGAGTTTGGTAAAAAAAAATGGAAGATGGAATTTAATATTAATAAATGCAAGTTATTACATGTAGTTTGTCATAAATATAATTTGGATTGGAATAATCTTAAGAGTGTTACATAAGAAAGGGATCTCGATGTGATTTTTGATGAGTCTCAGTGTGGTAGGACAAATATGATTTTAGGTTACATCTATAGAAATACTGAATACAAGCTAACAAGGTTATAACTTCATTGTACAAGCAACTGGTTACATCACATTTCAAAACATTGTGTTCATTCTTGTGCTTCTTACCTCAAGAAACACATGGAATTGTTGGAAAGGTTTCAGAGGAGGGTTACTAGAATAGTGTCTGAGATGGAGGGATGTCACATGAGGAGAGGTTAAGATTCATAAAACTGTTTTGTTTTTTAAAGAAGAGTTAGTTTTAAATTTTTTTCATACTTACTAGTAAGAACAGTGGCACTAGAAAACACAAGTACAAATTTTGGCAGGGTAGGTAAGACTGCTTGATTTATGTAATACAGTGGTTGGCTTTTGAAATAGGTTGCATTTGAATGTTGTGAAAGCAAAGAATTTAAGAAAATGATTGTAATCTATATGAATGATAAGGATTGGCCCTGAGGTTCTGTTTTCAAATTTATTTTTATATTTTTTATTTAACAGTTTTTGGTTTAGTTCAGATAATGGACAGCCTAGACTGACCAAGAAGTCTTTTGCTGACCCTAAACATGATATTAAACTAATTATAAATCCAAAATCATCACAGAGATCATTATGCAACTACAAATTCATAACTCTGAATTTACCATAGCAGTTTTACTAATAATTTTCTGTAGTTTACAGAAAGCAATATCCTACCTTTAAACAAAAATTGATTACTTTTAGATTGCGTTCTGTTGAATCAATGAGTGAAAAGTGTAAAAAAAGAATATCAACAAAAGCAGAAACTGCTTCCACACTTTACTTTCCAACAGGATTCTCTTAAAGAGCTCCAAATATTCTTGTCTGTGTCTGGTATTTGGCCCATGTACTGTCACAGTCTAATTTAAATTATACTATACTATAACTATAGTCAATAAACTTCAGTGACCACTATTGTTATAGTATTAATAGTTATATGCACATACTTTTCAGCTAAACATACATTAATAGATATAATGCATTTTTTATTTCATTGATCAATACATCTCACAGAAATTGCACAAGTGATGTACACATACAAGTTTCCACGATCACAAGACAGCCAACATTTACCCAAATTTCATCTTCTTGCTAGGACTTCAATTAAGATCTTGACATATGAATCTTATTCAATTTAATATATGCTTTTTACGTTCATTTAAAAAAAATGTAGATTTTTACTAGAGTGTTAGCAGTATTAAACTCAAAGTTAACGATAAATTTTTATTTTATTTCTACACCTAAGCAATCATTAATAGACATTATACAGCGTTAAATTATATTCAGTTTTAACAAATTACAAAACTACTAATACAACAGTATTATTAGTAGTAGTACTTACTATCGTATCGTATCAGTGTCATTATAACCAATATTAATTAATATATGTTGATAAAACAATGCATATAATTTCTCTTTAAGTGTTACCTAGTTTGTAGAGTTTGAACAAATTCGAATTTCTCTTCGCTTGAGGCTTATTCTAAGCCTATAACTTTTGTTTGAATTTCGACAGCTTGGATTAATGAAGTTATGTTAATACTAATACACATTTATCAATAGTATATTACTTTAAATTTTATTCTAACATAAAAATTTCAAGTTTTAACATTTGTTTTAAGAATAATCAAATTGAATAATCCAAAATATCTTGAAAAAAATATGTGTATTCACGTAAATTATATATTTTCATACTAGAAAACCTCGCCAAAATTATTTAACAATAGCTCGAATCACGAGCACTAGACAAAAACACAGTCTTCGTGTCCTATTGATTTGTCAACTTATTCAACCAATCACGAACTCTTGTAAATTTGTTTTTGTTTACATGGTGTTACAACATAATACTCTGTTAGGTACTAATAGTAACGTCTTAATGTAACAACTTATGGCGTCTACTTTAAGAACCTACATTGTTTTTAAACTGATTTCGAATAAAGTAAAAAATTATATGTATATATACATGCATTAAGTCAGGGCAACAGTATAGCTTATCAGCGCTTGCTTTCCACATGTATGGATTTTTGTCCTTTAGCGATATTATCCTTTAAGCCTACCTCAGAACCACCACTGTGATACGTGTTTGAAAGCAGCATTGAAATAATTGTGGTGAGGTGAAAACAACGTAAAATTGATCGTTGATTTTGTTGAAAAGAAAGAAACAAAACAGAGTGCGTTAATTTGTTTATTTTCTTTTTTGGCTGTGGCAATTAAAACTCCAAAAAGTTCAGAAATAGACGTAATTTAAATATAACATTATATTATCTAATTTAGGTTTAGTGTTCCTGCTGTTATAAAAGGAAATGTTGTGTCATTTATAATTGCCTTCTACTCAGCTATTCTCAGTCTATAAAAACGTCAGATTTATAGGGTAATTAGCTAGCAAAGTACCGCGAGTGATGACAGAGAGAAGCAAATAGAAAATTAAAACCTAATGAATGATCATCAAACTAATTGCAGTAAACACTTTCATGCCTTACCAACATAATAATACCCCACTGGTACAGTGGTAAGGCTACGGATTTACAATGCTAAAACTGGGGGTTAGATTCCTATCGGTAGACGCCCCATCAGATAATCTGATGTTGCTTTGCAATACGAAAAACACAAACCAAAACAGTAGTTTTTAAATAAGCGCTTGAACTTTTCTAGGTGTTGATTCTTCCTTTATTCTGTTAATTTATCTTGATTTTTAGAGATTTTTCAAAGATGCCACATAAATTATTAACCCTACAGTTCTTGACTTAAAGGGGGAAATAAAAAAAAAGGAAAAGTTATTTTTCTGTTGAAAGAGTTCTAATAGTGGTATCCCGAACGTCTTATATCGTTTGGTAATTTATTTTGGATGATTTGGTAAATATTCTCACGTAATGCTGAAGTTTTGACAAAGTAAATTCTCTTGTGTTTTGCAAATCTATGTCTGTAAACTGCATTGGAAAAAAAATTTCGAGATCTATATCTAACGTACAAGTTTATTTAGAAAATGTTCTTTTTAATCAATGGATTAACTGAATAAACTAGATAAGTCTAACTAGCAGCGCTGAGTAATCTTTCACACATTGAATTAAATTAACCATTAATTACTCAATACCTTTTAATTTTTCATACACCGAACAGAATCAACAATTAAATACTCAATACATTTAATCTTTCATACAACGAACAGAATTAACCACTCATTACTCAAAACCTTCGCAGCTGATAGTTTCACTGATATTCGTACAATAGTATTTGTGTTTTAATCATTGCAGGCAGATTCTCCACCATAATTATTATCAATATAAATACCTGAACTGAAGTATAAAAATACCGCTTACAGCAGCACTGATGGAATAAATAGTTCAGTATGCCTCGATAACTGGGATGGATTTACACTTTACATTCATTATTGAAAATGTTCTCTCTGATAATCGGTATTTCTGTACAATCGAGTCTTTGATTTCTCCGCAATTAATCCAAGATTCCAAACTCCTTGTAATATTCATTTTATATTGAGGAACAACCCAACTGTTCTTTGAAGATAATAAAATTGAAAATATGCAAGCGTAAACTAAATATTCGGACTAAAGACGAAACAAACGATACATGTATATTTAAAGTGTTATATAAATTAGTTGGAAAAATATGGTAAACGTATTGAACATTAACTATAAGCTGTTGAAGAAATAGAAGGTTTTATGAAAAGAAATTTTATAATTCTTGGTGCTACATAATGTAAGAGTATTTATTTCAAAACTCGGTGTCTGTGGACATATACCTCTAGAAATTTCGTTTCGATATTCGTGGCGGACAGATCGCAGAGAGCCTTTTCTGTAGCTTTGTGGTTAATAAAAAATAATTATAATACAATTTGCGTATAAAGAGACATTTATTGCAGTAAACTGTAATTACGATACAACGTACGAAACCGTAATTTAAAAGTCGAGTGTTTTTCTTGTATTTTCTTTTTATAAATATATGTAAATATAGAAATCACGACTAAAGTACTGTTGATGCATTGTTACTTATACTGAGAATATATGCTCTTAATAAATCTTATAGCTCTGAAATATCTACTGATAACACATGTGGTTTACCCAAATCGGGATTCGTAGACTTGAAATGTATATGGCTAACACAAATGATTTTGTCATTGTTGGATTCATACATCTAAAACCGGTATGAACACAGTTGTGGTTCACCCATGCTTGGATTTATAGACTTGAAGTAGTTATTAAAAACATCTGTGGTGTACTCACGTTGAGATTTATAAACCTGAAACATTTATTAAAAACACATTTGGTTTACTCATGCTAGGATTTATAGACTTAAAACATTTATAAACAAAAACATCTGTGCTTTACTTACGTTGAAGCTATAGATTTAGAACCTGTTTTGAAAACGCCTATGACTTACCCACATTAAAAGATAAAGAAGTGAATTTGAAAACGATTTGAAGTCCTTCTCATACGAATAGAAACTTGCATTTTTTTTATTTCTTACGATAATTGTACATCACGAGACACGTGACATATTTTACTACAGTTATTCTGATGGGTTTTTTGCACTCGTAATCCGAGGGTCGCGGGTTCGCGCCCGAGTCGCGCTAAACATGCTCGCCCTCCCAGCCGTGGGGGTGTATAATGTGACGGTCAATCCCACTATTCGTTTGTAAAAGAGTAGCCCAAGAGTTGGCGGTGGGTGGTGATGACTAGCTGCCTTCCCTCTAGTCTTACACTGCTAAATTAGGGACGGCTAGCACAGATAGCCCTCGAGTAGCTTTGTGCGAAATTCCAAAACAAACAAACAAACAAATTTTACCGATATTTAATTAAAAGTGAAGTTAGCAGCAAACTAGTGTCATTCACGAACATCGTTCGAACGATACAGAGTTTAATTTAAACGTTTTGGATCTGGGGTTTTGTAGCTAAAGTAGAACGTTATAAAGATATTTATTGATTGTCTAAATGTTTTAACTGGACATGGATTTTGTAACTGATTTAAATATTTGTAAAATAATAATTTTTATTTCACTGAAAGGATTTAAAATAATTTTACAATTTTGATTTTTTAAGAATTTATTTTAAAGAACTATGTTATATTAGCATTAATTGAAATCCACGTTAAATCAGCATTGACCAATGGTTGCTACAGTAGCTTCTATGCTGGTTTTTATTTTCAGCAAAATTGAGAAATTTTTAAAACAAAAGAAATAAGCAGCAAATACTGTTTTCTCTCTAAGTCAAACTTGTAGTAATACACAAAATGAAGAAATATGCACAAAACATGAAACAATAATGCACAAAATGTCATTTTTGGGTATTGAAATGCATGACATTTAATAATTCACTTTCGTGCGAAATGTTTTGAAGCAGGGGTCAACACAAAGAGCCACTTTGCAATCAGTACATTCATATTTGCTTTCTCTCCTCGTGAATTTGTCAGAACACACTTTACACTTTCTAGTATGGTACTTTTTCTTATATGTTTAGGGAATAAGTGTTGGGAAGTGACGTTCTGTGAGGCAGAGGGGTTTTTACAAGGAAGACCGGCCTCCGGTGGATTTTGGGCGCTGGGTGTAGTAATCTTCAATCAGGATACGGATGACTCCGAGTCTAAACTCCAGGAGAGACAGGATGTTTCCTGTGATTTGTAAACTACCAAAGCATTGCACACTGCTAAATCCATCATGTGAAAAAATACTTTTTTTGTACCACTTGAGAGCTTTGCGCATACTCGGATAAGCGTGCAACACACTGTCGCACAAGTCAACCCCTCCCATATAACGATTGTAGTTAATGACACGTTTTGGTTTTACAACAGCTTTACCAGTAGCATGGTTGACCATTCCAGTGTTATACATGGTGTTGTACTCAACATGAAAATGTCCCTCTTACCCTTCCAGTGAAACACATCAATGTTGTCTTTTTGTGACACTTCTATTTCTCCCCTTTGAATATTTGTGAAACATTTCGGCATCCCAATAAGATTTTCCGTTTCTGTCCCACACAAATAGGTGGGTGTCACGACCAAGCAACGACTTTGCTAAAGTGGAACTTGTAAAAAAACGATCAAAATAGAGCTTATAATTGTGTTCAAATAATGGTTCCATCAATGTGTGTACAACACGTTTGCCCTGTCCGCCCTATTTAGTGCTGTTATGTGTAAAAGCATCAGTGAGGATGAAAAACTCCCAAACATAGCGTGTTACACTTTCACATAGCTCATAATTTTTACTCCAAACCTAGCCCTTTTAGATGGAATGTACTGTCGAAACCCCAGAATGTTCCTTCAAATCAACGCGGGCAATAATAATTTCTACATATTTATTGGTCTCTGGTACAATGTGGTTGACAATTGTGGGATGGAAGAACTTTTGAAACCAATGAAAAAGCTTTGACTTTGGCTCAAATCTTCATACAGGACACCATGATTTCCTGAGAAGGTGTTTATAACTGAAGCAGCAAATGATTCAGCATTCTAATCATTGACATAAAATCACTTTTTCTTGGAACTTTTCTTACCACGACTAGCAATTTTACTTTTATTCCCTGGTGTTATCGCCCGTTTACCAGTGTTGGCTGATGGCCAGTTATCATCATCTTGACTAACATCTGAGCCTTGTATTTCACAATTGTAATGATTGTGTTATTTATATAAAACATTAATGTGTTTATTATTTATATGAAATATCAGTGTTTGTATTATTTACATAAAATATCGATTTTGATTTCATGTAAACATCCTAGTTTCGTGTGCAGTTAGTAATGTCTAGAGTATTTAAGTTAGAGTTGATTCCTTGTATACACCCTAGTTTTGTCTGTAATCAGTAATGTCTAGTCAGTCTGTGCTCTGTCCACCACGGGTATCGAAACCCAGATTTTAGCGTGCAAGTCCGCAGACATACCGCTGAGCCACTAGGGAGCATTGAAAATCATTGACACTTTATATTAATGAAAAACATTGTCATTTTATACAAAGAATACAAACATTGATATTTTATTCAAAAAATAAAAACTGATATTTTATATAAATAATAAATATATTGATATTTTTTATAATTAATACAAAAGCTCATATTTTGTATAAATAGTACAAATATTGATATTTTATATAAATAATAAAACATTCATATTTTATATAAATAAGTCAAACATTGATTTTTTCATATAAATAGCACAGACATTGATATTTTATATGAATAACACAAACACTGATATTTTATATGCATGATAAAGACATTGATATTTTTTATGAATAACACAAACACTGATATTTTATATAAATAATACGAGCATTGATATTTTATATAAATAACACAAACATCGATATTTTATGTATATAATATAAAAATTGATATTTTATGTAAATAATAAAACATTGATATTTTATGTAAATAGTACAAACATTGATATTTTACATAAATAAGAAAAATATTGATATTTTATATAAATAATACAAATACTTATTTTTTTCATAAATAGCACAAACATTGATATTTGATATAAATAATACAAGCATTGATATTTTATATAAATAATAAAACATTGATAATTTACATAAATAACACAAACATTTGTATTTTATATTAATAACACAAACAGTGATATTTTATTTTAATAATAGAAGCATTGATATTTTATATAAATAATAAAACATTGACATTTTATAAACATAATAAAACTGATATTTTATTCAAATACCACGAGCATTGGTATTTTATATAAATAACATAATCATAAAAATTTTATATAAATAATACAAACATTGAGATTTTATATAAATATTAAAAACATTGACATTTTTTGTAAATAATACAAATATTGATATTTTACATAAATAATAAAAAAATCATATTCTGTATATATAATACAAATATTGATATTTTACATAAATGAGACAAACATTGAAATTTTATATAAATAACTCAAACATTGATATTTTAAATAAATAACACAATCATTAATATTTTACATAAATAATACAAAATTGATATTTTATATAAATAAAAAACACTGATATTTTCTACAAATAACACAAACATCGATATTTTATGTAAATAATATAAAAATTAATATTTTCGTAAAAAATACAAATATTGATATTTTATATAAAAGTTCAAACATTGATATTTTATATAAATAATAAAAATTTTGATATTCTTTATAAATAATACAAACATTGATATTCTTATAAAAATAATAAAATCATTGACATTTTATTTCAATAAAAATATTGTTATTTTATACAAATAATATAAACATTCATATTTTGCATAAATAATACAAATATTGGTATTTTACATAAATGATACAAACATTGATGTTTTATAAAAATAACAGAAACTTTGGCATTTTATATAAATATTACAAACATTGATATTTTACCTAAATAATACAAGCATTGATATTTTATATGAATAACACAAACATTGATTTTCACATAAATAATACCAACATCAATATTTTATGTAAACAACATAAAAATTGATATTTCTGTAAATATAACAAATATTGATATTTTATATAAAAGTTCAAACATTGATATTTTATATAAATAACATAAACGTGATATTTTGTATAAATAATACAACTTTACATCATTTCATGACATTTTTGTTATAATTATAAATAATTTTCATTCATTATTGATCCCTCTTTCCTTGCCTCCGATATAAATAACAACATTCACAACAAATTATTTTGTACATTACTTTGACTCCTTAATGGCCATGTTCTTAAGGCACTTGACTACTTGACTCGTAATCTGAGGGTCACAGGTTTTATTTTCCGACACACCAAACATGTTCGCTTTTTTTCAGCTATGGAGGCGTTGTAATGTGACGTTTAATCTCGCTATTTATTGCTAAAAGAGAGGCCCAAGAGATGGCGGTGAATGTTGATGACTCGCTCTAGTCGTACACAGCTAAAACAGGAACGGCTATCGCAAGTAACCCCGAGTAGTTTTGCGCGAAATTCAACACAAAGCAAACTTAATGAATTAACACGTACATTTTCATCTGTTACTTTTAGATGTCTCGTTGACTGCCAAGTGAGCTCATTCCAGGTCTCAATAATGTCACTTTTCATTAAGCCTACTTGTCCTTTCAAGGCTAGTAAAATGTTCTCATCACTTAATGGTACGTGTCTTCGTTGGTGTTGCGGCTAGCAACAAGCTAATGTAAGAAGACAGCTGAAATTTAGTAAGATTTTCACGAGTTTTTGATTACACCTATTAAAACCTGATCCTTTAAGATATTAAAACAGAATGATGTCAGAGTAAAGCTGTTTGAATATTCATCTCCCATTACCTTCACAACAAAGTACGAACTTCAGAATTAACATTTTAAAAATAATCATGATTCATAGTAGTTTCCTGTCTATTTATATTAAATAAACGGACGTGTTGTGTTCATTACCCGTGCAGTGAATGTACTTAAAACAGAAAAGTACGTGTACTATGACGCCTTTATTTGTAGTTCACACGAAATGCCCACTAAGAGTCTATGAAACTGGACAAAGCGAAACAGAATTATCTCTACGATTAATAGTAAGATTAGCCTTTTACTGGAGCGTTTAATAAACAACAGGATCTAACAGAACAATTCGAATTACAAGTTGTCAAGCAACAACTATAAAGCGAATGCGTGCCTTTTGTTTATTTACAGGAATAAACCTGAAGCCTAGTAAACTGGAATTAGAAAATAGTGCGAGGTCAAACAATATAGCAAGCAAAATTTGTATTTTCGTTTGTTAACATACTGGTAGAAAGACAGATTAAACAGTGAAAAAAATTACTTAAGTAAGAATAATAGATGAAAAACACAGAAAATACGGTGAACATTGTTTGACAACGAATTAATTAAATAACTGTATTTATTTTCACATTTATAACAGTCTCACAGCTGAAAATATGTATCATATTCTGTGGTGTATTAACCTGTTAAGTGCCGTAGATGAAATAACTCGTCCAAGCCGATCGGTAACACAGTGCCAAGGTCGAGTTAATTCGTTTTCAATAATACCTAAACGTAACGCTAGATGTCAGCACCATTCATTCATTTGACCTACTTACAAATTGTATCTCTTTCGATCCAAAGTGGCGTCACGACAAAAGTTACAAAATGAAGAAGCATTAGAGTTGTTTTTTGAACTCGGTTAGAAGTTTGAAGACAGCAGTGGCGATTCACAAGATTCGGATTTTGAAGATTCTTTGAAAAAATACGGAAATACAAGGCTTAGATGTTAGTCAAGATGATGATAACTGGCCATCAACCAACACTGGTAAACGGGCGATAACACCAGGGAATAAACGTAAAATTGCAAGTCGTGGTAAGAAAAGTTCCAAGAAAAAGTGCTTTTATGACAATGATTGGAATACTGAATCCTTTGCTGCTTCAGTTATAAACACCTTCTCAGGAAATCATGGTGTCCTGTATGAAGATTTGAGCCAAAGTCAAAGCTTTTTCATTGGTTTCAAAAGTTCTTCCATCCCACAATTGTCAACCACATTGTACCAGAGACCAATAAATATAAATAAATACCAATAATACAAATATTGATATTTTATATAAATAGCACAAACATTGATATTTTATATAAATAATACAAACATTCATATTTCATATAAATAATACAAATATTTATATTTTCTGTAAATGACACAAACATTGATATTTTATATAAATAGAAACACCCTGATATTTTCTATAAGTAATACAAACATTGATATTTTATATAAATAATAAAACATTCATAATTTATATAAATAACACAGACATTGATATTTTATATAAATAACTCAAACATTTATATTTTATATAAATAATCCAACCACAGATATTTTATTTAAATAAAACAAATTTTGATGTTTTATGTAAATAACTCAAACATTAATATTTTATATTAATTTCACTGGTTCCATACAGATTTAAGTAAAATTGTAAATCTAGTTAATGTGGTGAATGAACTTCACAACTGTCTTGAACATACAATAACTAAGTGTTTAAGACAGTTGTACTTAGATTGAAAACCTAACTATTTATTAAAACTAACTTCAAGAGATATACTTCGTTGTAAAAAAAATAACAGTACCATTGTATCTTGTTTCAAGATTTCCTATGTTGTATTAACGACCTATTAGTGTTCTATTAATGCCCCATAAATGTTGTTTTAACGGGCTACAGAAGTGTTTCTGCACGTAAGTTGACTCTTTGAATCTAATAGATCGTGGCCAGTGGTTATCGTGTTGGGCTGTGAATCGGAGATTCCTCAGTTTATGCCCAGAAACATTGTGCTCTGCACTGGGTGCATCATTAGAGTGACGGTCAGATTTCTCTTTTGAATTAGAGCAATCCACAGGGTTGTGGCTGGCGGCTGTTTCTGACAAGTGGCTTTTACTCTAGTTTATCACCAGTAGAGACAGTTAAGACAAAAAGAATTTGTACAGACCTGCGCGAAATTCAACAAGGAACAAGTGCCCGAACAGCTATGAAACTGTTAGTCAAAGTGCAGGGCAATCGTCTGTGAACTATTCTTGGTCACGTACAATTGTTATCTGTATCATAGAAGAACGTGGTCAGCAATCTCTTATTGGTCAGGCACACATGTTAAGTTTTCTGAATTGTATTTAGTCTATTTGACTAAAGATTTATTTATTTTAAACTCACACATCTACGGACTTTTTATTCGGTTCAAGTTTCCAGCCCAATTTTTTCGATCGGTCTCTCTCTCTCTCTCTCTCTCTATATATATATAGCAACAATTTCTCAACAAGTGGGTTTCTAGACATCACTGATCACTGGTGTATATATATATATATATTTAAATAATGCATTTTCAAACAATCTCATCCGTCATACTGTTAGGTTATGTCCTCTAATTTCTCAGGTGGTTCAAATAAAAATCCCCATAAACCAGTTTACTGCAGGCAAGTGAATTATTAATGTATTCAGGGGAAGACAAGAAACATAAACATAGTTTAAATTAATCAATTCGTTCTCCGGTAATTCTGGAGAATTAAAGTTACTGATCACGAGGCAACCACGTGCAAATACTTTTGTTTTTTACAGTTTGTTCCACAACTTTGTATCTCATGTTAGTGACCATAAAATGCTTTATCTTTTTCTTTTCGCATGCTATCATTCCCAAATGCTTAAAAAGTTGCTAAGGACATTAGTTATACCACTATGGGTGTTGTGTTAGGGCCCACAGGGTCTCAGCGGTATGTCTGCAGATTTACAACGCTAAAAACCGGGTTTCGATACCCGTGGTGGGCAGAGCACAGATAGCCCATTGTGTATCTCTGTGCTTAATTCAAAACAAAACAACAACGGCCTTGTGTTAGATATAAAATGTCTACTTAACTTTCACACTAAATGTTTATTCCAAAAAAAACTTTTATGAAGTGATAAATGATATTAATTCAACAGTTTCTCGTGTCCTGAAAAGTCAGCTGAAAATATCTCGACAGTTCTGTTCTGGTAATACAATTATTACGTTGTTAGAAACAGAGTTCATATTTGATTTTGTGTAATTTTATCCAAAACATTGGTTGCATCTTCTAGTGTTCTGTTGATTTCATTTTTAGTGTTTGGTACAGTTTAGGTGACATTTAATATTAACAAACGATGTATTTCATCTTGTTCTCCAGAACTGAAACTAAAGACATTTTCTATTGGTCATTTCCTTGAGCTTGAGAAATTATTTAATAAATGGACGAATTAAAACATAAAGTAACTCGATGTGTATTCTTTAGTAAATTAGTATTTTATTTCATGACATTTAAAGTTTACAACTATTGATTGGTTAGGAACTTAACACACTGATACGTGTTTAGCTCATTACAATAAAGAGTCCCTGATTGGTTAGGAACTTAACACACTGATATGTGTTCAGCTCATTACGTTGAAGAGTTCCTGATTGGTTAGAAACTTAACACACTAATATGTGTTAAGCTCATTACGTTGAAGAGTCCCTGATTGGTTAATAACTTAACACACTAATATGTGTTTAGCTCATTACGTTGAAGAGTCCCTGATTGGTTAAGAACTTAACACACTGATACGTGTTTAGCTCAATACATTAAAGAGTCCCTGATTGGTTAAGTACTTAACACACTGATATGTGTTTAGCTCATTACGTTGAAGAGTTCCTGATTGGTTAGAAACTTAACACACTGATATGTGTTTAGCTCATCACGTTGAAGAGTACCTGATTGGTTAAGTACTTAACACACTGATATGTGTTTAGCTCATCACGTTGAAGAGTTTCTGATTGGTTAGAAACTTAACACACTGATATGTGTTTAGCTCATCACGTTGAAGAGTACCTGATTGGTTAGAAACTTAACACACTGATATGTGTTTAGCTCATCACGTTGAAGAGTACCTGATTGGTTAGAAACTTAACACACTGATATGTGTTTAGTTCATCACGTTGAAGAGTACCTGATTGGTTAAGAACTTAACACACTGATACGTGTTTAGCTCAATACATTAAAGAGTCCCTGATTGGTTAGGAACTTAACACACTTATATGTGTTTAGCTCATCACGTTGAAGAGTCCCTGATTGGTTATAAACATAACACACTGATATGTGTTTAGCTCATTACGGTGAAAAGTCACTGATTGGTTAAGTACTTAACACACTGTTGTGTGTCTAGCTCATTATGTTGAAGAGTCCCTGATTGGCTAGGAACTTAACACATTGATATGTATTTAGCTCATTACGTTGAAGAGTTCTTGATTGGTTTGGAACTTAACACACTAATATGTGTTAAGCTCATTACGGTGAAGAGTCCCTGTTACTTTTTTATGTTTTTTATGTATGTAGACTGAACGCAACAGAAAGACACAGATAACAGCTTGTATAATTTATTACAATAAACTGTTATATATGTAACAGATATAACATAAATTATATAATAACAATGACAGATATTCAGTTTCAACCTTCAAAATTAATTACAATACAAAATGGTACTGGCCTGTGTCCAATATAATGATCTAGGATGAAAGTCCAAAAGTCCAGATCAGAAATCCAAAATTTCAGTCTAGGGTGTGAATTTGGTCCCACGAAGAAATTCCGAAATTTGCTCCGTTCTCCCCTAAACAGTTTTATACGTGTTGACTTTCAGTATAACCAGTAATTCGAATGAATCGTAACGATTGACGAAATAAAATCACGGCTTCTGTAGATCTAGCTCTAGTCACAAATCCAAGTTGAATAAACACACAGCAAACGTTGAAAATTTCTCAAACGGAGACAATATCTTTTGAATCGAAAGTAAAAACGAATGACTGACTAATTTCTATCTTATCGCCGTCTGTTTATATACTAGTAGGCCTACTCTTCTCGAACAATCGCGTAACTTCCCAGCATTCCAGAGTAATCTCGATTAGTCTCGTACAGACACCAGGCCATTACAAATGATCAATCTAGCTAGTTCTAAAAATTTCTACATGAATAACAACGTATATACATAACGCTTTATACATAACAGTCCCTGACTGGTTAAGTACTTAACACACTGATATGTGTTTAGCTCATTACGTTGAAGAGTCCCTGATTTGTTAAGAACTTAACATACTAATATATGTTTAGCTCATTACCTTGAAGAGTCCCTGATTGGTTAAGTACTTAACACACTGATATGTGTTTAGCTCATCACGTTGAAGAGTTTCTGATTGGTTAGAAACTTAACACACTGATATGTGTTTAGCTCATCACGTTGAAGAGTACCTGATTGGTTAGAAACTTAACACACTGATATGTGTTTAGCTCATCACGTTGAAGAGTACCTGATTGGTTAGAAACTTAACACACTGATATGTGTTTAGTTCATCACGTTGAAGAGTACCTGATTGGTTAGAAACTTAACACACTGATATGTGTTTAGTTCATCACGTTGAAGAGTACCTGATTGGTACTCATTACGTTAAAGACTTTCTTTCTCCTATTTCTGGTTTTCATGAATTATTGAACGGTAAATATATTGTTCAACTTTTCACCAACTAATGTTGTACTTAGTTATTAATCGAAACTTCCTACAGTAATACTTAAAGTCTTGTCTTTAAACATTAAATTGGTTTATGTATGAGGTCATTTTATTCCACTTTATAAACGTTTGGAGCATTTGGTGTGTCATAAAACACACGAAAGGCTTACACTTTTACTAACTCGACATTTGTCGATGTGTCTGGATTTACTTTCTGTTCATTACTGTTTGTTTGTTTTTTCTGAATCGATATATTATTGTTGTTTTAATCTTTATAATTTTTGATTAAAGCAAGTTTATAATTACAGATATGTAAAATTATCGTAACTAGGATGAATTATTGTTGTCATGCAAAGGAAATTCGTGGTTTTGAGTTTGATCTGTTCCTAGAAACTAACATGTATTTAACAACAGCTAGGATGTTATGGTTTATCAGTAATGTGCGTTTTTCTCGTAGTAAAAGCAACATCGGTCTATTTTCTGTTTTCACTGAACCGCTCTTGTAGACTCGCCTCTATCCCAACTGGAGACGTTTGATAACAGAATCATTCCATTGATAACGTAGTTCAAAAGTCAGTGTGTAACTATATAACTGGCAAGATTATGTTATACACTGCATAAAGTTGTTTTTTAAATTCACATTCTGTATTGATAAATTAAGTTTGAATACACTGTCTGCACAAACTAAGTTTCAATACACTGTCTTCACAAACTAAGTTTCAATACACTGTCTTCACAAACTAAGTTTCAATACACTGTCTTCACAAACTGGGTTTCAGCATCCTGTCTTGAAACACTGAGTTTATTACTCGTGTTTCCTTCCTAAATTAGAATATGGCGGTGTTTACGAATAAAAATAACTGACCGCTAGTTAGACATGTATTTAAAAAATTACCAAAAACTAGACATCTGTTTTAGAAACAGCTGACCAGCGTGTCTAACGCGTGTTTAAAAAACAACTGACCACGAGCTAGATATTTGTACTTAAAAACAACTAACCCAAGCTAAACACATGTATTTAAAAATACCTGGTCACAAGCTGTCAGGTCATCCCATAAGTATCAGATCATCCCCGAAAATTTAACACAGAAAGTGCATCCTCTGTCTTTGTAGAAGGCTTTAATGATTAAAATATGTTGTAGGATGTGTAAAAAAAATGTTCAGACAAATAAAATAAACTGACCTAACTCCACTTTTTCAGATTATTAATCAAATAAACCCTTATGAAGATGAATGTGTCTGAGGAGCACATTAGGCATATCATGCTTTATGAGTTTAAAATTGGCAGAAACTACATGAAACATTCAAGGTGTTTATGGTGTGATGTCTCTCAATGAAAGAGAATGTTGAATGTAGTTTTAGACGTTCAGATCAGGTGACCACAGTTAAGTGATGCCCCACGTTCAGGTCATCCTGTTGAGTTTAATGATGACTTGCTGCTGGCTGCACTTGATGAAAATTGTGCTGTAACAGTTGAAGAACTAGTACAGAAACTGAATTCAACCATTCAACTGTTCACTGTCATCTGCAACGGCTTGGAAAGGTGTTGAAACTTACGAAAATGGGTCCCCCATGATTTGACAGAAACCAACCTAAGAGAACAAATATGGATTTTTACACTTCTTTGCACTCTCGTGAATGTAACTCACTTTTTTTGGAGAGGTTAGTGACTGGAGATGAAAACCAGATGTTTTATAAAGATGTTACATGCTGCAGACAATCGATCGGTGCAGGTAAACTGGCTAAAGCACAGCCCAAAATGGACCTCCATCCTAGGAATGTCTTGTTAAGCATTTGGTGGGATATTGTTGGTGTAATTCACTTTGCATTGCTGTTACTTAATGAAGCTATTATACCATGCTTCTGTTGTTAACAGTTAGAGCGCTTAAATGTTGTACAGAAAGAAAAGAGGCCAATTTGATCAACTGTAAAGATGTTGTGTCACACCAGGATAATGCACGACTCCATACAGCAACGATCACATCTGCAACGATTGAAGAGGTAGGCTGAGTAAAGTTTTATATCTCCTTAGTCACCAGACCTTGTTCCATCTAAGTGTCATCTATTCCAAAGATTACAGAACTATCTTGATGGAAAAGAGCTTGGAACACATGAAGATGTCAAAAATGCCCTCTCTACATTCTTTTCCTCCAAATCTTGATAATTTTACAGAAGTGACATTCAGAAGCTTGTGAATCATTGACAGAAAGTAATTAATAATAATGGAACACATATTATTGATTAAATAAGATTAGAAGTGTTTGATTCCTTTCTCTTTTTCTTAATCTAAGATCGGACATTACCTAAGGGATGACCTGATAAAAATATATGTATTTAGAAACAACTGACCAAAAGCTAGACATATGTATTTAAAAATAACTGACCACAAATCAGATATATGTGTTTTAAAACAAGTGACCACCATCGAGATGAACATATATGTTTTTTTGACTACAAAATCGATTGGTAACGTTAGTTTCTCATTTTGACTCATCAACAATTTTTTCGCCCTCTACTGGCCAAAGAAGTTCCACACATATTTTATTCGAATATTGATGTAACAAATTACCTCGAATAGTATGCAGTGTGTTCTCATTAGAGAACAACGACGTTATTAATTTCTCGTATTAAACTCTTTCTATTTCTAGTTAAAATATTATTTGTGTTAAGAAAGTATTCTATTCTTAGCATAAGTTTCATCTAAATCTCTGAAGTACATTCAGTGAACACAGATAGTTAAGTTTCCTTTAACTCGATCCGTGTCTATCATAGCACAAACTTTGATTTTTCTATACGACGTTTGACTAAAAATAATTGTTACCCAAAATCTAAAAGTACATCTTGCCCGAATGTGACCCTATAGCCAGTGGGCCAGAATTTAAATCAGGTTACTAAAACTTATGTATTTTACTGCAACAATACGCGTTCTGCAATTTGGAGTCATGAGATCATTTGAAAAAGACAGACATCAGATCCCACAATTTGATGAGTGTAGTTCAAGAGTTGGCGGCCTGTGTTATTAACAGCCTACCAAATTAAAAATAATCCCCTTTTTAGGTTTGTACAAACAAACAAAAGCATATTTTAAGTACATTTTAGGTTTGTACATATAAATTTCAATCGTGTTTGTCTCTGCTTAACTTCCATAATTAAATATTTACAAAAGTTCATGTTAACCATTTGCAAAATAATTTATAAAATGTGAATCATTTTTAAAACTTAGAGGTGAAAGTAGAGAAAAAAGTATTGCAATATGTTGTGGCCCTCTATTGGCGAGATACGACAGATATATGTTTTTGGTTTTCCTAAAATGTATTTCGTTCAAATCCATCACAGCAGAAGGAAGTGAGTGATAGAAAACATGAATGTGTGATACAGCATATTTTAGATCATGTGTTCAGTTAACATATACTGCTGAATTATTGTGATAAATAGGGTTAGTTGTTGGGACACACATCAGGTACGTACATGCAAGATGGCCTAAAAATGTACACACACTTGTAACACTCGTATTACGACAGTGAATTAGCCTACCAGTCAACAAAACAGTATGTGATAACACAAATCAACTGTACATCAATTGCTACATCATTGGGAAACCTCAAACTTAACACCACCAGTATTCCAATACTCAGGACATCAACAACCGAAATGCTGTAACACAATATTGAACTCCCATGAGACGATCAATTAATGAATTATTTAACTTATTACTGGTATTATGACCAATAACTTCACTTACTTGTGGTTGAGCAAATTATTACTGGCAGTCTAAGAAACAACTTCACTTATTTACGGTTGTACAACTTATTACTGGTTTTCCAATCAACTAGCTCAGTTTATTATTGGTGAGAACTGATTACTGGTTTTCTAACCAACAAGCTCAGTTTCAGAGGTTGAAAAATAATTACTGTTTTTTTTTAACCAATTATCTCTGATTTTTACCGTTGTACAACTGATAATTGGTTTTCTAGCCAAATAGCTCAGTCTCTTATCATTGTACAAGTGATTACTGGTTTTCTCACCAACTAGCTCTGTTTCTTATCTCTGTGCAACTGATTACTATGAAATCTTTTCGTGATCTAAAATCTTCATTAGATCTTTTTTTTTCTTTTTGTCTGTAAAAGAAAAGTAAAACTATGAAGCTACAAAACCAACATCTGGGGTTCTTTATGAAGCTACAAAACCAACATCTGGGGTTCTTTACCTTGTAGGTGAACTCTACAGGCAGTCGTATGTAAATTTCATTTAAAACATATAAATTTATTAATTCAGATAGAATCACTAATCCTTTTAAAATCAAAGAATCTCCTCTTTTTCTTTGGACGTCTGGTCCAGTTCAAGCGACGAAGAAAGGCCTAGTGAATAAAGAGTAAGTTTCAACACAGAAGATATTATCTGGTATGATAGACGTATTCGAAATCTGAATTCCTTTTACATCGATCGATGTTTACGTTTCCACTGTGGACGAATGTTTAATTGAAATTTTATGTTAAATCTAACAGTGCATTCAATCATGTCTATACAAACCGGCCTCTGTTCTCCATGTTACCTTAATATACGATGTACCATAATTCTATAATTAATAGAGCATGCTTATCGCCGTAAGTACCTAGTTTTTGTCCACACTAAGACGAGGCTTAACCAGCTACTAACGTAATGTGAAGAATAGTGACTAATATCGGGATTCTTGTCACTTGAGAAAAACATACGACAGAGGGCTTTGACTCGTTGCAGGACGCGAAGGCAAATTGGATTCTCTGTTTCCTTGCTGACAAAAACAAGAAGTCACGAATAATGACCTTTTCGTATCTGTCGCCGAAAGTTTGTTTAAATGACAGGGCGATATTTGAAGAAGTGAATGAAAATGAAAACAAAAACACTAAATTTTCGACAGTTTACGATGTTTCTTAAACCAATAATTAGTTTTAAAAGGAGAGTTGACGCTAAACTTGGGAACACAAAAATAACATTCGTTCTACATTGTTGATTGAAGACTTTAAAATTTATTAATTATGAATTTATATTTGGTTTAAACATATGTTTAGGTTTTGGCACATGGCCCGGAATGGCCAAGCATGTTAAAGCGTGCGACTCGTAATCTAAGGGGCGGGGGTTTGCATCTCTGTCAAGCCAAACATGCTCGCCCTTTAAGCCTTGGGGACGTTATAATGTGACGGTCAATCCCACTATTCGTTGGTAAAAGAGTAGTCCAAAAATTGGCGGTGGGTGGTGATGACTAGCTACCTTCCCTCTAGTCTTACACTGCTAAATTAGCGATGGCTAGTGCAGATACCCCTTGAGTAGCTTTGTGAGAATTTCAAAACAACAAAAAAGTTTGTGTAAACACATCAGTGCTAATATAACAGGAAGTATTTTAAGTCTAACCAAAATTACGTGTTTGAAATAAATATAGTTTTAATGTGAAAAATATGGTAAATAATTGGTAAATAAAATATGGTAAATAACTGTTAAATAAAATATGGTAAATAACTGTAAGTAACGAAAACCATACTTTTAGCACAAATGTAGTTTCAATCGACAAACGACAATGGCTTTATCAAGTTGGTGGACTTACTCGGTAGAGAATGTACACAATAGTGACAATACACAGTTCTGACTTTACCAAAATGGTAACTTTACACAGTAAAAACTTCACCAAGTTAGAAACTATACACAGTAAAAACTTCACCAAGCTAGAGACAAAACACAGTACTAACTTCACCAAGTTAGAGAGTAAACACAGTACTAACTTCCCTAAGATAGGGATATAAAGAGTAATAACTTCACCAAGTTAGGGCCCATACACAACACTAACTTAGCCAAATTACGGACTATACAAAACACTAACTCCAAAAATTAGAGACTATACATAGTACTAACTTCACCAAATTAGGCACTATACACAATACTATTTTCACCAAGTGAGGGTCTACACAAAGTACTAACTTCACCAAAATAGGAACCATACACAGAACTAACGTCAACAAGTTAGGGAATTTACACAGTTTAAGTTCCCCAAGTTAGGGACTGCACAAAGTACTAACTTTATCCAGTTAGGAACTATACACAGTACTAACTTCACCAAGTTAGAGACTAAACACAGTACTAACTTCACCAAGTTAGAGAGTAAACACAGTAATAACTTCACCAAGTTCGAGATTATACACAGTACTAACTTCACCAAGTTAGAGACTAAACACAGTACTAACATCACCAAGTTCGAGAGTAAACACAGTACTAACTTCACCAAGTTCGAGATTATACACAGTACTAACTTCACCAAGTTAGAGACTAAACACAGTACTAACTTCACCAAGTTAGAGAGTAAACACAGTACTAACTTCACCAAGTTAGAGAGTAAACACAGTACTAACTTCACCAAGTTCGAGATTATACACAGTACTAACTTCACCAAGTTAGGGACAATACACAGTACTAACTTCACCAAGTAAGGGACTTTACACAGTACTAACTTCACCAAGCTAGGGACTTTACACAATACCAACTTCACCAAGTTAGGGACTTTACACAATACTAACTTCACCATGTTAGGTACTATACACAGTACTAACTTCACCAAGTTAGGGACTTTACACAATACTAACTACACCAAGTTAGGGACTTTACACAATACTAACTTCACCATGTTAGGTACTATACACAGTACTAACTTCACCAAGTTAGGGACTTTACACAATACTAACTTCACCAAGTTAGGGACTTTACATAATACTAACTTCACCAAGTTAGGGACTTTACACAATACTAACTTCACCATGTTAGGTACTTTACACAGTACTAACTTCACCATGTTAGGGACAATACACAGTACTAACTTCACCAAGTTAGAGAGTAAACACAGTACTAACTTCACCAAGTTAGAGAGTAAACACAGTACTAACTTCACCAAGTTCGAGATTATACACAGTACTAACTTCACCAAGTTAGGGACAATACACAGTACTAACTTCACCACCAGTAAGGGACTTTACACAGTACTAACTTCACCAAGCTAGGGACTTACACAATACCACTTCACCAAGTTAGGGACTTTACACATACTAACTTCACCATGTTAGGTACTATACACAGTACTAACTTCACCAAGTTAGGGACTTACAATACTACAAACTCAACTACAACTTCACCAGTTAGGGACTTTACACAATACTAACTTCACCATGTTAGGTACTATACACAGTACTAACTTCACCAAGTTAGGGACTTTACACAATACTAACTTCACCAAGTTAGGGACTTTACACAATACTAACTTCACCAAGTTAGGGACTTTACACAATACTAACTTCACCATGTTAGGTACTTTACACAGTACTAACTTCACCATGTTAGGGACAATACACAGTACTAACTTCACCAAGTTAGGGACAATACACAGTACTAACTTCACCATGTTAGGGACAATACACAATACTAACTTCAGCAAGTTAGGGACTTTACACAGTACTAACTTCACCATGTTAGGGACAATACACAGTACTAACTTCACCAAGTTAGAGAGTAAACACAGTACTAACTTCACCAAGTTAGAGATTATACACAGTACTAACTTCACCAAGTAAGGGACTTTACACAGTACTAACTTCACCAAGTTAGGGACTTTACACAATACTAACTTCACCATGTGAGGGACTTTACACAATACTAACTTCACCATGTTAGGTACTTTACACAGTACTAACTTCACCATGTTAGGGACAATACACATACTAACTTCACACCAGTTAGGGACAATACACAGTACTAACTTCACCATGTTAGGGACAATACACAGTACTAACTTCAGCAAGTTAGGTACTTTACACAGTACTAACTTCACCAAGTTAGAGAGTAAACACAGTACTAACTTCACCAAGTTAGAGAGTAAACACAGTACTAACTTCACCAAGTTCGAGATTATACACAGTACTAACTTCACCAAGTAAGGGACTTTACACAGTACTAACTTCACCAAGTTAGGGACTTTACACAATACTAACTTCACCATGTGAGGGACTTTACACAGTACTAACTTCACCATGTTAGGGACTTTACACAGTACTAACTTCACCAAGTTAGGGACTTTACACAATACTAACTTCACCATGTTAGGGACAATACACAGTACTAACTTCACCAAGTTAGGAACAATACACAGTACTAACTTCACCAAGTAAGGGACTTTACACAGTACTAACTTCACCAAGTTAGGGACTTTACACAATACTAACTTCACCATGTGAGGGACTTTACACAATACTAACTTCACCATGTTAGGTACTTTACACAGTACTAACTTCACCATGTTAGGGACAATACACAGTACTAACTTCACCAAGTTAGGGACAATACACAGTACTAACTTCACCATGTTAGGGACAATACACAGTACTAACTTCAGCAAGTTAGGTACTTTACACAGTACTAACTTCACCATGTTAGGGACTTACATACAACTTCACCATGTTAGGGACTTACACAGTACTACTCACCAAGTTAGGTAAACACAGTACTAACTTCACCAAGTTAGAGATTATACACAGTACTAACTTCACCAAGTAAGGGACTTTACACAGTACTAACTTCACCAAGTTAGGGACTTTACACAATACTAACTTCACCATGTGAGGGACTTTACACAGTACTAACTTCACCATGTTAGGGACTTTACACAGTACTAACTTCACCATGTTAGGGACAATACACAGTACTAACTTCACCAAGTTAGGAACAATACACAGTACTAACTTCACCAAGTAAGGGACTTTACACAGTACTAACTTCACCAAGCTTGGGACTTTACACAATACTAACTTCACCAAGTTAGGGACTTTACACAGTACTAACTTCATCATGTTAGGTACAATACACAGTACTAACTTCACCAAGTTAGGGACAATACACAGTACTAACTTCACCATGTTAGGGACAATACACAGTAATAACTTCACCAAGTTAGAGACTTTACACAATACTAACTTCACCAAGTTAGGGACTTTACACAATACTAACTTCACCATGTTAGGTACTATACACAGTACTAACTTCACCAAGTTAGGGACTTTACACACTACTAATTTCACCAAGTTAGGGACTTTACACAATACTAACTTCACCAAGTTAGGGACAATACACAGTACTAACTTCACCAAGTTAGGGACTTTACACAATACTAACTTCACCAAGTTAGGGACTTTACACAATACTAACTTCACCATGTTAGGGACAATACACAGTACTAACTTCACCAAGTTAGGGACAATACACAGTACTAACTCCACCAAGTTAGGGACTTGACACAGTACTAACTTCACCAAGTTAGGGACTTTACACAGTACTAACTTCACCAAGTAAGGGACTTTACACAGTACTAACTTCACCAAGTTAGGGACTTTACACAGTACTAACTTCACCAAGTTAGGGACTTTACACACTACTAATTTCACCAAGTTAGGGACTTTACACAATACTAACTTCACCAAGTTAGGGACAATACACAGTACTAACTTCACCATGTTAGGGACAATACACAGTACTAACTTCACCAAGTAAGGGACTTTACACAGTACTAATTTCACCAAGTTAGGGACTTTACACAATACTAACTTCACCATGTTAGGGACAATACATAGTACTAACTTCACCAAGTTAGGGACTTTACACACTACTAATTTCACCAAGTTAGGGACTTTACACAATACTAACTTCACCATGTTAGGGACAATACACAGTACCAACTTCACCAAGTTAGGGACAATACACAGTACTAACTTCACCAAGTTAGGGACAATACACAGTACTAACTTCACCAAGTAAGGGACTGTACACAGTACTAACTTCACCAAGTTAGGGACTTTACACAATACTAACTTAACCATGTTAGGGACTTTACACAGTACTAACTTCACCATGTTAGGGACTTTACACAGTACTAACTTCACCATGTTAGGGACTTTACACAGTACTAACTTCACCATGTTAGGGACTTTACACAATACTAATTTCACCAAGTTAGGGACTTTAAACATTACTAACTTCACCAAGCTAGGGACTTTACACAATACTAACTTCACCATGTTAGGGACAATACACAGTACTAACTTCACTTAGTTAGGAGAATAAAGATACAATAAAGTGATTCCAAATTCACTTTCGTATTATTGAAAATAAGAATCAGTTTTTGTTACAGCATTTCCAGTTCACCAACATTGTCACAAAACTAAACAGATGTAAAAATTCCATATTAGGAATATCTTCATGTCTGTTTTGAATTAATAAAAATAAGCAGTGAAAAATATTTGTATTTTTTGTGTTGAATATAATAAACAAAACAACACTCGTGTGTATAATCAGTGATGTCGATAAACCCACTTGTTGAGAATTTTATATGCAAAAAACGGCTCTTTTGGGCTCAGAAAACACTTCAAATAGAAGAGCGAACAACGTTTCGACCTTCTTCGGTCATCGTCAGGTTCACAAAGAAAGAGGTAACTGGCCGGAAGCTGACCACATGTTTGGAAGGGGTTGTATAACTGAGTGTTGCAATGTAGAGGGCGCGGTTTGATGTTTGAATATATAATTTTATCTATAATATTAATATAGGTATAATGGTGTTCCTTTATATTGGTTTATTTTGGGTTTAAGTTGTTCAAAGAACATAAAAAGTCACCTTCACACGTTTTCGAACACTGCAAGTCAAATGGACACAACATAACCATAGAAAACACTAAAATACTAAATAAAGAAACAAACATAAACAAACGAAAAATTAAAGAAGCCTTACTTATACAACAACTTAAACCCAAAATAAACCAATATAAAGGAACACCATTATATCTATATTAATATTATAGATAAAATTATATATTCAACCTCAAACCGCGCCCTCTACATTGCGACACTCAGTTATACAACCCCTTCCAAACATGTGGTCAGCTTCCGGCCAGTTACCTCTTTCTTTGTGAACCTGACGATGACCGAAGAAGGTCGAAACGTTGTTCGCTCTTCTATTTGAAGTGTTTTCTGAGCCCAAAAGAGCCGTTTTTTGCATATAAAATACTCGTGTGTATAAGTATTCACATGGGAAAGTTTCTGTATGTATATATTAACATTTTCTTTGAACGTGTTTTCAATTTTTAATAGCACGTTATTTTTTATAGATTAAAAAAAACTTATTAAGACGTGAAACCTCATTGAATACTGTAGTAGCGGCCTTAATGGTTTTTTTGTTGTGTTTTTTTTTATCTTGCACACAGCTACTTGAGGGCTATCTGTGCTAGCTGTCCCTAATTTTGCAGTGAAAGACTAGAGCGAAGGCAGCTAATCATCAACACCCACCGTCAACTTTTGAACTACTCTTTTATCAATGACTAGTGGGATTGGCCGTCACATTATTACGCCCCCACGGCTGAAAGGACGAGCTTGTTTTCTGTGATTGAGATTCTAACCCGCGGCCTTCGGAAAAGGTTAACATCTTTGTCGATTCGTAGATTTTCGATCGAATGGATTGATGCTTTTAATAAGCTATTAAATAACATACCATGCTAAGATATCTTATGTAGATTTTGAGAAATAATCGTTCAAAGGCTGCTTTATATATACCTATTTATATCTTTTGTTCTCTTTCATAAATGGACAAATGTTGTGTTATTAGATTTTCATCAGGAGACTTTTTGTGTGTTTGGAATAAATCACAAAGCAGCACAGTGCATTACCCTCAACAGGTATCGAAACCCGATTACTAGCGACAGAAGTTTACAGGCATATCGCTGTGACACTGGGGGAAGCATTTTGCACAAGAACCGTTTCATGTTTGTAATATTTGTAAATATAGGAGAAAAACGTGAACTAATGAATGTGGAGTGTCCTGTACAAAATATTAAAGTTATTGTTATTTTGAACAAACACAGAATATAGTCACAGATTGTTATAATAAAGAAGAGCAACTGTTTTTATGGTTCTGACATGTTTAGTCTCTTATGTCACAACTACAATACTGTTTTTATGGTTCTGACATGTTTAGTCTCTTATGTCGCAACTACAATACTGTTTTTATGGTTTTGACATGTTTAGTCTCTTATGTCACAACTACAATACTGTTTTTATGGTTCTGACATGTTTAGTCTCTTATGTCACAACTACAATACTGTTTTTATGGTTCTGACATGTTTAGTCTCTTATGTCACAACTACAATACTATTTTATGGTTCTGACATGTTTAGTCTTTTACGTCACAAATACGTATTATATTACGTCAAATCTCAGTTATTATTCTGATATTTATATGTATATTTAGTCTGTTTCGTCACATCCAAATTACTATTTTGATGATTCTAGAGATATATTGACTCCTTCACATCTGTTTTAGATTAAGATAAAATGAACAACCAACAAGTGGTACAATTATTTTCATTATTTCCCATATTGTTGTGCAAGCAAAACATAAATTTTAAAAGAAAACACCAGAAAAAAGAAACCCACACTTGCAAAGAATTATATATGTGCAGAACCATAGAACGTGTTTATAGGAATATTAGTTTCATAGGACTAAACCTTATTGTATGATGCTACCTTAAAAGCAGTTTCATGACCCAGAGTAATGATCAGTCTTGACTTGCGACAATAAAAAACATAGGCGGTTGTGTCACTCTACTAATATTTAATTGTCTAACTTTAAACAATTTCACAAAGTTATACTGCGTTACGTTTTCTCATACAAGAACTATTCAGGGACATCCTAGAGAAATAGTATCTATTTTACACTCCAAGCTAAAACATCAGTAAATAACTTTAACATGGAACATTAAAAATGTTGAACAATTTAGTGCATAAACAGAACATGCAGGATTAATAATGTATGAAACAAAATAAATGTTTATCAAAGGCACCCTTTACATCTCAACAATATTTTTAAACAATCAATTTGAAACATTAAACAGTGTTTTTAAACATTCATTTTCGAACATTAAACAATGTTTTTAACCAATCATTTTCGAACATTAAACGATATCTTGGAATGATCAACTTCAAACATTAAACAATGTGTTCAAACAATCATTTTTAAACAATAAACAATGTGTTCAAACAATCATTTTTAAACAATAAACAAAGTGTTTAAACAATCACCTTGAGAGAGTAAACAATTTTTTTTCCAAATAAATATTTACTCCTCTCTATTTAAAGTTAAAGTTTTGTTTTTTAGAAAGGTGAAATTTAAATGAAGCCAAATAGATAGTGCGTGGAATCACTCGAACATATTTTAGTTATCTTAATAGGAAAATGTTAACGTAGGAAAGAGAAAAGGTTTCCTGAATTCGGTGGACAACAATATGCACGTTTATCGATTCACTAAGCAGGATTGTAAGTCAACTCTTACAATCACATACACGTTTAGTTCGTCTTTCTTAATCGTCGAAACTTTAGTATAAAAATAATATACCAAGTATGAAGTTTGATGTTGAGTAATATAATTTATTAAAAGTGTTCTAACTTTGAAAGTTACAGAAGTAACAATGCACTCTTTTTTCTGGTTTGCTTTAAACATATAATGTTATTCAAATATCGCATGATAATTTCACCTGTTACGTAAATGATTACATGTCTCAAACAGTTGATATTTTTGAAATGCATTTGTTTCAGTTGAATTGAGGTTTTCATGTAAATAACTTCAAACCTCTGTCACGCCATCTATGTTTTGAAAACAAAGTTCAAGCTTTCTAATTAATGTGGCGAACAAATTGAAATTTAGCCCTAACCAATACGAATACTGGGTTGACATATTGAAACCTATATCGACTAGGAATAAGAAAAATACAAATAGTCTGTCCATCTGATGTCTTGGAACGAAAAGGTTTTGGGGGCGATTTCAAACCATTCATTTTTCGCTGAATTAAGTCGATGGATTTCCGTCAGGTTTCAGACTACTGTAATTTTACTCCATGTCAAGTAAAGTGGAAGTTAATCCCCAAGCTGGTTTAATGAAGCGTTTGATTAAAAATAACAGATGTTATTGGCCTGCGGCTGATGAGTGGTCATCCTTAGCAGAATACATGCACCATTTGGTAAGATAACTGATTAATTAACTTCATTATCACCAAAAACGACTTAACATGGCGCCCAAATGGTCAGTATTTCTGATAACTTGCTTTGCATTGTGGACATTTCGGGGTTTTATATTCTGTTATAATAGCTTCAGTAGCCGTAGCAACATCTCAAGAGAAGGTTTATGTTTCAGTTTTTCAATTCGTTTTCGAAATATCTAATTAAGTAAAACTTACAAGCAATAAAAGTACAAAGACAAGAGTCATTTTGGTGATTTCCAAACTGTTTATCACACGTGTTCAAACATTATCTACTGCCCCAATTTCTTTATAATTTGTTTCATCTTTTTTTATTTATTTATTAAGTTTGATGAAACACAGCAAATACCTGACAGACATAGTTAAAACATAGCAGCTAAGTCAAAAATTAGTGAAATATAATAACTAGCTGAGATGTAATTACTACCTCATAGATACAGTTGAGACACAGCCACTATCCCAGAGATATGGTTGAGACGTAGTAACTACCTTACAAATACAGTTGAGATACAGCCACTACCTCACAGATATGGTTGAGAAATAGCCACTACATTACAAATACCGTTGAGGTACAGCCACTACCTTACGGATATGGTTGAGATACAGCCACTACCTTACAGATAAGTTGAGATACAGCCACTACCTCACAGATATGGTTGAGAAATAGCCACTACATTACAAATACAGTTGAGAAATAGCCACTACATTACAAATACAGTTGAGATACAGTCACTACCTTACAGATACAGTTGAGGTATAGCCACTACCTTACAGATACAGTTGAGATACAGCCACTACCTCACAGATATGGTTGAGAAATAGCCACTACATTACAAATACAGTTGAGGTACAGCCACTACCTTACAGATATGGTTGAGATACAGCCACTACCTTACAGATATGGTTGAGATACAGCCACTACCTCACAGATATGGTTGAGACGTAGCCACTACCTTACAGATATGGTTGAGAAATAGCCACTACCTTACAGATATGGTTGTGAAATAGCCACTACCTTACAGATATGGTTGAGAAATAGCCACTACCTCATAGATATAGCTCAGACATAACCTCTACCTCACAGATTTGATTGAGATATAGCCACTTACTCACAAAAATAGTTGAAATATAGTCCCTAACTCGCAGATACGACTGAGACAAAGCCAATACCCTACAGATGTGGTTGAGACCTAACCATTATCTTACAGGTATGGTTGAAACATAGCAACTTACTCACAAGAAATAGCTGAAATATAGTTCCTAACCCGCAGGTAAGACTTAAATATAGCCATTGCTTCATAAATAGAGAGAGTTGATATATAACCACTGCCTTAGAGATATGCTTGAGACATAACTACCACCTACCAACAACTGAATCAATACAATTCGATCATTATACGCTCTAATGTCACTTAGAGAGAGCTGTTTAATTATATGTCTCTAGATCGTATTACTGTATCATATTAATGTTACCAAATCTTATTATTAGTTATCATTGCTTCAGTTACTGGTTAATTATAATAGATACTGGTTCAGTTATTCAGTAACTGTTACACTGATTAGTTACTTTTCTAGTATAGACGAATTTTATATTTTCACTTTGCTAATCTGTTATTCCACGTTATTAGTTGTTCTATTTGTTAAGTTTTTTTGTTTAGATCTTAAAAACATATTTTTATACAATAGAGTTTAGTATTGATAAATCATATCCGTGAAATCGATTCTTACCCATCTTTTAATTACGTACACAAAGTTTAATTGTTTGTTTTCAATTTCGCACAAAGCTACTTCAGGGCTATCTGTGCTAGCCGTCCTTAATTTAGCAGTGTAAGACTAGAGGGAAGGCAGCTAGTCATCACCACTCCCCGCCAACTCTTGGGCTACTCTTTTACCATTGAATAGTGGGATTGATCGTAGATTATAATGCCCTCATGGCTGAAAGGGCGAACATGTTTGGCGCGACCGGGATTCGAACCCGCCACCCTCGGATTACGAGCCAAACGCCTTAACACTCTTGGCCATGCCGGACCTATATGGTTTAATAAAAAGACTTCTTTCTAGGTTGAAACAAACACGACATCACAACATCTAGATAAGAGAAAAATAAACAACTGTATCTTAAATATACATTCAGAAGTTTTGAACTTCTGACTATAATGCTGTTGGCACAAGTTTTGCCACTGAAAAGCAGATTAAATATTAATAAACTCGCGTTTCCCACGTGATTTATATATTTTAGTTCTGGCCAACGTTAAATATTGAAAAAAATATAGAAAACAACACAAAAGGACTTCGTAGACCTGGAAATGTAAGTGTATTATTCTCAATACTTGAATGCTTTGAAGATTACACATATCCATTTTGTTATCATTAGTACACGTCGCTAGGATTTTGAGAACCTAAAAAAGGCACTTTGTTAAGCCATTTAAGAATTAGAACACACATAAGGCCAAATATCTTTCTGACGTATCGACAAAAAAAAGTTTATTTATTTACTTCAGAAGATCTGAAATCACAAGGAAAAATATAACAGTAGCACTGGTGGAGTAACGAATCGTTTTATCCGGGTAGTTTAGTTCTCACGACCAGGTTTAAAAGACAGGGAGATTTCTTAAAGAAAAAGCCCAGGGGATTCCTCTTTGAAATGTCACTTAGATGTGCCACAGCTAAATAAATACACCATAATAAAGATTTATTTGTCAAGTTAATTTCTATAACTGTCTTCTGTAGCATTTTCAGCTTTATTCTTAGAGAGCATAGAACGTCATTGTTTTTGATTTCCAAGTTACGGTCTCCAGAGTTGCGGCTTGAGGTCGCAGGTTTTAAACTAGAATTAAACAAATTAATCTATTTGATAGCGTATTTCAAATGTAATATGAAAAATTGTGTTTCCTATTTATACCACATTTTAAAAATATTTCATTTTCAAGCAATCTCAGTTTTCAACTAATTTTAATGTTTGTTTCTTTTTAACGTGATAAAGATACGAAAGTCGAACAAATCAGACATGATTTTCAATACCGTATTTTTAACCAGTAACATTACATATAATGATTTTAAATACAGTATTTTTAACCAGTAACATTACACATAATGATTTTAAATACCGTATTTTTAACCAGTAACATTACATATAATGATTTTAAATACCGTATTTTTAACCAGTAACATTACATATAATGATTTTAAATACAGTATTTTTAACCAGTAACATTACATATAATGATTTTAAATACAGTATTTTTAACCAGTAACATTACACATAATGATTTTAAATACCGTATTTTTAACCAGTAACATTACATATAATGATTTTAAATACCGTATTTTTAACCAGTAACATTACACATAATGATTTTAAATACCGTATTTTTAACCAGTAACATTACATATAATGATTTTAAATACAGTATTTTTAACCAGTAACATTACATATAATGATTTTAAATACCGTATTTTTAACCAGTAACATTACATATAATGATTTTAAATACAGTATTTTTAACCAGTAACATTACATATAATGATTTTAAATACAGTATATTTACCGGTAACATTACATGTGACTTTATATACCGTATTTTTACCGAAAACTTTAGCAAAATTAATTTTAAGTAACATATTTTTACTGTAACATTACATATGATTTCAAATGCAGCATGTTTACCAGTAACAGTACATATAATTATTTTAAAACTCGTACTTTTACCGGTAACTTTTCAATAATGATTTTAAATACAGTATTTTTAACCAGTAACATTACACATAATGATTTTAAATACCGTATTTTTAACCAGTAACATTACATATAATGATTTTAAATACCGTATTTTTAACCAGTAACATTACACATAATGATTTTAAATACCGTATTTTTAACCAGTAACATTACATATAATGATTTTAAATACAGTATTTTTAACCAGTAACATTACATATAATGATTTTAAATACCGTATTTTTAACCAGTAACATTACATATAATGATTTTAAATACAGTATTTTTAACCAGTAACATTACATATAATGATTTTAAATACAGTATATTTACCGGTAACATTACATGTGACTTTATATACCGTATTTTTACCAAAAACTTTAGCAAAATTAATTTTAAGTAACATATTTTTACTGTAACATTACATATGATTTCAAATGCAGCATGTTTACCAGTAACAGTACATATAATTATTTTAAAACTCGTACTTTTACCGGTAACTTTTCAATAATGATTTTAAATACAAGTAAAACTACCAATACTGGTTATAAGTGATGTTTTTCAACAGTAATATTACATGTAATGATTTTATGTGATACATGGTTGTCTCTCAAAGTTCCTATACGAATGACAAAGAACAGTTAATCCAAACACGTGTATGGAAGAATAATTCACTTTATTCAAGACAAGCCATAAGCTATAGATACCATCTGTGGATCCAAACATGATATATAGAGACCAGCTGTGGATGCAGATGTGATATATAGACACTAGCTGTGGATCCAGATATCTTGTATAGGTAGTGGCTGTAAATCCAAGTATGGTATATAAATACCAGCCGTCGATCCAGATATGGTAATGGGATAGCCGCTGTGGATCCAAATAATGTATGTTGATGTCAGCCGTGAACCGAAATATCAGATAGTGAAATCAGTCGTGGGTCCAGCTGTCGTAAAGCTTTTATAGCAGTGGATTCAAATATGATTCAGTGTTATGAGTCGTGCATCCAGATATTGTATATTGATGTTAGCCGCGTATTTAGATATTGTATATTGTTATCAGCCGTAAATCTAGATAAAGTATGGTGATATAACCCTTGGATCTAGATATAGTATGGTGATATAACCCTTGGATCTAGATATAGTATGGTGATATAACCCTTGGATCTAGATATAGTATGGTGATATAACCCTTGGATCTAGATATAGTATGGTGATATAACCCTTGGATCCACTTATTATACAGTGATATTAAAGTGAACATTAGCCACAGTTCTCGAATATATTATTTGCACATCTGAAAGGGATCCTTGTATTATTTCAAACAGACTAATGAATAAGGTACATAGTCAGAAGTGTTAGTTATTAAATAACGTGTATTGTTCAGAGTTAAACTCAAATTATTTATCCTAGTCTGATAATATCCAAACGAGAGGTGTGCTTCAATACGTATCGAAGAAACACATTTGATCAACACGTGTAAGAAACTTGTTAAAATGTTTACGTTTATTTTTGAATATCACTGTATTTATCACGTATATCAAAACATTTGTCTTATATTTCAGTTCAGCGATCTTAGACAAGCCTATGCATCACTCAAACCAGTTTATAGCACGAATCGCAAAATATCTCTCAACTGGTATTTCCTTCTATAGTATGAATAATTAAAGATCTCTCTATCAGCACTTCACTGTTCAGTCTGGAAAAAACATAGATTTGTTTATCAGCACTTCAATTTTTAGTCTGAATAAGGACAGATCTGTTTATCTGCACTTCAATGTTTAGTCTGAATAAACACAGAACTCTTTATCAGCACTTCACTGTTTAGTCTGAATAGGTACAGATATTTCTGTCAACACTTCACTGTTTCCCTAATCTGAAATAGTAATTCTTTTTACATAAATAGTTGGTTTACGTACACATATTTTAACATATCAATGTGTAACATTGTTTGTGTTAGCGTAAATTGTGTCGTTAATACTTAAAATACGTATCAATACGAGCTGACGTCACAAGTTGTGTTATATCAAGTATACAATCTAAACTCAAAGTATATTTAATTGACTATATTACGATCGTAATGTACAACAACCCACTGTTCATATAGATGTTTATAAACTGACTTACAACAAATATTAGTAACTTCTTATCAAAGGGCCTTTTGTGTTTAAAAACCAACCAATCAATCAATACATCTAATTTATTAAGTTTCCAGATGTAATCTCTAAACAGTTGTTTTGTTGCAATGGTTTTGTACTCTAGCTACTTTCACTGGTAATTTCAATTCTGATCATGCAAAAATCGAACGGAATACCACACAAGCTAACATACGGTCAATATTCGTTTGAAATTATATCAATTCACCTATAACCTGGTCAACACCACACTCCGCCACTATCGTCACAATGTAAAGTCTCAATGGCTAAAACATTCAAATTATTTAGTGGAGACATTTGACACATTGCGTGCTTCAATCACAGACAGTGCGAGGCTAATTCAGAAAAAAACAACATATTAAATATAAGTATTTGATTATTGAATAAATGAGTGTTTTAAACTGTGTTCTGTTGTCACACAAAACAATAAACACTGATATAATACGATTTGTTGTTCTAAATTAACAGTTAACAACAAACAAACATTAAATACACTTATCTAACAACAAACAAACATTAAATACATTTATCTAACAACAAACAAACATTAAATACACTTATCTAACAACAAACAAACATTAAATACATTTATCTAACAACAAACAAACATTAAATACACTTATCTAACAACAAACAAACATTAAATACATTTATCTAACAACAAACGAACATTAAATACACTTATCTAACAACAAACAAACATTAAATACACTTATCTAACACAAACAACATTAAATACATTTATCTAACACAAACAAACATTAAATACACTTATCTAACAACAAACAAACATTAAATACACTTATCTAACACACAAACAAACATTAAATACACTTATCTAACAACAACAAACATTAAATACACTTATCTAACAACAAACAACATTAAATACATTTATCTAACACAAACAACATTAAATACACTTATCTAACACAAACAAACATTAAATACATTTATCTAACAACAACAAACAAACATTAAATACACTTATCTAACAACAAACAAACATTAAATACATTTATCTAACAACAAACAAACATTAAATACACTTATCTAACAACAAACAACATTAATACATTTATCTAACAACAACGAACATTAAATACACTTATCTAACAACACAAACATTAAATACACTTATCTAACAACAACACAAACATTAAATACATTTATCTAACAACAAACAAACATTAAATACACTTATCTAACAACAAACAAACATTAAATACACTTATCTAACAACAAACAAACATTAAATACACTTATCTAACAACAAACAAACATTAAATACACTTATCTAACAACAAACAAACATTAAATACATTTATCTAACAACAAACAAACATTAAATACACTTATCTAACAACAAACAAACATTAAATACATTTATCTAACAACAAACGAACATTAAATACACTTATCTATCAACAAACAAACATTAAATACACTTATCTAACAACAAACAAACATTAAATACATTTATCTAACAACAAACAAACATTAAATACACTTATCTAACAACAAACAAACATTAAATACACTTATCTAACAACAAACAAACATTAAATACACTTATCTAACAACAAACAAACATTAAATACACTTATCTAACAACAAACAAACATTAAATACATTTATCTAACAACAAACAAACATTAAATACACTTATCTAACAACAACAACACAACATTAAATACACTTATTTAACAACAAACGAACATTAATACCACTTATCTAACAACAACAAACAATAAATACACTTATCTAACAACAAACAACATTAAATACACTTATCTAACAACAAACAAACATAAATACACTTATCTAACAACAAACAAACAATAAATACACTTATCTAACAACAAACAAACATTAAATACACTTATCTAACAACAACAAACATTAAATACACTATCTAACAAACAACAATACTACACTTAGCAACACAAACAAGACACTTATCTAGCACAAACAAACATTAAATACACTTATCTAACAAACATTAATACATTTATCTAACAACAAACAAACATTAAATACACTTATCTAACAACAAACACATAAATACACTTATTTAACAACAACGAACATTAAATACCTTATCTAACACAAACAACATAAATACACTTTCTAACAACAAACAAACATTAAATACACTTATCTAACAACAAACAAACAATAAATACACTTATCTAACAACAAACAAACAATAAATACACTTATCTAACAACAAACAAACATTAAATACACTTATCTAACAACAAACAAACATTAAATACACTTATCTAACAACAAACAAACAATAAATACACTTATCTAGCAACAAACAAACATTAAATACACTTATCTAACAACAAACAAACATTAAATACACTTATTTAACAACAAACAAACATTAAATACACTTATCTAACAACAAACAAACATTAAATACATTTATCTAACAACAAACAAACATTATACACTTATCTAACAACAACAAACATTAAATACACTTATCTAACAACAAACAAACAATAAATACACTTATTTAACAACAACAAACAATAAATACACTTATCTAACAACAAACAAAACAATAAATACACTTATCTAACAACAAACAAACATTAAATACACTTATCTAACAACAAACAAACATAAATACACTTATCTAACAACAAACAAACAATAAATCACTTATCTAACAACAACAACATTAAATACACTTATCTAACACAAACAAACATTAAATACACTTATCTAACACAAACATTAAATACACTATCTAACAACAACACAAACATAAATACACTTATCTAACACAAACAAACATTAAATACACTTATTTAACAACAAACAAACAATAAATACACTTATCTAGCAACAAACAAACATTAAATACACTTATCTAACAACAAACAAACAATAAATACACTTATTTAACAACAAACAAACAATAAATACACTTATCTAACAAAAACAAACATTAAATACACTTATCTAACAACAAACAAACAATAAATACACTTATCTAACAACAAACAAACATTAAATACACTTATCTAACAACAAACAAACATTAAATACACTTATCTAGCAACAAACAAACAATAAATACACTTATCTAACAACAAACAAACATTAAATACACTTATCTAGCAACAAACAAACAATAAATACACTTATCTAGCAACATACAAACATTAAATACACTTATCTAGCAACAAACAAACATTAAATACACTTATCTAACAACAAACAAACAATAAATACACTTATTTAACAACAAACAAACAATAAATACACTTATCTAGCAACAAACAACATTAAATACACTTATCTAACAACAAACAAACAATAATACACTTATTTAACAACAAACAAACATAATACACTTATTTAAACAACAAACAAACAATAAATACACTTATCTAGCAACAAAACAACAATAAATACACTTATCTAACAACAAACAAACAATAAATACACTTATCTAACAACAACAAACATTAAATACACTTATCTAACACAAACAAACATTAATACACTTATCTACAAAAACAAACATTAAATACACTTATCTAACACAAACAAACAATAATACACTTATCTAACAACAAACAACATTAAATACACTTATTTAACAACAACAAACAATAAATACACTTATCTAGCAACAAACAAACATTAATACACTTATCTAACAACAAACAAACAATAATACACTTATCTAACAACAACACAAACATTAAATACATTTATCTAACAACAAACGAACATTAAATACCTTATCTAACACAAACAAACATTAAATACACTTATCTACAACAACAAACATTAAATACACTTATCTAACAACAAACAAACATTAAATACACTTATCTAGCAACAAACAAACAATAAATACACTTATCTAACAACAAACAAATTAAATACACTTATCTAGCAACAAACAAACAATAAATACACTTATCTAGCAACATACAAACATTAAATACACTTATCTAGCAACAAACAAACATTAAATACACTTATCTAACAACAAACAAACAATAAATACACTTATTTACACAAACAAACAATAATACACTTATCTAGCAACAAACAACATTAAATACCTTATCTAACACAAACAAACAATAAATACACTTATTTAACAACAAACAAACAATAAATACACTTATCTAACAACAAACAAACATTAAATACACTTATCTAGCAACAAACAAACAATAAATACACTTATTTAACAACAAACAAACAATAAATACACTTATCTAGCAACAAACAAACATTAAATACACTTATCTAACAACAAACAAACAATAAATACACTTATTTAACAACAAACAAACAATAAATACACTTATTTAACAACAAACAAACAATAAATACACTTATCTAGCAACAAACAAACATTAAATACACTTATCTAACAACAAACAAACATTAAATACACTTATCTAACAACAAACAAACATTAAATACACTTATCTAACAACAAACAAACAATAAATACACTTATTTAACACACAAACAAACTTAATACACTTATCTCACAACACAAACAATAATACACTTATTTAACAACAAACAACATTAAATACACTTATCTAGCAACAAACAAACATAAATACACTTATCTAGCAACAAACAAACATTAAATACACTTATCTAACAACAAACAAACAATAATACACTTATTTAACAAAAACAAACATTAAATACACTTATCTAGCAACAAACAAACATTAAATCACTTATCTAACAACAAACAACAATAAACACTTATTTAACAACAACAAACATAAATACACTTATCTAGCACAAACAAACATTAAATACACTTATCTAACAAACAAACAAAATACACTTATTTAACAACAAACAAACAATAAATACACTTATTTAACACAAACAAACAATAAATACACTTATCTACAACAAACAAACAATAAATACACTTATCTAACAACAAACAACAATACTACACTTATCTAACAACAAACAAACATTAAATACCTTATCTAACAACAAACAAACATTAAATACACTTATCTAACAAACAAACATTAAATACACTTATCTAACAACAAAAAAAAAATACACTTATCTAACAACAAACACACATTAAATACACTTATTTAACAACAAACAAACAATAAATACACTTATCTAGCAACAAACAAACATTAATACACTTATCTAACAACAAACAACATAAATACACTTATTTAACAACAAACAAACAATAAATACACTTATCTAACAAAAAACAAACATTAAATACACTTATCTAACAACAAACAAACAACAATAAATACACTTATCTAACAACAAACAACATTAAATACACTTATCTAACAACAAACAAACATTAAACACTTATCTAGCAACAAACAAACAATAAATACACTTATCTAACAACAAACAAATTTATACACTTATCTGCAACAACAAAAATAAATACACTTATCTAGCAACATACAAACATTAATACACTTATCTAGCAACAAACAAACATTAAATACACTTATCTAACAACAAACAAACAATAAATACACTTATTTAACAACAAACAAACAATAAATACACTTATCTAGCAACAAACAAACATTAAATACACTTATCTAACAACAAACAAACAATAAATACACTTATTTAACAACAAACAAACAATAAATACACTTATTTAACAACAAACAAACAATAAATACACTTATCTAGCAACAACAAACAATACACTTATCTAAAACAAAACAACAATAAATACACTTATCTAACAACAAACAAACATTAAATACACTTATCTAACAACAAACAAACATTAAATACACTTATCTAACAAAAACAAACATTAAATACACTTATCTAACAACAAACAAACAATAAATACACTTATCTAACAACAAACAAACATTAAATACACTTATTTAACAACAAACAAACAATAAATACACTTATCTAGCAACAAACAAACATTAAATACACTTATCTAACAACAAACAAACAATAAATACACTTATCTAACAACAAACAAACATTAAATACATTTATCTAACAACAAACGAACATTAAATACACTTATCTAACAACAAACAAACATTAAATACACTTATCTAACAACAAACAAACATTAAATACACTTATCTAACAACAAACAAACATTAAATACACTTATCTAGCAACAAACAAACAATAAATACACTTATCTAACAACAAACAAACATTAAATACACTTATCTAGCAACAAACAAACAATAAATACACTTATCTAGCAACATACAAACATTAAATACACTTATCTAGCAACAAACAAACATTAAATACACTTATCTAACAACAAACAAACAATAAATACACTTATTTAACAACAAACAAACAATAAATACACTTATCTAGCAACAAACAAACATTAAATACACTTATCTAACAACAAACAAACAATAAATACACTTATTTAACAACAAACAAACAATAAATACACTTATCTAACAACAAACAAACATTAAATACACTTATCTAGCAACAAACAAACAATAAATACACTTATTTAACAACAAACAAACAATAAATACACTTATCTAGCAACAAACAACATTAATACACTTATCTAACAACAACAAACAATAAATACACTTATTTAACAACAACAAACAATAATACACTTATTTAACCAACAAACAATAAATACACTTATCTAGCAACAAACAAACATTAAATACACTTATCTAACAACAAACAAACATTAAATACACTTATCTAACAACAAACAAACATTAAATACACTTATCTAACAACAAACAAACAATAAATACACTTATTTAACAACAAACAAACATTAAATACACTTATCTAACAACAAACAAACAATAAATACACTTATTTAACAACAAACAAACATTAAATACACTTATCTAGCAACAAACAAACAATAAATACACTTATCTAGCAACAAACAAACATTAAATACACTTATCTAACAACAAACAAACAATAAATACACTTATTTAACAACAAACAAACATTAAATACACTTATCTAGCAACAAACAAACATTAAACCTTATCTAACCACAACAACAATCAAATACCTTATTTAACAACAAAACAATAAATACACTTATCTAGCAACAAACAAACATTAAATACACTTATCTAACAACAAACAAACAATAAATACACTTATTTAACAACAAACAAACAATAAATACACTTATTTAACAACAAACAAACAATAAATACACTTATCTAACAACAAACAAACAATAAATACACTTATCTAACAACAAACAAACAATAAATACACTTATCTAACAACAAACAAACATTAAATACACTTATCTAACAACAAACAAACATTAAATACACTTATCTAACAAAAACAAACATTAAATACACTTATCTAACAACAAACAAACAATAAATACACTTATCTAACAACAAACAAACATTAAATACACTTATTTAACAACAAACAAACAATAAATACACTTATCTAGCAACAAACAAACATTAAATACACTTATCTAACAACAAACAAACAATAAATACACTTATTTAACAACAAACAACATAAATACACTTATCTAACAAAAACACATTAAATACACTTATCTAACAACAAACAAACAATAAATACACTTATCTAACAACAAACAAACATTAAATACACTTATCTAACAACAAACAAACATTAAATACACTTATCTAGCAACAAACAAACAATAAATACACTTATCTAACAACAAACAAACATTAAATACACTTATCTAGCAACAAACAAACAATAAATACACTTATCTAGCAACATACAAACATTAAATACACTTATCTAGCAACAAACAAACATTAAATACACTTATCTAACAACAAACAAACAATAAATACACTTATTTAACAACAAACAAACAATAAATACACTTATCTAGCAACAAACAAACATTAAATACACTTATCTAACAACAAACAAACATTAAATACACTTATCTAACAACAAACAAACAATAAATACACTTATCTAACAACAAACAAACAATAAATACACTTATCTAACAACAAACAAACATTAAATACACTTATCTAGCAACAAACAAACATTAAATACACTTTTATATGCAAAAACGGCTCTTCTGGGCCCAGAAAACACTTCAAATAGAAGAGCGAACAACGTTTCGACCTTCTTCGGTCATCGTCAGGTTCACAAAGAAAGGGTTACTGGTCGGAAGGTGACCACATCACTGATTAAATACACTTATCTAACAACAAACAAACAATAAATACACTTATCTAACAACAAACAAACAATAAATACACTTATCTAACAACAAACAAACAATAAATACAGTTATCCACAGATTAACTTTAAACATTAAACGAAAGAAACAAGTGACGTTTATTAAAAAACATGAAATAACAGCTATTGGTTTTTAACATTAAATAACAAGTAACGGTAAATAAAGAACATGAAATAAAACATATTGGTTGTTAGGAACCATGACATAGTAACCATTGGTAGATAAAGAGCATGAAATAAAACATATATGCTGTTAGAAACCATGACATTGTAACTATTGGTAGATAAAGAATGTAAAATAAAACATATTGGTTGTTAGGAACCATGACATAGTAACTATTGGTAGATAAAGAATGTAAAATAAAACATATTGGTTGTTAGGAACCATGACATAGTAACTATTGGTAGATAAAGAATGTAAAATAAAACATATTGGTTGTTAGGAACCATGACATAGTAACTATTGGTAGATAAAGAACATGAAATAAAACATAAATGTTGTTTGAAACTATGACAGTATTTGAACTAAAACACATGTTTTACTGTCATCAGTGTATTACAGTATTTGAACTAGGTAACGTTTTTTACTGTCATCAACACATTTGGGTCTACGGACTCACTATAGATAATTAACAATTAAATATCACATCATTTTCATGATACATCGAACGTATTTATGAAAATCTTGCTGACCAACATTCTGTTTCTTCCTTATTCGGAACGTCGAGATGGATTTTCGGAACGTCAAGATTGATTCTTATGTTTTCTTTCTGCTTCGCTAAGGAAGCGATCCTTTCACTGTTACTGATTTCTGGAATAAAGAGTTGAATAAGGACATTAGCGAATCGGTGTTTGAAAAATAAAATAAATTATTCTTAAGAACGTTTTCCAGTTTGCTACGGTTGGTGGAGTTTTAGTTTTGAAACTATTGATGTAGTGAAACTTCTGGGTTACATCAGAGTACTTCTCCACATCTCTCGTCAATCAATCAGTGCTATAGAAAACCTATTATGATTTCTTATTCCGTATACTTTTAATTTAACACACTACTAGGGACCACATCTCGGTTTCTTTTTTCTGTGTGAATTTCTTATGAAACAGATTTAAATTATTTTGAAAAAAATATCATTTATTTTTCGCTTCAACAAGAAACTACCATTAAAATTCTGGTCGAGCTTTCAGAACGATTAAGTTAATTATTCCCTTAAACCTGCTAATTTATAATTTTTTATCAGAATAATAATTATGAACTCAGTCTGTAATTACCCTAACTTTTATTCGAACTCAAACCCAGTTGTAACTCTTTTCCTCCAAGTAGTGAAATTTCTATGAACCTTCAGGGTAATTACAGATATAAAACGTCACAGCGAAGTTTTATTATGCGTTTTTATATAATTCTCTCAGAAATATTTGAGAATATTTCAGCTTTTGTTTGTTTGTTTTGGAATTTCGCACAAAGCTACTCGAGGGCTATCTGTGCTAGCCGTCCCTAATTTTGCAGTGTAAGACTAGAGGGAAGACAGCTAGTCATCACCACCCACCGCCAACTCTGGGGCTACTCTTTTACCAACGAATAGTGGGATTGACCGTCACATTATACACCCCCACGGCTGGGAGGGCGAGCATGTTTAGCGCGACGTGGGCGCGAACCCGTGACCCTCGGATTACGAGTGCACGCCTTAACGCGCTCGGCCATGCCAGGCCTGAGAATATTTCAGAAATATTCTGAAATGAATGCGGTTATTTTGATCATAGGTAAATAAATAATGTGTGATTATTTATTAACAACTTCTGAAGTAATCTTGGAAATGAATGACAGAAGAAATAAATAATTTATTGCTTAGCAAAACACAATGATATAAAATAAAACTTTAGTTACAACAGTACATCACTTCACAAATTTGATTTACTCTCTGTAACTGATATTTTAGGCTAAAATTCAAATAATATACTGCTAGGTTTTAGTTAATTGAAAATGATAAATCCATAAAATAATATTTATAATTGTGAAATTAATGATATAAATAACAATAATATACAAGATTAATACAAAATAAAGATAAGACAAACAAACAACATTAGTTAATATCAGAGATAACATTAACAAACAAAGATAATAGTAAATTATAGAATTATTTTAAACATTATAACAAATAAGAATTAGATATTTTTTATTTGTTTCGTATACTCGCACAAAGTTGCATAAGACCTATCTACGTTATCGTTCCATAATGTTAGAGTAATGAAAACCAAATGCTCAAGAGTACCCCAGTCCACTTTTCAGATACACTAATCGACCAACACAGGATTTGTCGAACTTACTCGTACTGCTGTCAGATCGATAACTGAACACGAAACGTAAACAGTTGGAATGACTGTGAGCTGTTTTAGCTCAGTTTTAACCTTAAATCAGAAACAGTTATTAACGTAATAGTGTAAAAAGATATTTCATGGGTTAATATTGAACTGTGAATCTGATAACTCTGACTTCAAAGGATTTGTTTGATAACTCTGACTTTAGAGGATTTGTTTGGTGACTCTGACTTTAGAGGATTTGTTTGGTAACTCTGACTTTATAGGATTTGTTTGGTAACTCTGACTTTATAGGATTTGTTTGATAACTCTGACTTTAAAGGATTTGTTTGATTACTCTGACTTTAGAGGATTTGTTTGATAACTCTGACTTTATAGGATTTGTTTGGTAACTCTGACTTTAGAGGATTTGTTTGATAACTCTGACTTTAGAGGATTTGTTTGATAACTCTGACTTTAAAGGATTTGTTTGATTACTCTGACTTTAGAGGGTTTGTTTGGTAACTCTGACTTTATAGGATTTGTTTGGTAACTCTGACTTTAAAGGATTTGTTTGATTACTCTGACTTTAGAGGATTTGTTTGGTAACTCTGACTTTATAGGATTTGTTTGGTAACTCTGACTTTAAAGGATTTGTTTGATTACTCTGACTTTAGAGGATTTGTTTCTCTAAATAAAACGAGCTTTGAGCCACATACTGTTTGCTTCAAACTATAAATTATTATGACAGTCACAGAACTGACAGTGGGTAAACATGTCCAGTTTACTTCGAACAAGAGGCTATTATGACAGTCATAGAAGCGATTGCTACTTAAATCTGGACCAATTCACTTCCAGCTAGATGTTATTATTGCAGACTCCATTTGTCCATTTCTTTCAGACTTTAGTTTTTATCTGATATCAATGTTACGAAGATATGAATAACACAAGTTGTTTCTTTATGTTGGAAACAAGTTTCTCTCAGAAAGTAAAGAAACGGTAGTCCTGCTGGTTTAGTGGAACGTGCTGTCTTGTTATTGGGCCTGTTATTGTCTTTCAACATCGACAGTCTCGTGAAACGCACGTGTAATAAAAACTCTCTCGTTCTTAACAACTGTATAGAAGATATCGTATAAGTTTAAAGCAGTACAATTGATTCGTTTATAATTATAACACACTGAAATTCAAAACGTAACTTGCTGTTATGTTATGTGAGTAATTTCTTTCAGTCCTTTATTACAGTCCTGAAGGTAATATATAAATTACTTGCACTGAGAGCTGTGGTAATCTATATTCTGGATTAATTAATAAATACCGTGTATTTGTATTGTCCCAGCTAGCAGGATTATGTCCCAGTAACAGGTGTAAAACAAATCCAAAAGGTCAAACAATCATGATTAGGACATAGGAGAAGACCAGAATATGACCTCTGTTTGTTATTTAGGTGTGTTGTCTTGGTGGACGCAATTTTTGAAACTATATTCATGTTCGCATAATTAAACTAGCGGGTTCAAACTTAATGACAGTGACTGAATTTCACGGACTTCAACGATACTTTGGGGGTGAGGGATGGAGTTGTGAGGTTTCAATCCGAAACACGTGTTTCTGATATTAGTGTTTACTAAACATTCCAAGGGTAGTAGATACGTTGACTAAGAAATATTCAAGTTACTCTGCGACTGTTTCAGTTACTAAACAAATTGATTTACTTTCCGAGCTACAATAATAGAAACTCACTGACGAATCTTCGTAGAGTGGCCTGTTATGGCCAGGTGGGTTAAGGCGTTCGACTCGTAATTTGAGGGTCGCGGGTTCGAATCCCCGTCGCACTAAACATGCTCGCTTGGTAAAAGAGAAGCCCAAGAGTTGGCGGTTGGTGGTGATGATCAGCTGCCTTCCTTATAGTCTTATCTACTAAATGAGGGACGGCTAGTGCAGATAGCCCTCGAGTAGCTTTGCGCAAAATTCAAAAACAAAACTTTGTAGAATGACCTTTAGATGAAAGGCGGAAGACTTTCGAAACGTTGTCACCTAATAAAATATGAATTTCTTACAGTTTTACACAGAATTTAAATTATAGAACATGATATATATATATTTAAATGTTTATAATGATCAGTTAAAGATGATTGCCTGGACCTCTTGGAGGAAAACCTCAAATTTTAATTTTTTTTTTTTAGTGACGCATCAAATAAAGTTAACTCGAAAATACAAAAGCTAAAAGAATTTTGTTAAAACCAAAAACTGGAAAAATCAGTTAAACGTTTAACCAGATCAACTATACAATAAGTTAAACTGTTCTAAATTGTGTGTCAAACTTTTTAACCGTTCGGTTTTGATAAAAAAAAAATGTTTTAAGTTTAATTTTAATTGTTTCGATTTGGTTTCTTTCTATTAGCACAAAGTTACTTAAAAATATTTGTGGGTATATCGTTCTGCACATTACAGCAGACTTACCTCCTAAGCCTAACGCTGTCTCATTGAGAAAGTCTGGTACACGGGGGTTGTAAACAGAAAACGTGGTCTTCATGTTAACAAATTTCAAAATATTAATACTTCTGACCTGGACTGAGATATTAGATAGAATATTCATTTGGTTCCTGGTTTTATTATATTTTATTATTATTTATTTATCCATTTAAATAAAATACATTCAAGTAATAATATAACACTGTGACCGACGGTCAGTGTTCTGAATTAAAATTTGTATTTTCATCAAGAGTTATATTAAGACATAATGTTTATGTCCATTTTGAGATAATCGATAACACCAGCATCACAACGTTTCAAACAAGTACATAACCATAACTTTAAACCGTAAGGTTCGTTACAAGTTTCCTCTACTTTGATGGTAACTCAATAAGATATGAGTTTGATTCATTGACGTTACTGAATGTCGCTGACACCTGTTATAATCAACTATTATATTAGGATAACTAAAGGTTTGTCTGACAGTTGTAATCAACTATCACGGTAGGATAAGTAAAGGTTTTTCCAACGGTTATAATCAACTGTTACGTTAGGATAACTAAAGGTTTGTCTGATAGTTGTAATCAACTGTGACGTTAGGATAACTAAAGGTTTGTCTGATAGTTGTAATCAACTGTGACGTTAGGATAACTAAAGGGCTGTCTAACAGTTATAATCAACTATTATGTTTGAATATCTATAGGTTTGTCTGACGGTTATAATCAACTGTTACGTTAGGATAACTAAAGGTTTGTCTGATAGTTGTAATCAACTGTGACGTTAGGATAACTAAAGGGCTGTCTAACAGTTATAATCAACTATTATGTTTGAATATCTATAGGTTTGTCTGACGGTTATAATCAACTGTTACGTTAGGATAACTAAAGGTTTGTCTGAAAGTTATATTAAACTGTTATATCAGGATATCTAAAGTGTTGTTTGACCTTTGTAATGAATTGTTGTATTAACATATACATATGGTGATCTCAGATCTACATAATAAACTTTAATTGTTACAGACACACACACATATATATATATATATATTTGTATGCATACGGGTATGTTAGATCATTTTCGTCAGTTGTTGTGTTAGTATATAAGTAGGGTTGTCTGACAGTTATGGGAAACTTTTATGTTAGGATAGTTAAAAGGTTGTTTATACTGAGGTTGGATATTTAATAATAATAAATGTTTTTTTTCTAAAATCAATCAGTATGTTAGAATGTGTAGACGCGTAAAGTTTTGCACTGAGAACTTTATGACACACATAGGATTGTATTTATCACCCCCAAATAAGTACTTTTTATCACCCCCGAATAAGTACTTTTTATCACCCCCGAATAAGTACTTTTTATCACCCCCAAATAAGTACTTTTTATCACCCCCAAATAAGTACTTTTTATCACCCCCGAATAAGTACTTTTTCGAATAACTGAATATCTGGAAGTTTCTTCCCTAGTGACACATTGAAACAAACATTTGTCAATTCAGTTCCAAGTAACAACTAACAGTATTTCTAACAACAGTTTGTCTGATAAGGTTAACTCAAACCCACCTTCTGGTTAAGATGAATTTGTAAAATAAAAAAAATTCCCAGATTTTCGTTAAAAAGGCAAAAAGTAACGTTTACTAGTCAATGAACTATTAATAAGTGCATAATGCGACATTTAATTAACAGTGTGCAGAGCTAAAACCTTGTGACCACACTTAATTTTTATATTTTCTACACATCTAAGTTCGTCTGCAACAACATTTCACAGATTTACTAAACCTAATCAAACAAAACGAACGTCTAACTTTAACATAATATTTACTTTTATCCCTCAGTGATGTGTGTATCGAATTTTCTCCAATCTGTCAAGGGGAACTACATAGTTATATATATATTGACTTCGGCATATTTCAATCATGTTATTAGATGGCGTTATTCGAATATTTTGCAATACGGTATGTTTTTATCTGGAAAATTGCTCAGTTCTGTACTAATATAGAATACCGATTATATGAGTGAAAGTAATAAATAGTAGAAGAAAAACTGTTTACTCCTACTCCTAAAGTCGTAATGATACACATTTCTGTTGAACTGTTCGAGGGAATAATTTCATAGTGTTCACATTTTCCCTATTAAATGCTAAAAAAAGTTTTTTTTATTTTTATTTTCCCTTTTCTTATTTTCATCTTTCGAAGCTCTGCTCAAATAAGTGGCTGGGTCTAACAACGCAAAATGCATATTTTTTCTTTGGGTTCATTGGCTTTGATATTTTGGTCAGCAGTGTATATATAAAGAGCCCAGATGGTTAGAGAACTTTTTTTTCGTAACCTAAGGCTTACGGGTTCAAATCCCCGTTACACTAAACATACTTGCCCTTTCAACCGTTGGGACGTATAATATGACGGTCAATCCAACTTTTCATTGATAAAAGAGTAGCCCAAGAGTTGGCGGCGGGTGGTGATGACTACCTGCCTTCCCTATAGTCATACACTGCTAAACTTGGGACGACTAGTGCAGAAAGCCTTCGTGCAGCTTTGCGCGAAATTCACAAACAAGTAAACAATATATATAAATTAAAGCTGAAACACGACGAAAGAAGTCAGATCATCATTGCTAACTCTGGATAAAGTAGAAACAGATTTAACCTAATATCTCCATAATATTAATGTCTTCACCTCTCGCGGTTTCATTTTGTTTCGTTAGGAGAACAGATAGACGCGAAACGTGTACGAATGTTGTGAAGGAAATACACGTTACTTGATGACACTGTCAGTGAAAGGAACGACTTCTCCACTCCAGGTTTCTCGGCTTTCCTTCTCCCGAAATTGATGAATGAGATAAATAGAAAAGCAGCCACGTTTCTTAAGATGACAGAGGCCTCTCTGAGTTAAGTATCCAGGGGGAAGGTATTTCTAGCCCACTGTGTTAGAGTAAAAGGAAAAATTCAGCTATTGTCAGTACCAAATGATTGTTCTGTTGTCCCAACAGAGGATACGAGCTTTTACCAGTCTTGACAATCATTATTAAATTTTGACCAATCATTCGCCACGTAAAAATCGATTGATAGGATTTGCTGGACGTCAGGCAAAATCCACGATCTGTGAAAGAGAGTTCATACAGTGCACGTGCACACACGCTCGGGGACTTCTTACGAAGCTGACTTATTTCTATGTAGAAATATTATAGACGATAAAAATAGAAGTGTCATGGTAGTGAAACTTATTAGAACTATTTTACTTTTTCTCTCTGTATATACATATATGCGTATATAAAAACAAATTGATGTTTAATGTCTAGAGTTTCATTTAAAAAGTAAGAAAATATATATCAATCTAATCTATATAGAAGCCATTGTACGTAATGTCACGTCTATGCTTGACGTCTCGAAATAGGATGAGCCGTAAAATTCCAAATGCATTTATCCAGATAGAATAATTCGATTACAGTTCGCCAATTACAATTTTAGTATCAGGGTTTGTGTACGTTTTGTGAAACCTTTTAAGTGTTTTGAGTGTTGACATAATAAGCCTAAAGTAGAGAATAGTTTAGGATCTCTTAGCCTAAAACCAAGCGCATAAACGTTATGATGAGAGCATAAATACTGGCTCAATTTTTAATTGTTTCTGTATTAAGCTAAATTTTATTATATCACAAACCTATAATATTAAAAAAATAAATATATTTAACAAACGAAGACTCTAAGTAAAGAAATCAACAAATATTTTTCAGTTTTGTTGTTTATACATTGTTTTATACTTTCAGTATAAGGACTAACGACATTAGGCTCTACTTTTGTTACTAAGCAACATGATGTATAAAATCCATTGTTGGAACCTAATGTTACCATAACGCACAAGATTTCTCCAATAATTATTTTATGAATATGTCAAGAATTTTCTTCATTTTGATTGACTCACAAAATAACTTACTGATGTTTGATTGCCTCGACTGGGCTATACACTAGTTATATTTATATTATATTTACTTATCAAGCTTTACCGATAATAGGAGGGCTCTTGTTTCTCTTCGTGTTCATTAGTTGTTCAGAGGAAAGTATGTGTGCTTATGACTATAAATATTTGATTTTAATACCGTATTATGATACACTGGGTACAGCTTACTGTGTAACTTTGTGCGTAACAGTAAACAAACCTGTCATAATGTGTTTGAAAATAAACATAATTCATATCCTTAACATAAGAGATAAACGTGTTCTATATCCTGAACATAATAGATAAACATGACCTTTATTTTAAATAAAGTCAATTTCCTAATCTGAAGTCCAACAAAAATCCCGTCTTTAAATTTCATTGTTGAAAGAACTGGAAATTGTCGACATAAATACTTGACACAGTCGCCATCTTTTTCTAAGACCTTTACAAACTGCTTCATCGAACCCAGTTTTGTTTGGATTGGAGGTAATAGGATTCTCTGTGTCAACCAAACTTTCACATTTAATGTTTTTCTGTTTGTGGTTAATGTTTATTTAGTGTTGATTTCGTGCTTTTCTGTCACATTCACACACAAAAAAACTTTATGTAACAGAGTAGTTGATTCAACAACATCAAAACGATTTCTAACTCTCCACAAAGTAGCCAACCATGTCTTTTGTATTTAATCCCATAAAGAACAAGTTTCCAGTTTTTTAACATTTCCTTACGTAATTGAATAATGTAATAGGAACAGATATATATCTGTCATTGTTGTGAAGTTAAACAAATTTTAGACTGTTGTATGAATCAAAGAACAATCACTTTGTTCATGAACTTATATTATTGGTTCAGATTAAACAATATTTTTAAAACGAACCAGTGAATCTTCTTGAAAAATTATGGTATAAAAAACTCTTTCTCACAATTTCCGTACCAGTAAAAGTTTGTCCAGTGAGAAAGTAAAGTTTAAAACAAAAGTTTGGATCCCAGAATTCTTGAATAATCATTTGGAAGGCCCACACCTCTCACCAAATCATCAAATTCATATTGTGTGAAAAATTGTGATTCACAGGACGTTTCAGTTTGACAACAATCTTTATCATTGTATCTATTAATATAGATTTATCAAGTCTATAGTAAAGTAGTGACTGGTACGTCAGGTCCATGAAAAACAGGACTTATAACAAACTGAAGGTACGTCAGGTCCATGAACAACAAGTCTTATAGCAGACTGAAGGTACGTCAAGTCCATGAACAACAGGTCTTATAGCATATTGAAGGTACGTCAGGTCCATGAGCAACAGGTCTTATATCAGACTGAAGGTACGTCACTTTCATGAACAACAAATCTTATAGCAGACTGAAGGTACGTCAGGTCCATGAACAACAGGTCTTATAGCATTTGAAGGTACGTCAGATCCACAAACAACAGGTCTTATAGCAGACTGAAGGTACGTCAGGTCCATAAACAATAGGTCTAACAGCAGACTGAAGGTACGTCAGGTCCATGAACAATAGGTCTAACAGCAGACTGAAGGTACGTCAGGTCCATGAACAATAGCTCTTATAATAGATTGAAGGTACGTCAGGTCCATGAACAGCAGGTCTTATAGCAGACTGAAGTTATGTCAGGTCCATGAATAAAAGGTTTTATAACCGACTAAAGGTACGTCAGGTCCATGAGCAACAGGACTAATAACAGACTGAAGGTACGTCAGGTCCATGAAGAACAGGACTTATAGTAGACTAAAGGTACGTCAGGTCCATGAACAACAGGTCTTATAACAGACTGAAGGTACGTCAAGTCCATGAGTAACAGGTCTTATAGCATTTGAAGGTACGTCAGATCCACAAACAACAGGTCTTATAGCAGACTGAAGGTACGTCAGGTCCATGAACAATAGCTCTTATAATAGATTGAAGGTACGTCAGGTCCATGAACAACAGGTCTTATAACAGACTGAATGTACGTCAGGTCCATGAACAACAGGTCTTATAACAGACTGAAGGTACGTCAGGTCCATGAACAACAAGTCTTATAGCAGACTGAAGGTACGTCAAGTCCATGGACAACAGGTCTTATAGCAGACTGAAGGTACGTCAGGTCCATGAACAATAGGTTTAACAGCAGACTAAAGGTACGTCAGGTCCATGAACAATAGCTCTTATAATAGATTGAAGGTACGTCAGGTCCATGAACAACAGGTCTTATAACAGACTGAAGGTACGTCAGGTCCATGAACAGCAGGTCTTATAGAAGATTGAAGTTATGTCAGGTCCATGAATAATAGGTTTTATAACCGACTAAAGGTACGTCAGGTCCATGAACAACAGGACTTATAACAGACTTAATGTACGTCAGGTCCACGAACAACAGTTCTTATAGCAGACTGAAGGTACGTCAGGTTCACGAACAACAGGTCTTATAGCAGAGTGAAGGTACGTCAGGTCCATGAACAACAAGTCTTAGAGCAGACTGAAGGAAAGTCAGGTCCATGGGCAACATGTCTTATAACAGACTGAATTTACGTCAGGTCCATGAACAACAAGTCTTAGAGCAGACTGAAGGAAAGTCAGGTCCATGAAGAGCAGGTGTTATAGCAGATTGAAGGTACGTCAGATCCATGAATAACCGGTCTTATAGCAGAGTGAAGGTACGTCAGGTCTAAGAACAACAGGTCTTATAACAGACTGAAGGTATGTCAGGTCCATGAACAACAGGTCTTATAACAGACTGAAGGTTCGTAAAGTTCATGAACAACAGGTCTTATAACAGACTTAAAATACGTCAGGTCCAGGAACAACAGGTCTTTTAGCACATTGAATGTACGTTAGGTCCACGAACAATAGGTCTTTTCACACACTGAGTGTACGTCAGGTCCACGAACAACAGTTCATATAGAAGACTGAAGGTACGTCAGGTCCACGAACAACAGGTCTTTTAGCAGACTAAAGGTACGTCAGGTCCATGAACAACAGGTCGTATAGCATACTGAATGTTCGTCAGGTCCATGAACAACAGGTCTTATAACAGACTGAAGGTTCGTAAAGTTCATGAACAACAGGTCTTATAACAGACTTAAAATACGTCAGGTCCAGGAACAACAGGTCTTTTAGCACATTGAATGTACGTTAGGTCCACGAACAATAGGTCTTTTCACACACTAAGTGTACGTCAGGTCCACGAACAACAGTTCATATAGAAGACTGAAGGTACGTCAGGTCCACGAACAACAGTTCATATAGAAGACTGAAGGTACGTCAGGTCCACGAACAACAGGTCTTTTAGCAGACTAAAGGTACGTCAGGTCCATGAACAACAGGTCGTATAGCATACTGAATGTTCGTCAGGTCCAGGAACAACAGGTCTTATAGCAGACTTAAGGTATGTTAGGTCCACGAACAATAGGTCTTATAACACACTGAATGTACGTCAGGTCCGCGAACAACAGTTCTTATAGAAGACTGAAGGTACGTCAGGTCCACGAACAACAGGTCTTATAACAGACTGAATGTACGTCAGGTCCACGAACAACAGGTCTTATCGCAGACTGAAGGTACGTCAGGTCCACGAACAACAGGTCTTTTAGCAGACTGAAGGTATATCAGGTCCATGAACAACAGGTCTTAGAGAAGACTGAAGGTACGTCAGATCCATGAACAATAGGTTTTATAGCATATTGAAAGTACGTCAGGTCCATGAACAACAGGTCTTATAGCAGACTGAAGGTTCGTCAGGTCCATGAACAGCAGGTCTTATAGCAGACTGAAGGTATGTCAGGTCCATGAAAAATAGGTTTTATAACCGACTAAAGGTACGTCAGGTCCATGAACAACAGGTCTTATAACAGACTGAATGTACGTCAGGTCCACGAACAACAGTTCTTATAGCAGACTGAAGGTACGTCAGGTTCACGAACAACAGGTCTTATAGCATATTGAAGGAAAGTCAGGTCCATGGGCAACATGTCTTATAACAGACTGAATTTACGTCAGGTCCATGAACAACAAGTCTAGAGCAGACTGAAGGAAAGTCAGGTCCATGAAGAGCAGGTGTTATAGCAGATTGAAGGTACGTCAGATCCATGAATAACCGGTCTTATAGCAGAGTGAAGGTACGTCAGGTCCAAGAACAACAGGTCTTATAACAGACTGAAGGTATGTCAGGTCCATGAACAACAGGTCTTATAACAGACTGAAGGTTCGTAAAGTTCATGAACAACAGGTCTTATAACAGACTTAAAATACGTCAGGTCCATGAACAAAAGGACCTATAGCATACTGAATGTTCGTCAGGTCCAGGAACAACAGGTCTTTTAGCACATTGAATGTACGTTAGGTCCACGAACAATAGGTCTTTTCACACACTGAGTGTACGTCAGGTCCACGAACAACAGTTCATATAGAAGACTGAAGGTACGTCAGGTCCACGAACAACAGGTCTTTTAGCAGACTAAAGGTACGTCAGGTCCATGAACAACAGGTCGTATAGCATACTGAATGTTCGTCAGGTCCAGGAACAACAGGTCTTATAGCAGACTGAAGGTATGTTAGGTCCACGAACAATAGGTCTTATAACACACTGAATGTACGTCAGGTCCACGAACAACAGTTCTTATAGAAGACTGAAGGTACGTCAGGTCCATGAACAACAGGTCTTATAGCAGATATAAGGTACGTCAGGTCCACGAACAACAGGTCTTATAACAGACTGAATGTACGTCAGGTCCACGAACAACAGGTCTTATCGCAGACTGAAGGTACGTCAGGTCCACGAACAATAGGTCTTTTAGCAGACTGAATGTATATCAGGTCCATGAACAACAGGTCTTAGAGAAGACTGAAGGTACGTCAGATCCATGAACAATAGGTTTTATAGCATATTGAAGGTACGTCAGGTCCATGAACAACAGTTCTTATAGCAGACTGAAGGTACGTCAGGTTCACGAACAACAGGTCTTATAGCAGAGTGAAGGTACGTCAGGTCCATGAACAACAAGTCTTAGAGCAGACTGAAGGAAAGTCAGGTCCATGGGCAACATGTCTTATAACAGACTGAATTTACGTCAGGTCCATGAACAACAAGTCTTAGAGCAGACTGAAGGAAAGTCAGGTCCATGAAGAGCAGGTGTTATAGCAGATTGAAGGTACGTCAGATCCATGAATAACCGGTCTTATAGCAGAGTGAAGGTACGTCAGGTCTAAGAACAACAGGTCTTATAACAGACTGAAGGTATGTCAGGTCCATGAACAACAGGTCTTATAACAGACTGAAGGTTCGTAAAGTTCATGAACAACAGGTCTTATAACAGACTTAAAATACGTCAGGTCCAGGAACAACAGGTCTTTTAGCACATTGAATGTACGTTAGGTCCACGAACAATAGGTCTTTTCACACACTGAGTGTACGTCAGGTCCACGAACAACAGTTCATATAGAAGACTGAAGGTACGTCAGGTCCACGAACAACAGGTCTTTTAGCAGACTAAAGGTACGTCAGGTCCATGAACAACAGGTCGTATAGCATACTGAATGTTCGTCAGGTCCATGAACAACAGGTCTTATAACAGACTGAAGGTTCGTAAAGTTCATGAACAACAGGTCTTATAACAGACTTAAAATACGTCAGGTCCAGGAACAACAGGTCTTTTAGCACATTGAATGTACGTTAGGTCCACGAACAATAGGTCTTTTCACACACTAAGTGTACGTCAGGTCCACGAACAACAGTTCATATAGAAGACTGAAGGTACGTCAGGTCCACGAACAACAGTTCATATAGAAGACTGAAGGTACGTCAGGTCCACGAACAACAGGTCTTTTAGCAGACTAAAGGTACGTCAGGTCCATGAACAACAGGTCGTATAGCATACTGAATGTTCGTCAGGTCCAGGAACAACAGGTCTTATAGCAGACTTAAGGTATGTTAGGTCCACGAACAATAGGTCTTATAACACACTGAATGTACGTCAGGTCCGCGAACAACAGTTCTTATAGAAGACTGAAGGTACGTCAGGTCCACGAACAACAGGTCTTATAACAGACTGAATGTACGTCAGGTCCACGAACAACAGGTCTTATCGCAGACTGAAGGTACGTCAGGTCCACGAACAACAGGTCTTTTAGCAGACTGAAGGTATATCAGGTCCATGAACAACAGGTCTTAGAGAAGACTGAAGGTACGTCAGATCCATGAACAATAGGTTTTATAGCATATTGAAAGTACGTCAGGTCCATGAACAACAGGTCTTATAGCAGACTGAAGGTTCGTCAGGTCCATGAACAGCAGGTCTTATAGCAGACTGAAGGTATGTCAGGTCCATGAAAAATAGGTTTTATAACCGACTAAAGGTACGTCAGGTCCATGAACAACAGGTCTTATAACAGACTGAATGTACGTCAGGTCCACGAACAACAGTTCTTATAGCAGACTGAAGGTACGTCAGGTTCACGAACAACAGGTCTTATAGCATATTGAAGGAAAGTCAGGTCCATGGGCAACATGTCTTATAACAGACTGAATTTACGTCAGGTCCATGAACAACAAGTCTAGAGCAGACTGAAGGAAAGTCAGGTCCATGAAGAGCAGGTGTTATAGCAGATTGAAGGTACGTCAGATCCATGAATAACCGGTCTTATAGCAGAGTGAAGGTACGTCAGGTCCAAGAACAACAGGTCTTATAACAGACTGAAGGTATGTCAGGTCCATGAACAACAGGTCTTATAACAGACTTAAAATACGTCAGGTCCATGAACAAAAGGACCTATAGCATACTGAATGTTCGTCAGGTCCAGGAACAACAGGTCTTTTAGCACATTGAATGTACGTTAGGTCCACGAACAATAGGTCTTTTCACACACTGAGTGTACGTCAGGTCCACGAACAACAGTTCATATAGAAGACTGAAGGTACGTCAGGTCCACGAACAACAGGTCTTTTAGCAGACTAAAGGTACGTCAGGTCCATGAACAACAGGTCGTATAGCATACTGAATGTTCGTCAGGTCCAGGAACAACAGGTCTTATAGCAGACTGAAGGTATGTTAGGTCCACGAACAATAGGTCTTATAACACACTGAATGTACGTCAGGTCCACGAACAACAGTTCTTATAGAAGACTGAAGGTACGTCAGGTCCATGAACAACAGGTCTTATAGCAGATATAAGGTACGTCAGGTCCACGAACAACAGGTCTTATAACAGACTGAATGTACGTCAGGTCCACGAACAACAGGTCTTATCGCAGACTGAAGGTACGTCAGGTCCACGAACAATAGGTCTTTTAGCAGACTGAATGTATATCAGGTCCATGAACAACAGGTCTTAGAGAAGACTGAAGGTACGTCAGATCCATGAACAATAGGTTTTATAGCATATTGAAGGTACGTCAGGTCCATGAACAACAGGTCTTATAGCAGACTGAAGGTTCGTCAGGTCCATGAACAGCAGGTCTTATAGCAGACTGAAAGTATGTCAGGTCCATGAAAAATAGGTTTTATAACCGACTAAAGGTACGTCAGGTCCATGAACAACAGGTCTTATAACAGACTGAATGTACGTCAGGTCCACGAACAACAGTTCTTATAGCAGACTGAAGGTACGTCAGGTCCACGAACAACAGGTCTTATAGCAGACTGAAGGTACGTCAAGTCCATGAACAACAGGTTTTATAGCAATCTGAAGGTACGTCAGGTCCACGAACAACAGGTCTTTTAGCAGACTGAAGATACGTCAGGTTCATGAACAACAGGTTTTATAGCAATCCGAAGGTACGTCAGGTCCATGAACAACAGTCTTATAACAGACTGAAGGTACGTCAGGTCCATGAACAACAGGTCTTATAACAGACTGAAGGTATGTCAGGTCCATGAACAACAGGTCTTATAGGAGACTGAAGGTACGTCAGGTCCATGAACAACAGGTTTTATAACAGACCGAAGGTACGTCAGGTCCATGAACAACAGGTCTTAAAGCAGACTGAAGGTACGTCAGGTCTATGAAAAACAGGTTTTATAACAGATGGAAGGTACGTGAAGTCCATGAACAATAGGTCTTATAACAGTTTGAAGGTACATTAGGTCCATGAACAACAGGTCTTATAACAGACGGAAGGTACGTCAGGTCCATGAACAACAGGTCTGATAGCAGACTGAAGGTACGTCAGGTCCATGAACATCAGGTCTGATAGCAGACTGAAAGTACGTCAGGTCCATGAACAGCAGGTCTTATAGCATATTGAATGTTCGGATAAGAAATTTCCTTTGTAATTTGAATATTTTAGCCTTGCATGTCACATTAACAAATATAAAAGTCTTCTTTATTTGTTTTTAGGCGTAGCTCAGATCATTGGAATTTCAAAAAGAATCGAGTCCTTCTTTCTTTTAGTCTTCTATCTCAAGTCTTCGACACAAACGGTGAATATTTGTTGAGAGCCCATTATTTGTGTTTTTCACAAATTATATTTCAAAGTACACGTAATACATCTGTTTTTACGTATTCTGTAATATTTTGTTTCTTTTTCTTTTTAAGAAATGTTACGAAATATGCTTAAGTCATTTGTACAACCTCTCTCTATTATATATCGAAAACATAATATCAAAGATAAAGCATAATGTTAAAATATACCCACAAATAAGTGCTATCAAGAAATGACACGTCATGAGGCCTGGTAACCGTTTATATACTAGTGATGTGTTTAACTAGTGGGTTGTAGAACGATCGATAAGACTGTCACGTCGCAATTGTTCTAGAGAAATTTATAACCAGTGGTCGTCAACATTCTAAGTATAACAAAATGTGACCCGATTTTAATAAAAATGATTCACTTATGTGAAAGAACATATAACGTTTTGTGAGAAATCTGTAGGTGATGGAGAAAATGGATGTCATTTTCGAATTCAAAGTACAGAAATTACATGCTCGCTCTTTCAGCCGTGGAGGCGATATAACGTGACGGTTAATCCCACTATTCGTTTGTAAAAGACTAGCCCAAGAGTTGGTGATGAGTAGTGATCACAAGCTGCCTTCTCTCTAGTTTAACATTGTTAAATTAAGGACGACTAACACAGATAGCTTTAATGTTGCGTTGCGCAAAATTAAAAAAACGAAATAGTGCCGTTAATGTTGTAAACTATGTTTCAATCTAATAATTTAAATTTTACTAAATGAGAGAGATAATGACAATAATGTAATCATCTGGAAATTTCGAAGAGTATGTGGTATTGAGAGTAGAATACAAATATGGAAACAGTGAATGAGTAATGAAGGAACAGGCAGTTAGTTGATTCAAAAGTTAATCAGTGAGTTAGTTAATCGTGTTGGAACTGTGAAAGTTACCCCTCGTCTGTTAACAACCAGGAAAGTTATTGTCAAGTCTTTGTATCATTTATCTCTGCAGTATTATTTATGAAGTCAGCTCCACAAATTGTGCCAAAGCCAATATAGCAGGTAGAAATTTCATAGAAAAAAATAGAATAATTTGCTATCATTACGTGCACTGTACTCGGCATTATTTCAGTTATTATATTACATAATGTAAAATAATATGCAATGTAATAATCTAAAAGTAGACCCTAAAGTTACACATTTTTAATACTGTTTAAATGTCGAATAATAGTGATAGTATTTTTGTTTCTTTTGTTGAATTTTTTCGCAAAAGCTACTCTAGACTATAGGAAATGCAACTACACATCGCCACCTGCCGTCACGACTTGTTAGTAGCAGCGAACCCTAACTATCAGGCACAATCACAATGTTGTCTCGTTGTGATGTAATTGTGTAAGTACGTTAATGAACGTTCAATCTTTATAAGCAATTAAGAATATTACTAACAACAAATTCCGAGAACTTTGCTGTCTCTCATCTTAATTATTAAATAAAAAATCATATTTACAGTGGTGATCTCCAAAGTGTAAGTAATCAACTTTCGTAACTTGAGATTGGCTCACTAAAATTTCTTAAACTATAAAAGAAACAAAGCAAAACAAAATAAGTAAAAACACGAGCCATGAGGTTCTCAGTAAGTAAAAACACGAGCCATGAGGTTCTCAGAAAGTAAAAACACGAGCCATGAGGTTCTCAGTAAGTAAAAACACCAGTCATGAGGTTCTCAGGCATTTCGTTTCGTTAATGTTTATCCACAATGTACAAAGTCATAAAATGTATATTTTTATATTTTATATTTTTATAGCCAGAGGTGGCGTGTAGGAAACGGTGAAAACATAAAAAAGTACGTACTCTGTATAAAGCTATAAATATGTTTCCATTAAAGCTAAACCTAATCTCCATTAAATTTAATGGTTCATCACCAAGGGATGAAACAAAATATTCATAAACAGATGGACGATTCTCAAAGTTTATATTGCTTGAGACGATACAAGTAATAATTTTTAAATGTACAATTTTAATTATGGATTTCATAATAAGTTAACTCTGAGCTACCAGATGTTTTAATATCAAATACATTACAACGGGTTTCCAAACAAACATAAAACTTGTCATGATGAAAAAAATTTTTTTTTTTTTCTGATGAACACTCGAACTTCTGGGTCTTTCAAAATCAATCTAAGACTTTGTAACGAAGATTCTCAGAAGAAACGGCAGTACAATTTGCTATATTTAATTTTATTGTTAGGCCTACTAAGAAGATATCACTTTATAGTAACGAGAACTTAACAGTAATTAGATTAAAACCAGAATAGAATCAGTTAAGTAAATACATTTCCATTTATTGTTGTTTGTTATTAAGCACCAAGTATGTTTTGCCCATACTGGGGAGACAACGTTTTGCTCTATTCGAACAAACAAAGACGACAGATTTTTTGTTGTTTTGAATTAAGCACAAAGCTACACAATGGGCTATCTGTGCTCTGCCTACCACGGGTATCGAAACCAGGATTTTAACGTGTAAGTCCGCAGACATATCGCTGAGCCACTGGGGAGCAAGACGACAGACAATGTATCACTTAACAACTGACCAGTAAGTAGATAAAACTACGTTACAAATATTTTAATTAAGTTTCGGTATCTAACCACTAGGTGGATGTGTCATGTTTCTAAGATCATCACTCTTCGCAATCTAGAGCGCGTGTTTTCTTATAGCAAAGCCACAGCAGGCTACCTGCTGAGCTCACCGAGAGGAATCGAACCCTTGATTTTAGCGTTGTAAATCCGGAGACATAACGCTGTACTAGCGGGGGGGGCAGTCTAGAGCGAGAGATCGAATACTTATGAAACATTTGACAACAAATGACTACGTGTCACAAAACTCATTGTGAAATTCAATGCAAGTTGACACTAGATGGCAGTTCTAATATTAATTTACAAAATAAATAATGTTTTGGTAAACGGGTGAGCAAAATAAAACCACGACTTGTTAATTTTGTTCAAATATCTTCTATACGCCGGTAAGAATAGTTACTGAATTACTTTTTTAACCAACACATATATAACTGACATTTTATGGTAGTGACCACCAGTGGATATGCAGAGTATTTACACTAGTTTAAAGTTTTTAATTGCTTCTATATTTCAATATCAGTACTGTCCCCCTGATGAGTCGGTGATAAGCTTACTGACTTACAATGCCAAAGTTCGGGTCTCGATTTCTTCTGATAAACAGCACATTGGGTAGCCCTGTATGAAACACAACAACAAATATTTTACCTTTTCATAAAAGCTTTAACATTTGATTTAAAAACATGAAGTTATAGCAGCGTGAAAAATTAATAAATCAAATAATAAACTTTTATTTATCATGCCTGACATTTTAATATTGGGATCATTTTTATATAAGAATGTGGGAGCTCTTGTTTTATATATTTTGGATACTTTTATGCATTACAACGCCCTCGCTTACCTGTAATGCCTTTCTCGGGTTTCTCAGTTAGAGTCGAACTTCCTGAACCCGGGCACTATCTTGTTTGTTTTGGTTAACCCTTTCCATAGTACCCACAGAAACAAAACACTCTGGTGTATCTTTCTTTTATTTCGGCCGAGGTCAAGATTACTCCACAAATAAAAGTTGAAGAAAACAGTAACTGGACATATCCTTATCTGACATTCTCCTTCATGACATCTTTAATCTAGACACATATCTAACTCTTCTAGCTGCTATATTGCTGTTAATTTCCAGCTGTGTATATGAACCACTTAGTGAAAGCGCTTCTGATGAAATAATGTTAAGGTACCAAGTTAAGAGACAGTAACTTTAACAGAGACGTCAGTATTGTCTACAGTAATGACCTGTCCAGTTCACTGATTACTGATAGAACTACCTGCAATATGTTCTACCTAATTTCATCAGTTTTCTTCTCATGTCGTCCAACTCATTTCGGTTATTCATTAATGATTTCTCAGTGAATTCTAAACTCGGAAAAAATGACAAATTACATTGTTGTTTTTTAAGACTTGTATGAACCCTTTATCCTTAGTTTTCTAACTTGCTTGTCCTTTCTGTTATCAACCCTATAGCCATAGTTTTCTCCTTTTCCTTGTCCTTTCTGTTATCAATCCTTTAACCATAGTTTTCTCCTCTCCCTTGTCCTTTCTGTTATCAACTCTTTAACCATAGTTTCCTCCTCTACCTTGTCTTTTCTGTTATCAACCCATAAGCCATAGTTTTTCATCTTCCTTGTCCTTTCTGTTATCAACCCTTTAGCCATAGTTTTCTCCTCTCCCTTGTCCTTTCTGCTATCAACCCTATAGCCATAGTTTTCTCCTCTCCCTTGTTCTTTCTGTTATCAACCCTATAGCCATAGTTTTATCCTCTTCCTTGTCCTTTTTGTTATGAATCCTTTAACCATAGTTTTCTCCTCTTTCTTGTCCTTTCTGTTATCAACTCTTTAACCATAGTTTTCTCCTCTCCCTTGTCCTTTCTGTTATCAACCCTATAGCCATAGTTTTCTCCTCTCCCTTGTTCTTTCTGTTATCAACCCTATAGCCATAGTTTTATCCTCTTCCTTGTCCTTTTTGTTATGAATCCTTTAACCATAGTTTTCTCCTCTTTCTTGTCTTTTCTGTTATCAACTCTTTAACCATAGTTTTCTCCTCTCCCTTGTCCTTTCTGTTATCAACCCTTTAGCCATAGTTTTCTCCTCTCCCTTATCCTTTTTGCTATCAACCCTATAGCCATAGTTTTCTCCTCTCCCTTGTTCTTTCTGTTATCAACCCTATAGCCATAGTTTTATCCTCTTCCTTGTCCTTTTTGTTATGAATCCTTTAACCATAGTTTTCTCCTCTTTCTTGTCCTTTCTGTTATCAACTCTTTAACCATAGTTTTCTCCTCTCCCTTGTCCTTTCTGTTATCAACCCTTTAGCCATAGTTTTCTCCTCTCCCTTATCCTTTTTGCTATCAACCCTATAGCCATAGTTTTCTCCTCTCCCTTGTTCTTTCTGTTATCAACCCTATAGCCATAGTTTTATCTTCTTCCTTGTCCTTTCTGTTATGAATCCTTTAACCATAGTTTTCTCCTCTTTCTTGTCCTTTCTGTTATCAACTCTTTAGCCATAGTTTTCTCCTCTTCCTTGTCCTTTCTGTTATTAATTTGCCAGAGACCCTTATGGCTCAAGTGTAGCCATTCTTGATTTACTGACCGAAGGAAAAATAAACCGATTGAAAGCATCCACCATCTATAACGGTTATTCTCAACCAAATTAGCGGGATTGACTGTTATTTTTATAACGCACCCACATATGGGAGGTAGAGTGAGGCACATAATCTGAAACAGACAGCAATATTAACCACCAGGTATCGCAGTGCACGTTTTATATTTTCAGTTTTGTTATTTAGTCTTGATTAGAAAGTGTTGGACGACTTGCGGTCATTTTTTTATACAAATGAATCTGTATTATTTACGGCGTGTCGAATAACAATAGTAACGTTAAAGTTGTTAAAAGTACCGATTAACTTTTACCGTTTTTCGAAACTAAAAAACCCAACAAAAACAGTTGGTTCTTACGGTTCTCAGGCATAAGTTGGGTGCCTATCGCAATAAACATTGGAGTTCGATCCCTGCGCTTGATACGGAACAAATAGCCCTTTGAGTTAAAATAAATAAATGTAAACCTCCTTTGATATGCAGACATTCTAAAACATCACTTGTTTGCACGTTAAACCAGGTATGACGTTATTGTGGAGAACTTAAATAGTATTAGAGAGTCAATTTATGTTATGTTCCATACAAAGGAACACACTAGAAAGACGAATTCATTTAATTCCTGACACTTAAATCCATTTTTAGTGACTCGTTTTATTCATTCATAAAATTATAAACATAATTGCAGCCATTCAGCTGTGACATTGGAGGATTGTTGTTTTGAATTAAACACAAAGCTACACAATGGGCTATCTGTGCTCTACCCACCACGGGTATCGAAACCCGAATTTTGGTGTGTAAGTCCGCAGACATACCGCTGAGTCACTGGGGGGCGACATTGGAGGAAGTCGTGAGTGATTCACTTTTGTCCTGAATAATAAGCCCCTGTTTTTACCTGTTGACTGCCACGTATTTCAGCTGTTACAATCCAACTCTAATGCTTCTTCATTTTGAAACTTTTTCCTGACGCCATTTCGGATCGAAAGTGAAACAATTTGTAAGTTTTTCAAATGCATATATGGTGCTGACATCTAGCGTTGGAGTTAGGTATTATTGAAAACGAATTATCTCGTCCGTAGCACTATGTTACCGATCGGCTTGGACGATTTATCTCTTTTACAGGGTAATGATTCGTTTCATTTCATATAAATAACATAAATGTTTCCAAATAGATTGCCTGTATTCACTAACTTTAATTTTTCCTTCTAAGGTCACTTTTGTTTCTTCACTTGACGTCTTATTTTAAAACAACAACTAAGACAGAAATCTAGAAGGATTAAAAACTTAAAGTTTTGTAAACCACTGCGGATTATTTTCATGTACTTGTTTGTTTCTTTTCAATTTCGCGCAATACTACACAAGAACTATCTGTGTTAGCCGTCCCTAATTTAGAAGTGTAAGACTGCAGGGAAGGCAGGTAGTCATCACCACCCACCGCCAACTCTTGGGTAACAATTTTACCAATGAATAATGAAATTGACCTTAACGCTCCCACGACTGAATAGTGAGCATGTTTGGTGCGACAGGGATTCGAACCGACGATCCTCAAATTACTTGTTGAGTGAAAGGTTCGGTGTTCAAATTTCATGAAATATCAGTTAAAAAAATATTAGATAAGTATTTGTAAGAGGTATGAAAATCAGCTTCTTAAATATGAAGACGAACTAACAAAACGTAAGCAAAGTATTTGTTTGTTGAGCTGTACAAAACTACATGATAGTTTAATTTGGTTTTTAAGTTATAAGCCCTCAAACTTATTTTTGATTTATTAATGAATGTTAGCAAAAGGAATAGTGTGCAAAATTGAAAAAAAACAACAACATATATTGTCTCTTCAATAAATAGTTATATTTTAAGACGTGAGTACCACATTTTTTTACTGTCTGTTTTTTTCAAGATAGCAACATGACACAGAAAGTTGAACACGTTATGTCAAACCATTTGGAATATGCAATAAACAAGTCACGTGATAATCACATGAGCTGTAAGGCCGTAGTGGAACACATTGGAGCAGGACTAAATTTTGACATTGTTTGGCGTTTTCTAGGTATTGTGATGGCCACGGAAACTGATCTCAGGTCAAAAGGTCATGATCCGTGAATGCAACAATCAGTGGCAGAAGTGTCCGCTTGACCGATACAACAATTAATTATTAATTATTTGTGTTTTATCATGTATTTATTTGTTAGTGTTAGTTGAGAGAATCGTGGACCATTTTTCTAATTTCCAAATCGTTAAGAAGACTAAATTAGTTTAATAATGTTTTCCTAACACTTGTATATAATATTAAAATAATAAATAAATAACACAGAACGTTAAAATAAATATACACTTTAATTAATTATATCCGCGGATCTTTCGAATTAATAAAGTTAAAAGATCACCAATTATTAAACAGATACTTGTGTAAGAATGTGGCGGGTTATGTAGAACTATTAAATATGTAACATAACCCCGAGCTAAGACAAACTAAATACGCCACGTCTGATGTCGACGTGATAAATGTTGTAACGCGTATAACAATCCACATTTTAGAAGCCACATATCGGTTCGTCAACAGTTTTTAGTTGTGTATCTACTTTTAATGTTCTGTTTATTTATTTTACTATGAAACTGAGTTGTTTTTTGTGTGTTCACGAAAGTGTGGCATCGTAAGAACGTAGCATAGCAAATTATAACAGCTGAATAGAAAGAAATGTCGTTGAACAAAATGTTGAAACTTTTGACCGCCAGGTAGATGGCTGAAAGCATGTTGAAATCAGTTTTATTTCGGGTTTTTTTTAAAATGTGGGTAAAAATAATTGGATTGACATTGTTTGACGTTTTTTTGTCAGTGTGATGGCCACGGAAGCTTATCTCAGGTCAAACGGTACTGACGGAATTTGTGTCACTCCACAAACTAATTAATTGATAGCAATTAATTTGTTTCATCCTGAGATCAGTGGGTCAGCTGCGTATTTTTCAAATTTACATGAAATAAACTAGCCGATTGCCCATGACATCATTGGTTACTTAGGTTCCAGAAATTGGTAGAAATGACAGTGCATGGTGGCTATGAATGATATGCAGCCTTGCACAGTAATCTCTGCGGAATTCTTTTTTTTTCTTGTCCAATGATAACACTTGTCAAATACTCCGTAAACATCAAATATACGTGTTACCTCTCTGATTTAATTTTCCTTCATTACTCACAGCAAATTCATCTGCCCAATTTTTCTGTACATTCGAATGGAGAAAAATAATGTTCTCCGTAACGGGAACACAGAGATAAAATGTAAAAATTCAGAACCCTGTTGCAAATCTACAACAAATAAAGGATAAAAATGTCGCGAAGCTGGGGTTGTACATTGAGTATGAAAGAGGTTTTTAGAGTATCATGCAAGCAAGAGTTCCACTGTTGTATGATTTTTGTCTTTACACTGGTAAGTTATACCTGCAGAACTTTCTTACCAAATCTGCAGAGAGTTATGTATTGGTATGTTAACTAAGGAAGCCTTAATATGTGTAATATGATATCACGACAAGACGATAATTCATTTACATAAAGTTACTATTTACTGGCCAATGAGAGATGAACTAATATTTTTATTAGTCCCTCTGTGGCTTAGCAGTAAGAGCTACTAATGCTAAATTTCGGATTTCGATTCTCACGGTTGTAACATACAAATATCCCATTGTATACCTTTGTGTTGTAAACAGTTTCTAATGTCGTTAAATATCATATATATACATGATTGGTTGTTAAAGACCGGTCTATATATATATCTGTCTACATAATCGACATATACATGTACATATACATATATGTGTTCTTTAAGATTTTGATTTTTAAAACTTTTTTAAGCTTCAAAAATGTTTCATCAGAACATTTGTTTTTCTCCATGAAGTTTTTAAAATACTATATACACTGGTGGTCAAAATCTTAAATTCAGTGAACATGAAGAAAAAATATGCATTTTGCGTTGTTAGACTCAATCACTTATTTGAGTAGAGCTTTAGCATTTTATAGGGAAAATGCGAACACAATCAAATAAGCCTAAATGCTAGCTTACGTGAGTGTTACAGCCCTACAGGGGCATCTGAACATTGGAACATCAACTTAACCGTTGGCCATACTGAAAAAGAAAATTCCGAGACCCAGGTTCGAACCGAAGATGCAGTCAATACTCCTGTGAATGTTACATTCATGCAAGTTCAAAACAAGGGACGTAAAGCGAACCTCCGATGTCCACCCAATCCACGAGTTTGCAGTAGGACCTCAATCCAACAATCGAACAAGTTAAAAACAAAAACCCCGAGTGTGAACACTGTGTACCGCAGTTTCTCCCATTCAAGGCTAATCAGATGTCAACTAACCAAGGAAATACAGTTAGGCCTTTTATAATGGTGAAGTTTATATAATATGTATGGGATTTTAGTAGCCTAAATTAACATGGGAAGTTTTCTCAATTTCATTATTCTGTATATTGCAGGAGACAAACTGTTCTATTTGTGAATGTTTGTGTTAAAGATTTCTTAACAAAATTTGGTTTTGTACATTATGAGACCTTTAACTAACTTCTAGTGTACTTCGTTACTCACTAGACTGATATGAAAGAATATATTCTGAAGTTGACTTAACGAATATACATTATAATATGACATGATTAAGTCGAATTCATTTGAGTTTGTTTTAAACCAAAGCAGCATTAAGTTGTCTGCTGTGCTTATCGCTAGGGCTCGAACCCAGGATTTTAATGTTCTTAAACTTATCACCTGAGGAGAAGTCGATCTTTCAAAAATAAACAATAACGAGTTATGGTCGAAGTAAATTAATCTATCTGAAAGTAGTTATATTCATCCGATCTTCACTATTTACCCAGGACTGAATTTAAACCTCGGGTTTTATTTGTTTCTTTTGCAATACTAGAGATGGAAAGCTGTTAATTAGCCCAGGTCACATATCGAGAGTGTAACAGGCAGCTAGCACATGCTTTCCTTTGCCTCCACCGTCTTTGAGATTAGAATATTCATGAAGGAAATTACAATTACATAAGTCCATTATATGTCAACATTATTTTGAGGATCTATTCTTCACCTTGAAGACACGACTATCTTTGTTGATGTTGTTAACCCGAAGATGACTTAACTGTTGTTCTTGTATATTATTTTTTAATATCCATACCAGTCGTCTCTGTTACACCTTTTCACTTCAGTTTGTTTTCTCGTCATAAATATTTACTTACGCCTATGTATTTCTACACACAAACACGTCATTATTTCGTGTCTTTACCGGGGGCACAGCGTCACATCTGCTGAGTTTCGAGCACATAACACAAAGCTGAATGTGCAGATAGGAGTTTCATAAAAACAACAACAACAAACAAACATAATAACCTTTTCTACTTGTTATATTTCCTGGAAGTAAGAAATTATTTACTTCCTAAAGTAATCCCTGAAACATAGAAAGAACTTTGATGTCATAGTCCCGGAAAGTTCTGCTCTTTCCTCCGTAATGAGCTGACTTCAGGAATTTGGACCTGTATGTGTATTACAGTACTTTAATATTGTTGTTTTAGAAACAACCGAGTCTGATCTCCCTTCTACATAATACTTAAAACAGAGTTGTCTGCTCACTTCGTGAGACCATTAAATAAGCAGTCTGGTTCTAATGACGGGAATTATCTTGTCGAAGTTCCAATGGTTTTTATCACTGCACTGAACGTAAAGAAACTGGTAAACAACCATAGAATAACTAAAATGTAGTGTATATTTCTCACAATCTACACATTGTGTACTCTGTGCAGACATTATGGTATAAAAAGATTTTCTGTATCTATCCTATCCATGTTCAATTTATAGGCTAATAGAATATTAAATTGCATGTAATCTGCCGGAACTGCAAAAACCTGGACATAGACAGAGACATTGACCATCAGTGTGAACTGTATAAACCAGGACAGAGACAGGGACAGTAACTATCAGTATGGAGTGTAAAAGGTGGATACTGACAGGGACAGCAACTATCCTTTTGTGGTTACGTCACTACTATAAAGTATACTCAGTTACATCCTTCAGTTGTTACGTCACTACTATAAAGTATACTTAGTTACATCCTTCAGTTGTTACGTCACTACTATAAAGTATACTTAGTTACATCCTTCAGTTGTTACGTCACTACTATAAAGTATACTCAGTTACATCCTTTTGTGGTTACGTCACTACTATAAAGTATACTCAGTTACATCCTTCAGTTGTTACGTCACTACTATAAAGTATACTCAGTTACATCCTTCAGTTGTTACGTCACTATTATAAAGTATACTCATTTACATCCTTTTGTGGTTACGTCACTACTATCAAGTATACTCGATTACAGCCTTCAGTTGTTACGTCACTATTATAAAGTATACTCAGTTACATCCTTTTGTGGTTACGTCACTACTATCAAGTATACTCGATTACATTCTTCAGTGGTTGCTTCACTATTAAAGGTATACTTATTTTCCTAATTGTTTTATTGGTTACAGTACTAGTATAACATATATTTAACTCTATCCTTTACTGGTTATATTACATATTTATATGTTATGTTATGAAACGTCCTTAGATGCTAAAGGAAATACAGTACTTAGGCCTAGCAGTTTAAATTAGAATGAAGAAAATTTTGGTTTTTCATTCACGTGATATTTGTCTCTCATCAGATAGCTCGTGTTTAACAACTTGTAAAAGATATGAAGCCAAATTAACTCTTTATAAGCAATATATGCGTTTCTTTCATCTGGTCAATATTTTACGTACATAATTGGAAAAACAAACCTCTAGGTTTCTGAGCTACTAAACAGATATAAGAGAATAAGTCGATAGCACCAGATGCTTGGAATTCGTATTATTGATCAGATATTAAGACATACAACGACTCTGATAACTCATGCAAAGTTGAAAGTTTGACGCATGTTTGGTAGGTTAAAATAGTAAATACGACGTGTTTAACAGTCTTATATTGAAATAAGTGTAGTGAGTGTACTGAATGAGTTTATATTTTGTATACGTGAATGTACTAACGTTTATCCTATGAGTTTGGTGATCATGTGGTTCTTAGTGCCCTCTATTGTCTATTGTGTCCTTGATATATTAAACTGAAACAAACCTTGCTATTAAAAGTAAATGTATAACAGTAAATCTGTTACAACTCTTATTAATTTTAAACAATTTATAAAGCGAAATAGAAATCACACATTTTATTACATAAATACGACTGATATCCTCAAACAATAAAACTGTTTACGACAAATTATACAATAGAAAATATGTATAATGTGTGAAAAAGTGACTGTATACCAAAGAAGTCACAAATTTGTTTTTTTAATTAGGTACAATTAAGAAAAGCATTACATAATACATACAATATGTCAGCGTTTATATTATATACAATGTGTTATAGTTTATATTCTATACAATATGTCAGGGTTTATATTATACACAATGTGTTATAGCTTATATTATATACAATATGTTATGGTTTATATTATATACAATATGTTATGGTTTATATTATATACAATATGTTATGGTTTATATTATATACAATATGTTATAGTTTATATTCTATACAATATGTCAGGGTTTATATTATACACAATGTGTTATAGTTTATATTCTATACAATATGTCAGGGTTTATATTATATACAATGTGTTATAGTTTATATTATATACAATATGTTATAGTTTATATTATATACAATATGTTATGGTTTATATTATATACAATATGTTATGGTTTATATTATATATAATATGTTATGGTTTATATTATATACAATATGTTATAGTTTATATTCTATACAATATGTTATGGTTTATATTATATACAATATGTTATGGTTTATATTATATACAATATGTTATAGTTTATGTTATATACAATATGTGAGGGTTTATACTATATACAATATGTCAGGGTTTATACTATATACAATATGTTATGGTTTATATTATATATAATATGTTATGGTTTATATTATATATAATATGTTATGGTTTATATTATATACAATATGTTATGGTTTATATTATATACAACATGTTATGGTTTATATTATGTACAATATGTTATGATTTATATTCTATACAATATGTTATGGTTTATATTATATATAATATGTTAGGGTTTATATTATATATAATACGTTATAGTTTATGTTATATACCATATGTCAGGGTTTATATTATGTACAATAACCACGACCACTCACAACCAACAGTGTTTTGCACACATGCCTCACAATACACAGATGACATAGAGTACCTCTTGAGACCACGCACCAGCTGCAAATAAAACTCAAAGAGTTCTCAACAAGATTACACAGTGATGTCATAAATATGGAATAACCTCTCCAAGGCTCAGCAGTAATCTTACATCGTAGGCTAACTAAAACTGTAGAATAACCTCAACAATTGTTGTTGTTGTTGTTTTGAATTAAGCACAAAGCTACACAATGGGCTATCTGTGCTCTGCCCACCACGGGTATCGAAACCCGGATTTTAGCGTGTAAGTCTGCAGACATATCACTGAGTCACTGGGGGGCAACCTCACCAAGGCTTAGCAGTAATCTTACATCGTAGGCTTACTAAAACTGCAGAATAACCTCATCAAGGCTTAGCAGTAATCTTACATCATAGGCTAACGAACACTAAAACACAGCTAAACTTAATCTCTACTGCTTCCCCGTTACAACTAAAGAATTATTAGGTATAACAATGAAACCCGAACTAACATGGTATATGCATTTCATGTAAATCAGCAAGAAATAACCAGAATAGCCTACCTTCATAGAATAAACACAATCTAAAATACAGTCCAGTCCACAAATAATAACACACACACAGATATGTATAAAGTATTAAGTTAGGCCCTTAATACATTGATAGTAATATGGAACAAGTATCAGTCTTAATTCTATACATTCAATATCATGTGATACATCCAGTTTACCATCTGATTCTCTCACAAATCACCAAAATGATAAACACACAACACCACAAATACAGTACACATTAACACTAATAACCCTTCGACCTTCAAAGTTATAACCTAATGAGTTTTTATACCTTTAATTCGCTAGTTAATCTCTTTTCAAGAGGCTCTTGTTACTTCAGCAGTTATTCAGTTGGGCTATAACTGGGCTTATTTTGTGTCGGCTAGTGATAGTGAGTTTTATTGGAGTGCTTCCAATCCCCTTACCCTGCTGCACTAAAATTCTTAGACATTTGAGCTATAGATCTCAGCTTTGGAATACAGATTGATTTATTTAAAATGCTGATCCTGAAAAGGACCATTTTGTTTCGATGTTTATCAGCAATCACTTTTTGACTTACCTTCTTCTCCAACCAAATTAAAGTTTGGTTATCAGTTTTAAGATTTTATTTTAATTTATCCTCAAAGTTAAACCAGTTAAAATTCACCCAATTGGCTCGAATCAGCCACTAACCATCCAAACTTTATCATTTTTAGTCTCGCGCGAGAAGGAAGATAGCTTAATCTTGGACCCATGTGTATCATTGGGTTGAAGTTTTGGATATAAAGTTCTAAAGTTATCTTGCAGGTTTCAGTTGTTGGGACTTCTGTAAAGAGGGAGATTACATCACAACTGACCATTAAGACTATAATTTAGTTGATTAAGAATATATTTAAAGTTAAAAGAGTCTTTGTAAAAGGATGCGGTTGATGTTAAATATTTAGAAAATGTCCTCGCTATATATTTATTGAGGTTGTAAGTAAATGATTTGTAGGCCGACATTATGGGTCGTAGTGGACAGTCATGTTTGTGAGGTTTGTAGGTGCCGTGTAGTTGTGATGTGCATGAGTCTGTCTTTCGCAGGTAAGAATAAATGTTTTCTGAGATTGTGATGGTTTTCCATTTTAGTAGCAGTTTGTTGTTATCTTGTTTTAAGTTGTTTATCGAATTAATATTTTTTGCATGAGGTTGCTTCTAGTTTTTGTTTTCTGTAAAATTACGTTGATAGTTTTGTGTGAAAATTCTTTAAAAACGTTATTTAATATATTGTTTTGAAGTGTTTCGGAGAAATAGATGTTTTCAGTTTTACCTGGAAAGATAGGATGTGGGTTGTCGGTTGAATTGTTGTCAAAAATTTCTTTTTTCTGGTAGTTATTTTCCGTTATTTTGTTTTTACCACATATCTCTTTCAGATGTTATGAGCTGTACGTCTTCTATCATATGTCTCATTTAGACGGTACCAGCTGTAAGCCTTTTACCATGTGTTTCATTAAGACTGTACCAGCTGTAAGCCTTTTACCATATGTTTCATTTAGACGTTACCAGCTGTAAGACTTCTATCATATGTCTTTTTTAGATGTTACGAGCTGTGAGCCTTCTACCATATGTTTCATTTAGACGTTACTAGCTGTAAGCCTTCTGCTGAATGTCTTGTTCGGACATTACGAGCTGTAAGACTTATACCAATATTAATTATGTAGGATCATCTGATGGACTGTTTCAAGTTTTATAGCTGTTAGAACCAAAATTAACTGTGTAGGATCGGCTGTTTCTAGTTTTGTATCTGTTAGAATCTGTAGAAGGTAGAAGAATCTAGAAGGTAACTGTGAATGTGTAGTCGGTACGGTAACTGTGAATGTGTAGTCGGTACGGTAACTGTGAATGTGTCGTCGGTACGGTAACTGTGAATGTGTAGTCGGTACGGTAACTGTGAATGTGTCGTCGGTACGGTAACTGTGAATGTGTAGTCGGTACGGTAACTGTGAATGTGTAGTCGGTACGGTTACTGTGAATGTGTAGTCGGTACGGTAACTGTGAATGTGTAGTCGGTACGGTAACTGTCAATGTGTAGTCGGTACGGTAACTGTCAATGTGTAGTCGGTACGGTAACTGTCAATGTAAGTAACTAACAACTTGTAGTTATTAAATAGCTGTCAACTGGTAACTGTTATGTTATCAAGCGTTCTTTTGTTTGCAAAAGAAATATTTGTTTATTAGTATAACAATAGAGTGTTTTTCTTGGCTTCGAAAGTTTAAAAAGTTCCAATAAACGTTTTTGATGATTAAGATAAGGCTTATAAATCTTACTTGCAGTGTTTAAAAATATTATGTGTGAATTTAATAAACAGATGTTTTGTGAACATTGTAGTAATATGCGTGTTAAATCTTGTATTTAAAATCCGTTAATCTGATTTATAAATTGATAAACATCTGTATTGTGTGAGTGTGGGATGTTATACTTAATATTCAGGTCTTTAATGTTTTAAACAAACTAACCCAAATTTTCTAATGGTTGAGGAATATACGTGAGGAGTTATAAAGCTGAGATCTGGGTCTCAATGTATCACAAATAACCCATTCTGTTTCTCTGTGGTCAACAACAACAAACAATAATCTTATAGTTTAGGAAATTAAAATATTTTAAATAAAGATGAAATAAAATAGAAGAAAACACCAACATCTGTTTTTCTAACTTAGTTATAATGTTGTTCACATGGTCTCTTTCTGAAACCAATGTTGTTTGTTTTGAATTTCGCGAAAAGCTACTCGACGGCTATCTGCGCTTGCCGTCCCTAGTTTAGCAGTGTGAGACTAGAGGGAAGACAGTTAGTCATCACTACCCACCGCCAACTCTTGAGCTTTTTTTTTACCAACGAATAGTGTGATTGACCGTCATATTATAATGCCCCCACGGCTGAAAGGGCGAAAATGTTCGGCGCGACCGGGATTCGAAGCCGCGACCCTCGGATTACGAGTCGAACGTCTTAACACACTTTGCCATGCCTGGCCGACCAGTGTTGTAACAATCGCTATTATTAAAAAATCAAACTTACACCTCACACTCTCAGCTGTTCGCTTTGTTCTACGTTTAGTCAGAACAGGTTTGTTGAGAATAAATGTTCACTAGTTTCCTTTGGTAATCAATAGAACAAGAAAAACCACTAATGGAAACATAAATTTTTACTCATCAATGAAGTGCGAAGGTACCCCATTAAATGGTAGAAAATAGTTTAGTTGAACCCCCAGTGGCTCAGCGGACTTCCACGCTAAAAACCGGGTTTTGATACCCGTGGTGGGCAGAGTACAGATAGCCCATCGTGTACCTTTGTGCTTAATTCAAAACAACAACAACAATTGTTAAGTTAATCGTTATATTGAAACTACCAGTGGAATAAACTTCCTATTCTAAGCCTTTATACGTCATCAAGTTCCAAACAATCCACGAGTACTGCAAATAATTTAAATGTACTGACTTATTTATTATATTACTAGCATTGTTCAGTTACAAAGAAATTTCTTCTTTAGACAGATTTTGTTACAATACATTAAACAATATAATTAAGATTATTACAACAAAAATGTACTCGGCGGCACCTCTTTCCATTGTTTCTAGATGAACAATGACAGCCCCACCTGGAGACAGGTTTTAGAACTACAAACAAAACTCTTTCCACAGCCCCCGATAATACATTTCAATAAATTTCTTCTTTAAATTTAAATGTTGCTTTGATAAAGTAATAAAACGAAAGAAACAACTGTAAGAAAGGATACAAGATAAAAACGACTAATTTAATAAGAAGGAAGGTGAATGAAAGTTAGGGCAAACCAACAACAACAGATGATCCTGGAACTGAAGCCTGAAATCTACCTCAAAGTGATTTGTTTCTTTTTCAGTTACGACAACTTATCTTAGAGGCTAATGATGATAGCCCGGCATGGCCAAACGTGTTAGGGCATTCGACTAGTAATCCGAGGGTCTCGAGTTCGAATCCCAGTCGCACCAAACATGCACGCCTTTTCAATCGTGAGGGCGTTATAATGTGACGGTCAATCCCACTATTCGTTGGTAAAAGAGTAGCCCAAGAGTTAGCGGTTGGTGGCGATGACTAGTTGTCTTCCCTCCAGTCTTACACTGCTAAATTAGGGACGACAAGCGCAGATAGCCCTCGAGTAGCTTTGCGCGAAATTCAAAACAAACAAACAAACAAACAAACCAACAAATCTAATGATGGATTCTATATTATCACCCCTTTTAAGTTATCAGTTAAGTTTCAGTTAATTTAACTTAAGTAATCTTTTTGTGGTTCTGCTTATAATAACGTTAATAAGATTAACTAGCGCCTCCTCAGAAGATACCCAAGTGGTATCATAAAGGGAATGTTTGGTAATGTCACACGGGTTCAGGTTCTGACATGATTCACGACTTCAGCCTTGCTGGTTCAGTTCGGTTAAAACTGGTCTTACACATAATTGGTGCTATGAACTGTTTTGCTTCTCTCTGGTCAGCGATTCAAGTTAAATAACACCTTTAACTGAAAGGTCTACCTCTTAACCCATAGTTTATATCAGTTTCCGTTCCTGTTAAAAATTTCAAAATTCATGTACTAAGTTAACAGTACAAAGCAATCCTCAAAATGAGAACAAAATATACAAGAATATTCATAATTATTGTGATATTGTTATGAGGGAAATCAAAGGAAAAGTTAATATTTCTTTTCCTACAAAACACATAAAACAAAGTTGTGTAACAAAAACGTGTTCTCTTACTCATTTCCTAGAAAAGTGTGTTACGATTGTGTTTTTGATAAGAATGAATAAAAACTATAATCCAAGTACTTTCCAAAGTTGGAACTTTCTTCTTCAGGGGTAAACTGAAGAAAAAAATGGTCCAATTTTCTAAAATGCTCGGGTTATAAGATTTTTATTTATTTCTGTGAAGGTTTCTTGAGGCTACTTGTTTTTATAACATCATGAAGGTATGTGTTCTCTCACTCATTCTTTCGAAAAGTGTGACACTCACGTGTTCCTTTACTCATTTTCCCCATTAACCTGTTTCCATAACCTGTAAATAACCTCATTAACCAGTTTCTTTAATCTGTAAGTGGTATCAATAAACTGTTTTCATAACCTGCACATGACCTCCATTAACCCGTTTCCATTACCTGTAAATTATTTACATTAACTTGTTCTCGTAGCCTGTGAGCAACCTTCTGTAACTTATCATCTGTGTGTTGGTTTGAAATAAATCTAGTCTGTCAAATAACTTGTCATTTTCATAGCCTCATTTACTTAATAGTTGAGTTAACTAGTCTTTGAAAACTCTAAGTAGAAAAGTACATATTGCAAATTAATATACATTGAGTTCAATTTTTTTTTCTAGTTCTCAGAACGAATAACACGACAAAATTATGTTTGATTAGAATCAAATAAAAGTATTAGTCTACAATTACATTCAGGGACGTAACAATTCAAAGCAATGTGTTTAAGCTCTGAAAGGCCAAGCGAACCTGGAGCAGTTGTAAAAATAAATTAACTAAAGATAAAAAAACGTTTAGGCTCAGGTGCTGTTCTCTGCTCCAGTGACTTCGATTTTTTTTCCAGTCAATTCTTGCAACTTACAGTAATTAGATAAAAGTGACAGTAAAGCACTTGGGTTTTTGTCTAAGGTTGCATTTTGTATTTTTCCTTAGAGACGACTGTAATTGCTTCTTGTTCTTTCTTCTGCAAAAGAAGAATTCAAAGGGAAAGTCATTTTCAGCCATTTAGGAAAAACCACATTCCGTCTCCAAAGAGTTTCGTCTGCTAACGCCATCATTACACGTAGTTTGCTAAAGTACGCCCAACTCGGCTCACATACGTTATGTCCAGCCATTTCAAGCCAAAACCAACGAAGGAAGTAACTAAATAAATAATAAATATGTATTTATAATACGAAGTTAGATAATCACAAAACTTAATATTGCATTTTTTTACTTGAATTATTTTACGAACGAAAATCTTTAAGCTTCAATCGATCATTGTGTTTTCTTAAAATTAAAATAGTAAATATACGACAAACATCAGACAAAGTTGTTTAAAAACTTTAAACGTTTCAATATCTTTTGTGTTTATTTGAAGATATTTTAAAATTTCAATCTGAGGGTTAAAATTTAATCCAGAATGTTAGATTATCGTTACTTATTGGATTATGATCCATATTAAAGGCCAACCGTGTTAAGGCGTGCGACTCGTAATCTGAGGGTCCCGGGTTCATATCCCCGTCGCGCCAAACATGCTCGTCCTCTCAGCCGTGAGGGTGTTACAAGGTGACGGTCAATCCCACTATTCGTTGGTAAAAGAGTAGCCCAAGAGTTGGCGGTGGTTGGTGATGACTAGCTGCTTTCCCTCTAGTCTTACACTGCTAAATTATGGACGGCTAGCGCAGGTAGCCCTCGAGTAGCTTTGTGCGAAATTGAAAAACTAACTATCAATATTAAATTGTTATCATTATTATACTGTTATCAATATTAAATTATTACAGTTTAATTGTTAACATAATTGCTATTTTTATATTATATTAGATTGTTATCATCATTAAATTATTATTATTATTAGATTGTTATCATTATCAAGTTATTATTATGATTAGATTGTTATCATTATTGTGTTGTTATTATGATTAGATTGTTACCATTATTGTGTTGTTATTATGATTAGATTGTTACCATTATTGTGTTGTTATTATTAGATTCTTATCATCATTAAATTATTATAAATAACGTATTTAACCTTATATCAGTTCATATAAAACATTCATAATTTGGTTTGCCCTTTCTGTACGTCTTAATAACTTACATACGCTGTCGATGTGATTAATGATGTATTACACTGTAATTTTATCCCAACTTTTCACTAGAGGGCGTTGTAAATTAGCTACAGTACGTGGTTAGTAATTTTCCATCTCAGTTCTTCTAAACACTAATTAATAGGATTACAATCTGTAGACTTTGCTGGTCAAGGCAATCTTCTAACATCTTTCTGTTCGAGATGATTTTGTGTAATTTGCCTGCATTGTCTTTCTGTAACACAGAGGTATTACCAAATTTCGCTGTAGCATATAGCAAAAATATCTTCTCTACGTAATGCCAATAGGAGGCGCCATTGATGCTCCTTCCCTAGAGAATATAAAGATCAATTTTTCAACTATAATGTTTCAGTATGGTCTTAAACTTTTGACCAAAAACAAATGTTTAGTTTAATTTCACAGTGTTACCATTTTCCCTATTAAAGGCTAAAAAAGTTTGTTTTTTTTATTTTCTCTTTTCTTATTTTTGTCATTTGTATGTTCATTGGCCTAAAGATTTGGCCCAGCAGTGTTCATGATATTTTGTGCGCCAGCAATAACCAGTGTGTTGTACACGTTTACCCTACACGATTTTACCCAGTGTGTAGTACACGTGTACCCTGTATGATTTTGCTACTCATCAGAAACGCTACCAAGATATCCTCAAACTGAAATTATTTTAGACAAGTTATAAGATCCGGATATGGTCGTGTGCATCAATTGAAAGAGTTAGAACCATGAGTCCAAAAGTGTAATTAAATCTCACTCCTGGTTAAGGTCTGAGCTAAACGTCTGTGCTTGAGAAAAAACACAAAAACTCAGAGCCGATCTATGAGACTTTATACAGCGGGCTAAAAGTAACAAATTCATTACCGGAACTTAGCGTGTTTTGAGGATACATTTTGGTGACGAACAATCCGTTCTAATAAGGCTGTTTTTTTTTACTCAACTCGTTGCAGATTGTATCCGAATGTTCTTTGTTAACTGTGAGAGACAAAATGTTTAAACTCACTGAATAAGAATTTATCAACAAGTCTGGAACCAATGAGAAGAGTAAAACTTTAATTTTTTTTTCGGCTGTCTGTTTGCTTCGAGCAACAAAGCAATACGTGAGCTATCTGCTGACTTTAAGTTTAAAATAATAGGCTATAGTGAAGGCAACTAAGTACTATCGCCCACTGCAAACTCTTAGGCTACTCTTGTCAGATCTTATCGTAGGATTTGACCTTAACTCCTATAACGCACCCACATCCCCATTGTGTGAAGTACGTTCTTTTGTGTGTGTGTGTGTATGTGTGGTTCTGGTGCACTGACCACGGAATCTTATCTCCACAGCATTGAGCCATGCCCTGTCCATGCAAATAGAGAGATATAGAAAACATACTGAAAAATGAATTAATTTTGGCCAGGAGAATCATATAAGGCAACCAGCTAATGAAACGGATATATAACCTAAAACATGAAAACACAAAATGAATGAAATTTTAATTTGGTTTAGACTATATAAAAATAAATATCTTTATAAGAGGAGAACAGTTTTCTTTCTCATGTCTCCTAAACTGATCTGTGACTATCGATCTGGTTAGTATTATTAATGTTCATTGTATTCTGGGCCAGTAATTAAGATATATTATCTCGACAGTTTCGTTAAAGCTTTGTCTCTTGTGTGTCACAAGTCATGTCAGTTAGTTCCGTCTGAAGGGCCATTTCATTAAGTTATTTATTCTCTTATGGTTTTCTGAATTCAGTATACTTTTATGTCCCATCCTTCCATCGATATTGGTGCCCGACACGGCCAGGTGTTTAGTGCGGTCGTGAGTTCAATTCTCCATCATACCAAACATGCTCTCCCTTTCAGCCGTGGGGGCGTTATAATTAGGACGGTTAATCCCACTATTCGTTGGTAAAAGGGTAGCCCAATTGTTGGCGGTGGGTGATGATGACTAGCTGCCTTCCCTCTAGTCTTACACTGCTAAATTAGAGACGACTAACGCAGATAACCCTCGGGTAGCTTTTCACGAAGTGTAAACACAAAAGAACAAACCATTGTTACTTTTAAATGCTTGTACCCTTACAGCTCTATTTCGTTCTCGTTTAAAATATGAATTTCAAAATTTAAATTAACCTAAACTAAATCACAACCTGACATGTATGTTGAAAATATGAATCCGAGATGGACAACAACATTCGGGAGGGGCCGTCAAAATAATTGGAGACATGAAGATTTTCTTCTTTTTTTCAAAATTCACTCGATTTTAACATAATTACAAAACTACTCCAGTAACACTTAAGTTAACCATTGATATAATTATAAAGTATAATTGAAGGAGAGAAAAAAATGTTATGTTGGACCTCGAAACGATTAAAAAATTGTCATGAAAACCATTCCGTCATTTAATATCAATTTCCACATCAAGGAGTTCTGATTCACCGTCTTCTAAGTAAAAGCAGTTGACGAGAACTATAGTGAAAGAGAAACCATTAGAAAAAAAACCAAACGTTCTTTTTATAAAGTCAAGACCTTATATTTCACGACATTTCTATTCAGAAGTAATAAACCTGTCAACACCCGTCCTAACTAGAACAATAGGGGGCGTTCTACAGTTCTCTCAGTGGATGAATAAGATTCTCTCACGATCCGACTCATCACTTATGAAACACTGGTGTATTTGTTGTTAAAAGGATAAAAAGATGCTATTAATTTAATCAATATTTTTATCATTTTCCACTTCACTTCATACAGTTTTTCTCCTTAAATTCTAAAGAGAAAGTACTTCTTGCTATCATAACTCAATTCTGTATTAGTCGTGTGTGATTCAAAATATCAGAGAAACAGATGACTGTATTAACATAATCAATTTCAACAGTTTTACAACAACGTTTTGACCAATCGCCTAAAGTACAACGGTTTTTAAAAACAACAACAAATTTTCATTTATTTGGGCTTTCAAACAATTCGTTTGTTGATTAAATATTAAGAAACAGGCATTTCATTGGATAGTTAAATTTAATATCGTGAACAATGGAAGCTTGTTTAGGAATTATTAAATCTGTAATATTTCAGTCCATAATAATGGGTCAAAATGTGTTGTGAAAACGAACCACAAACCAGAAATATTCGGATTTACAGTCTGAACGTATTAACCACTTTTGGAACTTCGTTTGTCATTTATGTAATTTAAAATACTCCAGTAGGTACACTAAAAAAACTTGACGACCCGCATGCGATCGAATATTTGAACGTGTGCGTGACATACAAAGTCGTTACACTAAGAAAGCTGTTACGGAACATAAGAGAAAATAATATGGCATACGACAATTGGATTACGTCTTATAAAATGTCATAATTCTCAAACTTCAAGGTTAAAGAATAAATTTTAATTTGAAAATAAACTTAAAATGAATAAATATAAGGTTTAGCTTTTAGTGTAGAAATTATATAGGACGTAATTTCAAGACTTCAATGTGATTCAATTTTAACAAAATCTCTACACTTTTTACAGTTGTTATAATATATTTTCCGACATTATTTTGTGTAATTATTGGTAAAATAAGTAATGCTTACAGTATAAAGGTGTTTTTTATATACGTAACAGACGATTTGTTGAATCAAATTATTTTAATATCTCACCTTACAGTTTACATATATTATTTATTTAATATTATTGGTTGGTTGACTTTATTTCAACAGTTTAAATTTAAGAATGTGTGATACTGTTTTAACTAATAGGTTCGTATATTAAAGTTTAATTAACTGATATCACTGTTCTGGTTTAAATTCAACTGCAATAGTAAACTTATTAGTTGTATATTGAGAAAACAAAGATATGAATCGTTATCCAATTTACACTTATAGAAATGTCCACAGTATTTATTAATGCTCATATGAGTTCCTTAAAAACGCTCTGGTTTGAGGCTTGTTTGTTTTTTGAATTCGCTGTACCTTTCCTATGCTAACTATTTTATCAAATTTAGGGTTGATCTGTATCAGTGAAAATCGGTCAGTAGCTTCACCAGATTAAAACTGTCGAAAAGGATGATTAGTGTTAGATATTCTGAAGTATCTTAAAGAAGAATAAACGTATCACAGTCAGTATGAGTGAGATGAAATATTCATGTCATCTGTGGGGATTAAACCTTAGATCTGTGACTTTCAGTCGGCGCCTTGTAAATTATAGTTTTCAGGGATTTGGAAGAATTTATTACTAATAAACAATAAACTCGAAAACACAGTAACACACAGTGTTTTCAGGATGAGCGACACCTTATGTGACACAAGGGGACACAAGGACAAAACAGCCACGAGGTAACACATGAGCTACGTGTACATATCCAAGATGTAATATAAGAGCTAAATAACCATGATGACAAGAACTTACTATCATTGATGTAACATAATACTTAAACATCCATGATCGCATCCGATAAAAGATGTACACAGACTTCTTATGATAAAGGTCTACGCTCCATGGATTTCTTATAATAAAGATGTACATCACATGAATCGCGTATGAAAAAAGTATAACCCCCATTTATATTTTACTATTAAGGTATGAATTCCATGGACTTTCTATGATAAAGGTCAAAACTTCATTGGTCTCCCATGATAATGGTCTAAGCTCCATGGGTCTCCTCTGATAATGGTCTAAGCTCCATGGGTCTCCTCTGATAATGGTCTAAGCTCCATGGGTCTCGTCTCCTATGATAAAGCATTACTTTATTGATGTTGCCACTGTGAACCAGATTCAAAACCAGTGTGACGCTGGTGTGGAACATGTTCATGGTATCTAGCCTTTCAGTGTCACCAAAACACACTCCGTCACAAGTACTGAACAGAAATGAGATTTTGTTAACAAAAAAACCTCAAACAAACATGACGTTAATGTCAGTAGTAAAGAGTTCCTTCGAGTCTTGGACAGATTACATGACCCTGGTTTGATTCAAGTGGATGCCCTGTAATTCAAAGATAACAAACTGTTACTTTACCTGTCCATGCTGTGTAACGAAGTATCGTAAGGAAATACAATCACGTGAACAATCTCTCATCTGTGAACACGTAAGCTGATGTCATCAGGTTCATTCACAGATACATTCGAAGGTTTTCTAACTTTGTCAAATTTTTAAACAAAGGATATGCTTTCACCAAGACTTTGCTCTTTATATTTGTGAGAATTTCATGTTGTGAAATTTAATGTTGTGTCTTGCAGCACTTCAGGTATTTTCTATGAAACATTTTTGTACAAAAGTTTATCCAAGTGAAAACTGGTTATTTTCATCTCCTATTTATACTAATCCTTGTAAATAATTCTACCCAGATGAAAGTGTGACTTTTGACTAATCGTAAGTCGTGCGTTGTAAGGAATTAACCTTCCATTTCTCGTGAAGACATATTGGAAGATAAAAAAATTCAAGCTCCATCGAGTGTGGGTTGAGATACATTTAACAGTAACTTGTAACAATAAACGTTCCCTTGATGGATTATCGTACCAAACATTTTAAAGCAAGTTGTGACATAAAAATAAATCTATTTTTTGAAAACCATTTTCGACATAAAAATATAACAATAAATTGTATGTTATAGTAACTGGTGTTTCTATCAACAAACCAGCAAATTTTATTAGAAATTGTATTATATTAATTACTTTTGACATTTTACTCATTTATCAAAATTAAAATAACTTACACTCAAAATATTGTCTTCACGAGTTTTCAGTTGTCTTTATTCACATATCCAAGTGTTTTCAGCTGTTATTCTTTATAAGATTCTCGGATTAAACTCATATAATCTCATTATTTGATTTGTCTTCAATACCACTAAATTCATAATAGATATTAATATTGTTTAATGTAACGACTTTGGTGTTAGTTTAAAGTTAGAACACCAGCATCCTAACCAGCCCAGCAATATGTCTGCGGACTTGAAACACTGGAATCCGGGTTTCGATACTCATGGTGGGCAGAGCACACATAGCCCATTGTGCAGCTTTGTGATTAATTTTAAAGAAACAACCAATTCTTTAACTCTTTACCCCAAATTATTATTTAGTTTCATTACGAGTCTTGTAAACATGTGAAATTATCCATTGTGAAATGATGTATTTCTTTATTGAATTTCGCACAAAGCTATTCGAGGGATCTAACTCTCCTTAATTAAAAGAAAACAAAATTGGTAGACTAAAGGGTATATATCTAGTCAATAACATTTTCCGCCAAATATTCGATTACTCTTTACCAACCGCCACATTTTAATTACCCTCGATTGAAAGGTGGAGCATGTTGAGTTATGGGATTCTGTGACCTGGAGATTGCAAGGTGAGTCATTCATTATCGACCTATGCCAGGCTCGGATCATAAAACCCGCAGACAAATATCCAACCGTCAAAATTTAACGATTAATTGGCAAATTAGTTGAGAAACTTAAACCAAGAAAATGTCAGCAAAACAGCCATAAATAGCAGCAAACTTCCACCAACATAAAAATAAAATCTTTAAACCAATCTCCTCCAAGCTAGTGGCTCTCTATATTCTTCGTGATGTATCCTTACTATCATCTACAGCACTGAATCCAACGTGATAAACTCCAGTTGAATAAACCAAACGAATAATCTAAAAATAGGAAGGCAAGCTTGTGACACTAAACATCATAAACACATTTCTCATTGTTCTCATAAACTTTACTCTTACTATAATGTTAAGATGAACCATTTATGACTCCACTTGAGATCTTTAACGAGCCACTGATGACTTGACTAATATTATAAACAAGTCACTGATGACTCCGTTTGTAATCTTTAACAAGCCACAGATGACTTCATCTGAAATCTTTAAAGACCCACTGATGACTACATCTGATATCTTTAACAAGCCACAGATAACTTCATCTGAGATCTTTAACGAACCACAGATGACTCCATCTGAGATCTTTAAAGGCCCACAGATGACTGCATCTGCAATCTTTAACTAGATACTGATGACACTATTTGAGATCTTCAACCAAGATCATGTGTTAAATCCATCACGTAACTATTGTCACATTGCATAAGACTACCAAGATTCATTTATTTCATAAACTTTTAGTCTCCTTATGAGTTCTCTTTTCTCATTTATTCTTAGCAACATTTATATCAACGACTTTGAAGTCTGAGTCTAAAAAAAACTATTCCGAAAAAACAAGTGTATGAAAAGTTAACGACACCCTTGAACTCTAGGATATCTTAATTATGTCGACTAAAACAACCAAGTCACTGTGAAAACCAAAGAAAACCATTTCTTTCTGTTCCGGTACATTACTTTTTATTGACACATCAAACTTTCTGTGTAAAGAAAATCATCTCATACAGAGAGAAATCAAAATTTAAAATCTAGCCACCCATTCTCTGGTAAAGAAATATTGTGAATTGTCTTCACTTCAATACTTATTACAGCAAATAACTCCTCTATCGGAAAAAAAAATACTTGTAACACATTTACAGACTGTTACCTACAATAGTTTTATCAAATCACACAAGAGAAAATAATAATAATTACTTCAAAGTACATATATTTAGCTAAAGAAGAACACAGTCCTGTGTTTCAGGACTAATTAAGGACTAACTAAGTTATGAACTTCATGGTACACTTATTAAGCTAAAGAAGACTACAGATCTGAAACAATACATTTTCGCAATACTGTTCAACATGCAACATTGGTCCACTATAAATCAATTTTATCTGACATCCTAATTTAATTTTGACCTATGTTGTTGTAAAACACATCTATATTGTATCACACTGACCCACGACATATCCATTTTGTCCGAAATGTGTCCACTACATACCAGCATCTATTTACTTCCTCGTGCTCACTAAATTCCAACAACCATTTTCTCTCAAGTATTCTCATCACACATCAGTTTTCCTTCCGATGTTTGTATAGTACATACTAAGCTTATGCACTAATGTATGAAGTGAGTAATTTATTACTGACGAGATGCAGAGCTGATCGAATGCAAATCTTTAATTCAGTAGTTATAATTTTCTTACCTAGGAAGATATAGTGACTGTGATACACCGATTGTCAATAAAAGTGGTTAGAACCTGATTTGTTAATTCTGTTTTGTGAAGAAGGAACAGTAAAAGAAACTTGAAAGTCCACTTTCATAATAATAAAAATTACTATATTGACTATAAGTTATCTGTTCAAACCATTCATACACTTCTGTGTTCGTTGACGTATCATTTATAGACATACCATTCGAAGATATACCATTTCTAAACATACCATTCACACATATACCATCTGTAAACGTATCATCACAATGTTCTATACATCTTCAGATAATTAGTTATTCTAGACAACAAATTTTCTATAGATCTTCAGATAATTAATTACTCAGGACAACAGATGTTATATAGATCTTCAGATAATTAATTACTCTGGACAACAGATGCTCTATAGATCTTCAGATAATTAATTACTCAGGACAACCGATGTTCTATAGATCTTCAGATAATTAATTACTCAGGACAACCGATGTTCTATAGATCTTCAGATAATTAATTACTCAGGACAACATATGTTCTATAGATCTTCAGATAATTAATTACTGAGGACAACAGGTGTTCTATAGATCTTCAGTGAATTAATTACTCAGGACAACAAATGTTCTATAGATCTTCAGATAATTAATTACTCTGGACAACAGATGCTCTATAGATCTTCAGATAATTAATTACTCTGGACAACAGATGTTCTATAGATCTTCAGATAATTAATTATCCTGGACAGTATATGTTCTATAGATCTTCAGATAATTAATTACTCTGAACAACAGATGTTCTATAGATCTTCAGATAATTAATTACTCAGGACAACAGATGTTCTATAGATCTTCAGATAATTAATTATCCTGGACCACAGATGTTCTATAGATCTTCAAATAATTAATTACTCAGGACAACAGATGTTCTATAGATCTACAGATAATTAATTATTCTGGACAACAGATGTTCTATAGATCTTCAGATAATTAATTAACCTGGACAACAGATGTTCTATAGATCTTCAGATAATTAATTATTCTGGACAACAGATGTTCTATAGATCTTCAGATAATTAATTATCCTTGACAACAGATGCTTTATTTGTTAAAACTTGCAGTGAATCATTGATCATCTGTAACCTCGTTGTCAGAGAGAACAGATGAATTAGTCAAGTACACGAAACTGTGCGGAGTCAGTTTGAGTGCCACTCGACACTCCACTGAATGGAAGTGATTGTGGCTGCACAATTTTATATCGTACAGGTTTTGGTAGTAAAGAAACTTTCTCTCAACGGTTACAAGTCTACATAAACGAATTTCAACATTTGTGAGTCTACAAAACTTAGAAATATAAACATTGCGATTGAAATAAACACAAAGTTGAAGCAACTTAAAGAAATCCCACTGTTAATAAAAACACATTTTACTCCTCTTAGCTCAACCGGACGATGTCTAATGGTCATTGTGCCCAAGGAACTAAATTAAAGGGTTTATGGTTTGCAGACTGTTGTCACAATAACACAACCTATACAAAGAGGCCTTTAGTGCTTTAATAGTATGAAGATTAAATGTTGTTTTTCAGTAAGAAAAAGAATAATCCAAGGGTTTGCCGTATATATTTTTGATGAAGCATCTTTGCAGTTTTGAGTCAAACCGCCGAAACAAAGAACAAATTCGCCACTTTGTTGAGGTATTTAATGTCTATTGTTTGATATATATATATATATATAAGTTGGATGAAATATAAGTCCCACGAAAATTTTAAAATCATTCAAAAACAAATTAATTTTACGACGATTGCAGTAAGTCGATAAAAATGTTGACAAATTCGAGTTCAATTTCGTAAATATTTTTGAAATGCGACAACGCTTGCCCTACGGAATGTTAATCATGATTTAAAACAAGCATAGACATTTAACTTCTGCTGTAAAGACGTATGAGCTGAAGGAAAGCTCCGGCTGCCCCGTTAACCCTAACTCAGGAACAAATACTTCGAGATTAAATCAGAAATGTTCAGTGTTAAACCTAATTTAAGCACATATGATTTACGCTTGTATAAATCTGTTGAATATCAATATTTAGGGATGACAGATTGAAATACATTACCTTCCCATTAAAGTCTCATGCAGCTAACTTAATTACAGATATTAATGAAAAGATGGCGCTACGAACAGTCTCTAAATGTGCTCTTAAAATATTAAAATAAGTCTTCTGTTGATAATAAGTTTATATTTTAATGGGTGTCTCATACGTTGTCTCAGGAAAGGGGTCACAGCTTCAACTGATACGTTATTTTAAACTCCATTTGAATATATTACGTAAGCTCTATTGACGTCCAATAATGTTGAATAACGATAAATGACGTAATTAAAATGGGTGTTGCTGATGAAAGTAGTTCCACCACACAGATGTGAAAAGACGTGATCTCGTGCCACGTGTGATAACATTGTTTGACATTCGTATAACACAAACACAAACTCTCCAACTGGAAGAAACAGATTTGTCAACAAAATAATAATTTGTTATTTAATGAAACAAAATAAAATAAAATAAAATTATTCATTTTATAACCACGTTGTACTTAAAAAACACTTCATGAATGAATAGGTGTTTAATTATTAAGTTTATTATATGATTTTTGTTTGCATATGTTTGTTGCATTGTTGTAAGAGAAGGTTTACTGGCATTATCTTCACTTCCAAATAATTTGGACATGATTGCTTACATTGTTGTAAAACAGTTCTTTATCCTTATATTAACTTCCATATTGTGTATGTAGGTGTGTTACGTTGTAGTATAAGAAAGTTTTCTAACAGTAGCTGAACCTACACACAGACGACACAGGATTTTTTACATCGCTGTGAAATTTGACAGTTAGAAGCTATAGTTGTTGTATTAATAATATAAGCGATTCTAACTTACCATACTGAACGGGGTGATCAGGTGTAACCACTTTTGCCTGTGACTCAGAGTCATTTGAAATCATCTAAATTCTCAAAGTAATAAGTAGTCGAAGAGAAATATTTGAAAAATAATTCTGAATGTTGGTAAACTTTGTTAGGGATGTTGGATGTTTCCGGAAATGTTGAACTAATTAAAATATTCCCAAAGGGAGTACGTGAGAAATCTTTGTTTCTCACACGATGTATTAGAAATAACACAAATATCTTCATATATTTGTTAATGATTTTACTTTTGTTTTCACCATGGTGATATTTACAACAGCATTTGTGACGTAGAAGCCCAATACATTCTTTGATTGGTTGTACCCTCTGCTGTGGTCTGTAGTTCATGGTTCATCAGAACAGCTCAGGTCAACAAACCAAAGAAATATCACTAGATCTATTATAATGGTGAAGTGTGTGTAAATCTATGTATATTTTGTGTCTGTTTCACTTCAACGTATATATATCATAATACATACATATATACAAACATCAAACATTTGGTCAGCTGTATAACAGTAAAAAATGATTCGATTAAGTGATATAAACCTCTTGAACTGCTAAATTAATTTAGGTTACAATATAGTAAAGTAAAAGGGGCTAAAACCTCATGAATACTAATATCGTCAGTTTACGAGACGTTGTTACGTGTGGTTCTAGAACTTAAGGGGATTGAAGGCAACAAACTTCAATATTATTCATACGAACCAATTAGACATTGAACCAAAGTAGGTTAGGCAGCTTAATTATACACTATTTTATCTACCTTTCTACAAATAAAAATACAAATAAACTGTTATTGATTAACAAGACTAGCTAGGATACCAATACCCTGGATGGAAGTTATGTAAATTCATGGTTAATAAAATGTTATCTTAGAAAATAAAAAGTTGTTTCCTTTATATATATAATTTTGAAGAAAAAAACACCCATAAAACAGCAAAACACAAAATGCAAAACCGTAAAACTGAATTATTTCGTGATGTACCTAACAAACCCTCATGCCAAATTTGGTGAACATCCATCAACGTGGGCAAAGTAGTGGTAAAAAAACAGAAAAATTCGCAAAAATACCCATGAAAACCACAAAATAAAAAATTGAAAATTTGTGTGCATTTCCCCATGGACCTAATAAGCCTGCATACCAAGTTTGATGAAAAACCATCTACACCATGCAAAGTATTTACATGGACATACAACAGACAGTACTATAATATGTACAGATGGTGCCAGTGCATGAGACCCGCCTGTGACGTATTCATAACGTCACATCTGCACCCTGAGAATGAAGAAAAAAAGTTCTTCGTGACGGAAAACGGAGACAAAATAGGAAAATCGTGACTCGTGACCCCTATTGCAAATCTACATGCACACTGGATAAAACTTTCGCGAAGTCGGGTTTGCACATCGCGTAATAAAGATGTTTTTTTCCAATATCACATAAGCAAGAGTTCCATTATAGCTTGATATATGCATTTTCACTTTTCAAAGAAAATAACTTACAGCTCTGATTTAATTAGGGTTAGCTTCCTTCCCCATAATCCTGTCATTCGCTTTGTAGGTTAAAAGGAAAATTGAATAAAACACTGTAAGAAACAACTGATTCTTTGTCCATTGTTGTCTTATGGATCAGAAATTTACTCTATTTTCCGACTTACAAAAATACACGAAATCTGCATACGTAAGATGGTAATTCTGTATCTTTGTATCATATAGACATTGTATTAAGCTTTGTATCATATAGACATTGTAAAAGTTGAATTAAGAAAACAACAACAAATATATACTCTTATAGAAACAGCAGTAAAATGCGCTGAAAAACAACGCGATTTATTTTTAATCTCGCAAAATTCTAAACAGACTTCATTAATATGTTGTGTCTATTTTCCCAAGAGAATACATTAAAAGGGTAAAACATCAGTGACTTACAGAATGGAATATCGTATACGCGAACTTAAACCAAAGCGACACGTTTCGTGATACAGACGTTAAACACATGAAAATCACTCTGTTGTACAAAGTAGGTAAAAATTTGCAGACAACACCCATCGTCCAGGTAGCCACAGTTAGATGTCGCTTTTATAAAACATTCGCAAATGTCACTGTGGCGTATATCTATAGGCTTGGAACGTGAACCTCCAGAAATAAATACTTAAATGTATTCAGTGAAGAAACAAATGCACGGGAATACTTAGTAAAGAAAGAAATACATGAGAGTATTCAGTAAAGAAAGAAATACATGATAGTATTCTGTAAAATAATAGAAATACATGATAGTATTCAGTAAAATAATATAAATACATGATAGTATTCAGTAAAGAAAGAAATACATGATAGTATTCAGTAAAGAAAGAAATACATGATAGTATTCAGTAAAGAAATAGAAATACATGATAGTATTCAGTAAAGAAATAGAAATACATGATAGTATTCAGTAAAGAAAGAAATACATGATAGTATTCAGTAAAATAATAGAAATACATGAGGGTATTCAGTAAAATAATAGAAATACATGACAGTATTCAGTAAAATAATAGAAATACATGATAGTATTCAGTAAAATAATGGAAATACATGAGGATATTCAGTAAAATACTCGAGACTACTTAGTACTAATGAGCTTTTTTACATATATTTTTCTCTTCAAGTGGGTTTTTACGTCATCACTCACTATTATTTCATACCGTGTATAACTTGTAGAACAAAACTTGTACGTTACACCAAGCCATAGAGAACATTTGTAAATTAATTAGTTTCAATATTTGTTGTTCGTACTGTAATATCACACCAAACACTTTCTTTGTGAAAGTAAACACACGTACAAATGGAACAGTAACGTATCTATTGAATTAATTTCCTTCGTGCTTATAAAGTACAACTTTGTTTTACCTCCTCGTGATAATTCGTTATGAAAGAGTTTTCAAATATCTACAAATGATAAATTTTTACAGACCTGTAAGATAAAATCTTCTTCGAGTGCGACTTAATAACTAATCTAATCAGATAATAACTTTAAACGAACCTGCCAACTTAATGTATTGCTCTAAATAAGAAAATGTGAAGTCATAAAACAAGGATTGGAGTTATTATGACAAATTGTGTAACCATTTGAAAGCCTTCGTCTTTAGCCTAGTTCAGAATAAACAATTTCAGCCAATTACAACCAACTGTGACGTGCTTAGCGTTCGTTAACATTGCTGGTTTAGGACTGTTTCTAAACGTAGCAATAAATGTATCTACATTACCCGCGCCACGAGAAGAATCGACACTAAATATCTTTTCAAAATAGAAATTATCAAATTTGCTTACTTAACGTCTCAAGTAAAACCATTAAATTTTAATACGTTAGTTTAAGCATTCTCCGTTTATACTTAATAATTGCTATGTGATATTAATATTTACAAATCTTCAGGCCCGTGACATTAGGTGTTTTAGTTTGTAGAATATGGATGCATTTGTTGAAGAACATGGGGATTTAGGTAAAAGTAAAATATATCCATACTTTCATATAATAAATTAAACGGTGAGTATTATTTTATAAAACATTTTCATATAATTTTTAATTATGCATGTTTTTAACCTAATTGTAAACATAAAGGTTTTAATAAAAATATAAAGGTTTTAATTGTAAACATAAAGGTTTCAGTTATAAACATAAAGGTTTTCTTTCTGTTTACTCTTGTGTTAATATGTTAAGTGTTATTAACTTTAAGAAAGAAAAAACCGTTCATCTTAATAATTCCTTTCTGTAGATTTGATCGAAACATCACTTAAGCAAGAAGAAAAGCATGTTCTGAAAACAGAAATAAAGCATGTTCTGAAAACGGAAATGCGACAAAAACTGCTGAAATGTTTTTTCCAAGAAAGAACAGAAGGTAAGATAAATGTGCGATAATGCGGAGAAAGACCTGTTCTAAGATAGCAGCTTCTTGGTTTGTTATAAAATTATAAAGTATTTTTGAAAGGTTTGTTGTCGCATCACACTATAGAACCTTTTTGGAAAAGTTTGTTGTAAGATCACACTCTAAGAGCTTCTTGAAAACATTTGTTGTAAGATCCTACTATAGAAACTATTAGGAAAGATTTATTGTAAGAGAATACTATAGCAGTTTCTTGGAAACATTTGTTGTAAAATCCTACTATAGAAACTTTTTAGAACGGTTTGTTAGAAGATGACACAAGAGGAACTACTTGAAAGATTTGTTGAGAGATGACACCATAGCAGCTTCTTGGTAAGGTTTGTTGTAAGATCCTAATACAAAAGCTTTTGGTAATGATTTGTTGTAAGATCTTAGAATTAAAACTTCTTGGAAAGGTTTGTTGTAATATCCTACAATAGAAACTTCTTGGAACCATTTGTTGTGAGATCACACTATGGATACTACGTGGAGAGGTTTGTTGTAAAATCATACTATAGAATTTTCTTTGAAAGCTTTGTTATAAGGTCACACTATAACAGCTTCTTGAAAAGTTTTGTTGTAATATCACACTATAGCAGCTTCTTAAAAAGTTTTGTTGTAATATCACCCTATAGCAGCTTCTTGAAAAGCTTTGTTGTAATATCACACTATAGCAGCTTCTTGAAAAGCTTTGTTGTAATATCACACTATAACAGCTACTTGAAAAGCTTTGTTGTAATATCACACTATAGCAGCTACTTGAAAAGCTTTGTTGTAATATCACACTATAGTAGCTTCTTGAAAAGTTTTGTTGTAATATCACCCTATAGCAGCTACTTGAAAAGTTTTGTTGAGATATCACACTATAACAGCTACTTGAAAAGTTTTGTTGTAATATCACACTATAGCAGCTACTTGAAAAGTTTTGTTGTAATATCACACTATAGCAGCTTCTTAAAAAGTTTTGTTGTAATATCACCCTATAGCAGCTTCTTGAAAAGCTTTGTTGTAATATCACACTATAGCAGCTACTTGAAAAGTTTTGTTGTAATATCACACTATAGCAGCTACTTGAAAAGTTTTGTTGAGATATCACACTATAACAGCTACTTGAAAAGTTTTGTTGAGATATCACACTATAACAGCTACTTGAAAAGTTTTGTTGTAATATCACACTATAGCAGCTTCTTAAAAAGTTTTGTTGTAATATCACCCTATAGCAGCTTCTTGAAAAGCTTTGTTGTAATATCACACTATAGCAGCTACTTGAAAAGTTTTGTTGTAATATCACACTATAGCAGCTACTTGAAAAGTTTTGTTGAGATATCACACTATAACAGCTACTTGAAAAGTTTTGTTGAGATATCACACTATAACAGCTACTTGAAAAGTTTTGTTGTAATATTACACTATAGCAGCTTCTTAAAAAGTTTTGTTGTAATATCACACTATAGCAGCTTCTTAAAAAGTTTTGTTGTAATATCACCCTATAGCAGCTTCTTGAAAAGCTTTGTTGTAATATCACACTATAGCAGCTACTTGAAAAGTTTTGTTGTAATATCACACTATAGCAGCTACTTGAAAAGTTTTGTTGAGATATCACACTATAGCAGCTACTTGAAAAGTTTTGTTGAGATATCACACTATAGCAGCTTCTTAAAAAGTTTTGTTGTAATATCACACTATAGCAGCTTCTTAAAAAGTTTTGTTGTAATATCACACTATAGCAGCTTCTTAAAAAGTTTTGTTGTAATATCACCCTATAGCAGCTTCTTGAAAAGCTTTGTTGTAATATCACACTATAGCAGCTACTTGAAAAGTTTTGTTGTAATATCACACTATAGCAGCTACTTGAAAAGTTTTGTTGTAATATCACCCTATAGCAGCTTCTTGAAAAGCTTTGTTGTAATATCACACTATAGCAGCTACTTGAAAAGTTTTGTTGAGATATCACACTATAACAGCTACTTGAAAAGTTTTGTTGAGATATCACACTATAGCAGCTTCTTAAAAAGTTTTGTTGTAATATCACACTATAGCAGCTTCTTAAAAAGTTTTGTTGTAATATCACCCTATAGCAGCTTCTTGAAAAGCTTTGTTGTAATATCACAGTATAGCAGCTACTTGAAAAGTTTTGTTGTAATATCACACTATAGCAGCTACTTGAAAAGTTTTGTTGAGATATCACACTATAACAGCTACTTGAAAAGTTTTGTTGAGATATCACACTATAACAGCTACTTGAAAAGTTTTGTTGTAATATTACACTATAGCAGCTTCTTAAAAAGTTTTGTTGTAATATCACACTATAGCAGCTTCTTAAAAAGTTTTGTTGTAATATCACCCTATAGCAGCTTCTTGAAAAGCTTTGTTGTAATATCACACTATAGCAGCTACTTGAAAAGTTTTGTTGTAATATCACCCTATAGCAGCTACTTGAAAAGTTTTGTTGTAATATCACACTATAGCAGCTACTTAAAAAGTTTTGTTGAGATATCACACTATAACAGCTACTTGAAAAGTTTTGTTGAGATATCACACTATAACAGCTACTTGAAAAGTTTTGTTGTAATATTACACTATAGCAGCTTCTTAAAAAGTTTTGTTGTAATATCACACTATAGCAGCTTCTTAAAAAGTTTTGTTGTAATATCACCCTATAGCAGCTTCTTGAAAAGCTTTGTTGTAATATCACACTATAGCAGCTACTTGAAAAGTTTTGTTGAGATATCACACTATAGCAGCTACTTGAAAAGTTTTGTTGTAATATCACACTATAGCAGCTTCTTAAAAAGTTTTGTTGTAATATCACCCTATAGCAGCTTCTTGAAAAGCTTTGTTGTAATATCACACTATAGCAGCTACTTGAAAAGCTTTGTTGTAATATCACACTATAACAGCTACTTGAAAAGTTTTGTTGTAATATCACACTATAGCAGCTACTTGAAAAGTTTTGTTGTAATATTACACTATAGCAGCTACTTGAAAAGTTTTGTTGTAATATCACCCTATAGCAGCCTCTTGAAAAGTTTTGTTGTAATATTACCCTATAGCAGCCTCTTGAAAAGCTTTGTTGTAATATCACCCTATAGCAGCTTCTTGAAAAGTTTTGTTGTAATATTACCCTATAGCAGCTACTTGAAAAGCTTTGTTGTAATATCACACTATAACAGCTACTTGAAAAGTTTTGTTGTAATATTACCCTATAGCAGCTACTTGAAAAGTTTTGTTGTAATATCACACTATAGCAGCTACTTGAAAAGTTTTGTTGTAATATCACACTGTAGCAGCTACTTGAAAAGTTTTGTTGTAATATCACCCTATAGCAGCTTCTTGTAAAGTTTTGTTGTAATATTACCCTATAGCAGCTTCTTGAAAAGTTTTGTTGTAATATCACCCTATAGCAGCTTCTTGAAAAGTTTTGTTGAGATATCACCCTATAGCAGCTACTTGAAAAGCTTTGTTGTAATATTACCCTATAGCAGCTACTTGAAAAGTTTTGTTGTAATATCACACTATAGCAGCTACTTGAAAAGTTTTGTTGTAATATCACACTGTAGCAGCTACTTGAAAAGTTTTGTTGTAATATTACCCTATAGCAGCTACTTGAAAAGTTTTGTTGTAATATCACACTGTAGCAGCTACTTGAAAAGTTTTGTTGTAATATCACCCTATAGCAGCTTCTTGAAAAGTTTTGTTGTAATATTACCCTATAGCAGCTTCTTGAAAAGTTTTGTTGTAATATCACCCTATAGCAGCTACTTGAAAAGTTTTGTTGTAATATCACACTATAGCAGCCTCTTGAAAAGTTTTGTTGAGATATCACCCTATAGCAGCTTCATGGGAAGATTTGTTATCAGATCTCACTATAGAAAGTTCTTAGAAAAGTTTGTTCTAAGATTCTACGATAGAAACGTCTTGGAAAGGTTTGTTGCAAGATAACACTACAGCAGCTTCTTCGAAAGGCTTGTTGTGACATCCAATTAAAAAGCTTTTTGGAAATGTTTGGGTTAAGATCCGATTGTAAACACTTCTTGTTGTCACATCACACTGTAGCAGATTCTTGAAAATATTTGTTGTAAGATCACACTCTATAAACATCTTGAAAGGTTTGTCGTAAGATCCTACTGCAGAAACTTCATGGAAAGGTTTGTCGTAAAATCGTACCATAGAAAGTTCTTGTAAAGGTTTGTTGTAACGTGACACTATAGCAGCTTCTTGGAAAGGTTTGTTGTAACGTGACACTATAGCAGCTTCTTGGAAAGGTTTGTTGTAACGTGACACTATAGCAGCTTCTTGGAAAGGTTTGTTGTAACGTGACACTATAGCAGCTTCTTGGAAAGGTTTTTTGTGAGATTACATTATGTTAATTTCATGGACAGCTTTGTTGTAAGATCACACTATAAAATCTTCTTGTAAAGGCTTGTTGTAAGATGTTACTATGGAAACTTCTTGGAAAGGTTTGTCGTAACATCACACTGTAGACATTTCTTGGAGATACCTTCGTTTTAAAGAGTTATTAATTGTACATTTAGAAATATCTGTTCTAAATTTGGTGTTCATTATATAACGTAATCTCTTGGCTTGACGACAAGTGAGGTCTGTTTAAAACAGTCATGGCCACACCTAATTTTGAGTTCATACTGTCACATAATTTTTTTCGTTTATTGTTATTTAAATAAAATAATTTAATATAAAATTTATTATGATAATAAAAATTAAGATGCGATCATTCTATTACTACACTCTTTCTTACGCTAAAGACATTATAGAATTTCTGAGGCAAATTAAAGTCCTTTGTTTCATGATGGACATAACAGTGAAACGTTTCACTTTAACTGTTTCTATCTAGCTCACGTCTACAATATTTGTATTTAACTTTATAATTCCATTCAATTCATTTCTCTTCCATCAAAGTGTATATATAAGTTACTTCCCTAAACTAACTTCTTCTATCTCTTTGGTTATATTGGTTACATTATATAGAAAATAATAGGTTAAAACAAATTCCGTCAGAGTTTAATTTGTATCCTGCTTGAACAGCGGTAAGTCTACGGATTTACAACGCTAAAATCAGGGGTTCGATAATTCTCAGTGGATACAGCAGGTAGCCCTAAGTGGTTTTCCCCTAAGAAGACACATAAACAACAGATAATCTAGATTGACTGATAAATTGTTTGGAATTAAACGCAAAGTTATACAATGGTCGATCTGTGCTCTGCCTCCTACCGGTAGTGAAACACAGTTTCTAGCAGTGTGAATCTACAGACGGGCCAATCGGGTGCAGGTAATGGAGAAATGATGGATTTCATTGGTTAGTAAACAGTATATTAACAAGCCACTAAACACGGGGATTCTTGAAATTCAGTATAAAGTGCAATCTATCGAGTGAATAAGTTTAGATCCATCGAGAAAATCCTAAGTTCTAAATCTTCACGTTTCGTATTAAAACACTGACACTGTAAACTGTGTGTTCACAACTACAACCTATTCCTCAAGTTGTCTTACAGAGCTTTCTGTCAGGAAAGATACGAAATAAATTCTCAGACCGGGTTTTAAACTCACGACGTCCTTAACACAAAGTTTTAAATTTACAGTTGAAAAAAACCTTCTGAGTGAAAGGCGAAAACAGACAGTTTCTAGTCTTGGATAACTCAGGTCGAACAGAGCATTAACCCTATTAGCCAAAGGACGAGGGCTCACGTCCTAGTACTGGTTTCCTTTCGCTTACAGTAATGTTTATAAGAAACTTCACTTTTATGATTCATATTACAAACGATTGGTAAGGTTATGTTTAGATTCATATTACGAACGATTGGTAAGGTTATGTTTAGATTCATATTACGAACGATTGGTAAGGTTATGTTTAGATTCATATTACGAACGATTGGTAAGGTTATGTTTAACGACCAGCGTGTTTATTATTTCGTTTAAAGCCTCGACAGAGTAACCTGCAATAACCGTCCCTAATTTTAAACTGACAGACTAGAAGGAACAGCCAATAACCAAGAGCCACGTTCAACTTTTGTCCAATCAAACAGTGTGGTTCAAAGTCCGGCCACGCCACCAATGTAATTGTCATAATTTTGTGTTGAGCGTTATTGTTAAACAGTCAGTAGTTAGAGTGTGTGACAAATAAAAATGTTTATCTTATTCCAAGTTTAGTGAAGTTCCCTGCCTATGATTGTTCCAGAATGATTCCGGTGAAATAAGGTGATTTTGCCAAGTTCCCTGCCTATGATTGTTCCAGAATGATTCCAGTGAAATAAGGTGATTTTGCCAGTTATATGTTGCAAGTTAACAACACTACGATTCTCGTAAAAAGTAAGACAGATTTAACTGGAATATGTATATATATAGATATACTGCTCAAGAGAACTGGAGAAACAAATACGTTTTATTATATAATTTATCTCAGTGTTTCCACATGGGATAATATTTTTATTTTTTCAGGTAATTTGTCTCATTTCAGATCCTTCTGTATCCCTTTTTTATTGTGTGATGAACAGTAAAATATGGAGAAATGAAACTTTTAAATATCATCAAAACTGGTATCCCATATGAAACAATACTTTAAACAGTTTACATGCGTTTATTCAAGAAATGTTTGACCTCCACAGACTGTAACATACTCCTGACACCAATGGCACACTTGATGTTATCTAGGGGTATGTCACCCCACTCGTCTTCCTGGTCGGAGTTCCTGAACATTCTGAGGATGGTGCTGACGTTCGACAACATTTGTTCAATCAGGTTTAAATCTGGAGATCTGGCGGGCCACTCAAAAGTTTCTATTCCTTTCTCGTCAAGGAAGTCCGTACACAGTCTGGCGACGTGGGATCGCGCGTTAATGAAAATGAACTGCAGCACAAGCAGAAGGTCTCACAATGGGTTCCAGAATTTTGTCTCTATATCGTCATGCGTTCAGAGCACTCCTGTCGAGTATGAGTAAGTCTGTGAGGCCAACCAAGCACCTGCCTGTCCAGTTCATTACAGAACCTCCTCCGTAAGTGTCGACATGCACAGGGTTACAGGCGGGAAATCGCTCTCCTCGGCATCTCCACACTCTCCCACGTTCATCATCACGAGACACAGTGAACCTGCTCTCGTCTGTCCACAGCACTGTGTGTGGCCCATTGACGAAGTTCCCAGGCTGTCAGTATACATATACATATATTTGTATTTTTCTTATATCAAAACCACATCGGGCTATCTGCTCAGTCAACCGAGGGGAATCGAACCCTTGATTTTAACGTTATAACTCTGGAGACATACCGCTGTACTAGCGGGGGCCCCCAGGCTGTCAGAATTACGCCTCTTGCAGGTCGTCTGGCTCTAGGGCGTCCATTGTGCAGACTATTTGGAACTGTCTGGGTCGACACACGAGTCCCAATAAAATGCTGAAGGTCATTTCGCAGTGACCGAACCATAGCTAACCTGTCCCGCAGAGCGGTAGTCATGAGGTAACGGTTCTCTCGAGCTGTTGTGCAGCGATGACGGCCTTGACCTGGTCTTCTGCCATCAGAGTTCGTGTCCTGGTAGCATCGCCAAACTTGACTGATAACACTTGGTGACACACCGACTCGCTGTGCCGCGTTCCTTCAGGTCTGGCCATGCTCCAGCATCTGGACCGCCCTGACCACCTCAGTTGGCGCCTGACTGCTTGGGTACACAAGATAAAGGTACACACTGACAAAATGAGTATCAACAGATTCATGTTGGTGTTTGTTTTGAGAATTAATAGCCTTATATAGGCTACCTTGAGTTGTATTTTCACGTATCAACCATATATAGGGTACCTTGAGTTGTGTTCTCACGTAACAGCCTTATATAGGGTACCTTGAGTTGTATTCTCAAGTATCAACCTTATATAGTGTACCTTGAGTTGTATTCTCACGTAACAGCCTTATATTGGGTACCTTGAGTTGTATTCTCAAGTATCAACCTCATATAGTGTACCTTGAGTTGTATTCTCACGTAACAGCCTTATATAGGGTACCTTGAGTTGTATTCTCAAGTATCAACCTCATATAGTGTACCTTGAGTTGTATTCTCACGTATCAACCTCATATAGTGTACCTTGAGTTGTATTCTCACGTAACAGTCTTATATAGGGTACCTTGAGTTGTATTCTCACGTAACAGCCTTATATAGGGTACCTTGAGTTGTATTCTCAAGTATCAACCTTATATAGTGTACCTTGAGTTGTATTCTCCCGTAACAGCCTTATATAGGGTACCTTGAGTTGTATTCTCCTTGATAGAGGTGTGTTTCGTTTGAGTTGCTTCAGACTTCACTCGCAAGCTTAAAAAATACACTTGTAGACGAATGGATATGTTTTTTATACATAAATTCAGGTATGACGAAAATATAGTGAAGTATGTACTTTAATTTTTTGAGCAGTGTGTATAAGGTACATTCACACGGTGAGGCTACAGTTTCATGTAGTTCTCCGTTTATTGTGTTTCAAACTTTGTTTTAATTATCTCGTTGTAATAACAGCCATACTGTACCTAAAGACTTCGATAAGGTGACTCGTCAAGTCCAAACTTGGTGTTTTCTTCTCTTGCCAATGAATGCAGAATGTTGAACCAGTATTTTCAATATTAACGGTTATATCCGTAAACAAAGACTAAAGTGTCAGGTCGGATATAGCCCTCCCAACTTTGGGACTTTTTACCAGATAAATTGCAACACATTAAGACTTTCCAGACATTATCCAATGTTCTGAGTCTCATAACGGGTCACACCAGAATAACGTAGCTGAGGAATTTACTGACCAGTCACTCAGCCAACAGAAATAATATCAGTGGTTTTCTAGCTCACCATTCAGCTCGTGACAGAAACGTTTAGTTTAGGTTCTCCTGCTGTGAAACAGAGAAATAACGTTTAGTTTAGGTTCTCCTGCTGTGAAACAGACAGAAATGACGGTTAGTTAAACAAAATGAACAGAATGCTTCTAACTTGACCACTAATATGGCTTAAACGTGCACAATCCGTTACACTGATAAAAATTTATTTTTCATTAGTTGCACTGTGTTTTGTGTACTGGTACTTGAATCACAAAGTGATGTATTTTAAGCTACATTTTTCTTTCTACACATCGTACATTAGCAGTAGGTATACATCATGAAAATTGTACCCTTGCTCTAACTGTAGAGTTGTGGAGAATATACTGACCAAAGTGACTGGACCTGATGATGTTGTACGGTGTTTAGAAACTAAACTGGGTTGGCCTGAAAGTGAAAAATAAAACTGACATATAATACCAAGGTGAGATTTGATTTGTCTTTTGCTTATATTAGTTTAACTAATAGTATATGGTCATTGTGGTGATTGGTACTGACATTTCTAATAATAATAGAACTCGTTTGACCGTGTATGAATTCTAAAAATAAAAAATCACGCTAAGGATATAACGTTTCTACGCAATCTTGGTTTTCGACATCGTCTTTACGTAATGGTATGTTATTATTTGAAAAGTAATCCTCAGAGGGTTGTTACCAAGAAATTTCAAGTTCCAACTGTCAACTGTCGTCTACAGTCGTCTTTCATCCAGCATGTTTACTTTATTTCAAGTTTTCCATTAACACACAACATCATGTAGAGAGTTGTGTAGAAACATTATTAAATCAACAAATTATTCACACAACTTTAACAAACTTTAGAAACGCGTATATATTTCCGTGAAATACAACTGTAAATGAATCGTTTTAATATTTCTGTTAACACTTACTGTTTAGGGAACAAACCAGCAGTACGGATTGTTAAACCTGGTTTTCTGTCCCTCTTCAGCATGTGTTCTACACCTTTCTCATGAATACCGTGTTTCTCCGATAATAAGACCTACCCATAAAATAAGACCTAGTGTGATTTTTGGGGATAGTTTTAACATAAGCCCTACCCTTATAAATAAGCCCTAGTTAAGAGTGGCAGGAAGAGGAAAGAAACAAAAAAAATTAATTTATTAATTAGTTTAATAGTTAGTTAATTAGTTTGTTTAAGTATTAATCAATTAGTTTAATAGTTTAATAATAGTTTATTTTAAATGGTTAGTTTAACAGTTTAATAATTTTTTTAATATATCAAAATAAGACATCCCCCGAAAATAAGCCCTAGTGTCATATTTTGGAGTGAAAATTAATATAAGCCCCGTCTTATTTTCGGAGAAACACGGTACTAGGTGGCTAGGGCGCTCAATTTATACTCTGAGGGTCTCGGGTTCGAATTCCCTTCACACCAAACAAGCGTACCCTTTCAACGGTGGGAGCATTATAATTCGACGGTAAATCTCACTGTTCGTTGGTAAAAGAGTAGCTCACCAGTTGGCGGTGGGTGGTTTTCCTGCGTAATTAGAGACGGCTAGCATAGAAATCCCGCGTGTAGCTTCGCGCGAAATTATAAAAAAAACAAACAAACAAAGAAACAAACTTTCATTTCTCTTCACGCAGTCCTTGACGAATATTTTTTTTAAAAATAAAATAACTTTTGAACGTGTCGAATTTAAACTTTTGTAACATCCTCAACCTCGAATATTATCATCAGTGTATACACAGAAGAAACAAAATATAATTGTTACAACATAATTCACTGTTCTTGCGTAGCCGTCCCTAATTAAGCAGCATACGACCAGAAGGAAGGCAGCGAGTCGTCACCACCCACCACCAACTCTTTCAGCAACGATTAGTGAGATTGACCCTTATAATATGACGTCCCTATGGCTGAAAAGTTTGTTGAAACGGGGATTCGAACCCGTGACCATCAGATTACGAGTCGAGTGCCTTAACCACCTGGCCATGCCGGGCCCACGACAGTGAAACAAATTCATTTCACTAAAAACCAAAGAAACTTCTGAGTATCTTTCCATCAACACAATACTTTAAAGTATGGCTAAACAGAAGACAGTCCAGTTTTATACCTGTTTGTGCATCAAGCTGTTTCATTCCGTAAATGTTTTAATAAATTACAAGGAAACGTAAATATTGGTAAGAACTGTGAAACTAGGAAAGTGAAACAAAAAAATCAAATTTTTCTTGAGAATCGTCGGTTGAGAAACAAACGTTGGTTCATGGAACAAGTCAAGAGTTCGAATTTTTATATCAGGTTTTTCATAATTTAGTCCACAGTTTTGCGGAACAATGTCAAGTTGATTGTTATTTCAAGCATCCTGTTACATACGTCGACAGTTTTCAAGAACTCTTACAATACCAGCACTCATAATTGGACCATCACACACATTCGTTGACCACTTTACCACATGGGCTTACTAATAGAGACCCTAATATCACAATAACTCTTCTTCAATGTTAATTTTATAAACGATTCATTTTAAAATATTTGTATTAATACGTTTCTTATTTCCAACAATGTTGAAATCTAAAGATAAATATGACCAAAAGACGTCTTTTAGTCACAAGGATTCATTTGGTCAAGTGATTGGTTGCGTAGATAAGTCCTCTTACCTCATCTACCCATCAATCAATGGACAGCCACAAAGACACCGAGCACTACGCAATCTTCTAAAACCTAGAGCGTGAAAACTGGTTCTGTAACGTATGTTGAAGTGAATTTTAACAACTTGGGACATCCTTCACGTGATTTACACGTGTCTCGAAGTCCCTTATCTGAGACATTATTTGTTTGTTTGTTTTGGAATTTCACACAAAGCTACTCGAGGGCGATCTGTGCTCTGAGACATTAATCTCCCCACTTACATACATCACTAACTTAGTGTTGAATTTATATTTGCATCTATACTAAGTTGAAGTATAAACAACATTGACACTATCTCAATGTAATGTCCCCCTGGCGAGAGATTATTATATCAAAATAGCGGCAGAAACTACAAAAACAAATCGTAACATATGAATTGGCTGGGAACTCCCACAATTTTTTTTGTACAATACCGAAGTTTTTGTCATTTTTTGACATATTAAACATTCTATTTTGTACACGAATATGTTTTTTACATCTTCCAAGTTTGTCTCTTTTCAACTTTTTTATATGTTTCACGTCTTTCACTTGTTTTCCAAATAAATGTTTTACGTTTGTACATAAGTTATCGTTGGTTCATTGGTTATAAATTACTAAAATACAACAGTCTTTACCCGGTACAGTATTTCTTCCTTGGCCATGAAAACATCACATAATTGTTTTTAGTGCTAAAGAAAGAGATTTTCGTGTTCTTATTTTGTGAACACAAATTGTCAAGAAATATCGATAGTTGTCAAAGTTAAACACAATATTATTAATATAACACAACAAAGTTCTGATAAAACAAACAAACAACAATCCAGAATAATATAACTTTGATATTTAATATTACAGGTAATTTTACTTTGTACAAGATACAAGATGACCGAAACAAATTTGAGATAATTATTCTTGGACTTTTACCAACTGCCTCTGTAGGTAAGAACAAAATATTCATGCAATTATGTTAGCGATATTTTCGGCCGTTATTCCAATAACACCTTTTGTCAGCTTAGGATATTTAGGCGAATTTTTAATCCGCATAACTAAACTGAAAACGTAAAATAATATTCATACCAGGAGTAGAAAGTAATAGATAAAGATATGTTATACCATCTACAATTAATATTCATTCAATAATAATGAAACAAATAACATCAAAAATGTAAATTATTTATAAAACACTGCATTTAAATGTTTGTTACAAACTGTATTATTGATTTCATGTGTTACAATTTATTATATTGTGATTAAAACTTTAACTAAACAAATGTTATTTACAACTTCTGAAGAGATTATGTTTTGTATGCTAGAGAACATGAAACAACAGAGAAGTTGGGAAGTTTTATCTTTTCAATTCTCGTGTTTTATGTGACTGTACGAGATGTGGTAATGGCTTTGGTCTTAAATAAATTTTAGTCTTTACGACAGAATTTTATTACCCCTGTTAAATGAGATGTTTTGCCCATGTACACCGTAACATCGGCTACAGATAAAAAATCCATTAGGCTTAGATTTATCTAAATGGTCGAACAGAATTCCGTCTCTCAAGCTACGAAAAACGAACGGGCGGAACCCAACAGTAACGTTATCTCTACAACAATAAAGGAACAAGACGGTAAGCCTAGCCTCCGATAAATTAACTTTGTAAATAGCCCCACCTTCCAACTGATCTGTTTGCAACATTTCTCTATTTAGTTTGTATTTTTAATTGCTTTATATATCGTCTTAAATTTAATGTAGGGTGCGTTGTTTTTTATCAATACCTTTATTTAAACAACAACTAAAGCCTTCTGATATTAGACTTCAGACTTTCGGATGGCACAATAGTAATTCAGATATCTTTGGAGGCTGTTCTTCATTTTTAAACAAAATAATGAAACAGATGGTGACAGTAATTGAAAGTTGAAAATACAAAAGTCACCATAAAAAATTAAAGTTCGGTTTATAGCAAGAAGTTAACCATGAACAGATGTTATTATTTTCTTATCGCTGGTACTCGAACCCCGGATTTTTACAGGTGAACAACATGCAGAAATTTGTAAACACACATGTATAGGAAATTACTGAATGTATTACATATTTTTTATCTGTACGAAGAGAAACTACAGTGATCCTGAAAACAAAAAGAACACCATAACCGTCCTCAAGACAGAGCCACCATCCATCTTGATTTTCTTGGAAAAACACACAGTAGTTCGTGTGACTAAAGTATTTATCACGAACCAATAAACGAGCCCAACGAAGGGAACGAGGTGCAGGTGTGATAGAAAACTTAGTTGTTTAAAGATACCTTCCCTGATAAAGCATTTACCTACTTTTATGAGTTTCGGAAACTTTGAAAGGTAGATTGTGATGAACTGTAGTGAAACTAGAAAGTACTGGTTCTATTAGACGATTGTCGTTGCTACAACATGTTAAGTATTTATTGGTTTCAGATAAAATATTCTAATGTTCAATGTTACCACCTGTTAAGTACTTGGGGGTTTTAGACAAAGTATTTTATTTTTTTTTCTTAAATTTCGCACAAAGCTACTCGAGGGCTATCTGCGCTAGCCGTCCTTAATTTAGTAGTGTAAGACTAGAGGGGAGACAGCTAGTCATCACCACCCACTTCTGACTCTTGAACCACTCTTTCACCAACGAATAGTGGGATTCACCGTAACTTTATAGCGAGCACGTTTGTTGTAACGGAGATTCGAAACCGCGACCTTAAGATCACGAGTCGATTGTTCTAACCACTTGACTACGCCTGACCGAAAGTTAAGTACTTGCTGATTTTAAAGAAAGTTTTTTAATTGAGAAATTTGAGACAGATTAAAACGCAATAATCTAACAGCCATTTATTAACAGTTTAAAACGCGTGTGTGTGTTTTTCGTATAGCAAAGCCACAAAGGGCTACCTGCTCAGCCCACCGAGGGGAATCGAATCCCTGATTGTAGCGTTGTAAATCCGGATACATACCGCTGTACTAGCGGGGGGCACTTTAAAACCGATATATATATTCGAAACCAAATGAAACAAGAAAGCCAAGAAAAACAGAAACATGTCAAGTGTCCTCGCGATGATTTAGGGTTAACTTCGAGGACTTATAACGCCAATGATCTGGACTCTGCCCATTATGGCTAGATGATAAATAATCCATTGTTTAGTTTCGTGTATATAAGTCTTAAAACACAACAAATAAAAAATAGTTAACACTAAAAGAGAGTACTAATGCCACCACTAGGTTGCGCTAAGATCACAAAGTAAACATGCCTTTTATGGGGTTAAAGTTATTGTTGAGGAACGCTTTTGTGTTCTCTTATAGCAAAGTTACATCGGGATAGATGCTGAATCCACCTAGAGAAATCGAACCCCTCATATCAGTATTGTAAATCCCTAAACTCACCGCTGTACTAGCGGTGGACAGAATGTTTTTAGTAAAGAAATCAAGACGACAGCACCTCTAAAAATTTGAGGCCTTTGACTTTTCTATTAACGTATTTCATCTGGCTTTGTTTATTTCTTAACACTATCTCGAGCGACAATGAAGGTCATCTTTATTCAACTGTGATGCACGGCTATGGTCAAAGGTTTCGTACGGCCCCATAATCTCTAGATAAGAGATACAATTAAACAAAACAGGATAACGTTTTGAGGTCTTTGACATTTTCTAATAAAAATCTACGAAATAATTCCGCAAATAAACTAGAAGTCGTAATGGTAGAATTTGTTATTTGCATTGTGTTACTTCGTGATTGGAATTTTTTGAATCCTCGCTGGTTAATTTATTATTTTAATATTTAGATCACACGATGGAACGGCGGTAAGTCTGTGGATTTGCAAGACCAACGGCTCGTTTTGTTTAGAATTTCGCGCAAAGCTACACAAGAACTATCTGCCCTAGCCTGAGTCTCCAATTTAGACTCAGGGAAAGCAGGTAGTCATAACTACTCACCGCCAACTTTTGGGCTACTCTTTTACCAACGAATATTTGGATTGACTGTAACATTATGACATACCACGGCTGAAACGAAGAACATGTTTGGTGTAATAGGAATTCGAACCCACGATCCTCAGCTTACAAGTCAAGTGCCCTAACCACGTGGGAAAAGTCTGAAAACATTAAAGCTTCACTTTACAGCCTGCTTGATCATGGCCAGGTGGTTAAGGTACTCGAGTCGATTTCCGAGGGTCGCGGGTTCGAATGTTCCTTTCATCAAACATGCTCGCCCAAAACCGATGAGTATTGTTCATTTTAGAGCAAAGCCACATTGGGCTCTCTAATGTTTCCAATGCGTAGAATCGAACATGGGTACACTGGCGTTGGTCCAGCATGGCCAGGTGGTAAAGAAACAACTGAGGCGAATATTTTTTTCTAAATGACTTCACTCGGTTTCTCTTTCTGTGTGAAACTTTTACCAATCTTTTTTTTCCTATTTTAAGTTTACACTGAAACTATTTAAGGTATAAGAATTGCTCATGGAAAACGGTTTCAAATGATTTATGTACAGAAGTCAGTTTTGTATGTAAAACTGTTAGCAATGTATTAAGACTAGGGGCCCAGCATGGCCAGATGGTTAAGGTTCTCGACTCGTAATCTGAGAGTCGTGGGTTCGAATCCCGGTTGCACCAAATATACTCGCCTTTTCAGCCGTGGGGGCGTTATAATGTGACGTTTAATAACACTATTCGTTGGTAAATTAGTAGCCCAAGAGTTGGCGGTAGGTGCTAACTACTAGTTGCTTTTCCTCTCGTCTTATACTGCTAAGTTAGACACGGCTAGCGCAGATATCCGTCGTGAAGCTTCGTTAGAAATTCAAGAAAGAAATGAACAAAACCCACAAGACCAACGCAGCCTAGTCGTATAACTTATGAAACAAGCAAGGAAGGGATGGCTTTATGTTGAATAAAATATGAAGCCATGTGTAGCAGTGATGAAAATATATAAAAACAGTGAATAAATAAAGAGTGTTCTTATCACGTAACAATTTATAAAGCAACAAACAAGAATAAAAATAACAAATGTTAAGCCTAACTCTAATGAGAATAAAGTCGAGACAGAGGCGAAAACAAAGAAAACTGGAAGAAATATAATATGAAAGGTTTCTGTTTGGGAATCGTACCATGATGAAAGGTATTGTTGAATTTTTGAGATCGAATTAGGATTTTCCTGGAGGACTAAATATTTAATTTCGTATATTCAGTACACACATGGAGGTGGAAAGAACATAATGTCTCACATTTACACATATTACTAACACATATGTAGGTGGAAAGAACATAATGTCTCATATTTGTACATGTTACTAACACACATGTAGGTGTAAAGAACATAGTGTTTCATATTTATACATGTTACTAACACACATGTAGGTGTAAAGAACATAGTGTTTCATATTTATACATGTTACTAACACATATGTAGGTGTAAAGAACATAGTGTTTCATATTTATACATGTTACTAACACATGTGTAAAGAACATAGTGTTTCATATTTATACATGTTACTAACACATATGTAGGTGTAAAGAACATAGTGTTTCATATTTATACATGTTACTAGAAAATGTGAAACAGAATCCAATGCCAGAATTATGCATTAAAAGTGAAAAAATATTTTTAATGAAAAAAAAGCTGCGAAACGTTCTGTTTTCTCGTGCTTCTATTTTGGCTGGACTTCTTTTGCTGCTTCTATTTTTCCATCATGTAGCTGGACAGTCACTGGAGTTACATCAAGTGAAGTTTCTGAAGATATAGCGAATCTGTGCTGAGAGGAGAACTGGTATTAGTTGAATTTCTGTTTTGCCTTTTTCCAGTCGCAAAAACCGGTGGATATGAAGGTATACTCCACTGGCCTCACCAAGTTCCCTGAGAAAAGGCCTCTATTTTCCGCCTTGGCACAATGAAAGCATATGACTTTTTGAGTCTCATTGTCGAAGTGCAGTCATGGGAACTCATCAAACCACTTGTCCTGGAAGTTGATATTTAGAGATTATGCTTCCTGTCGTTGCAATCTCTCTCCAACTTGGGTGGTCAAGAACGTTGTGGTTCCTTTTCGTCTCCTTAGATGAAAGATTATTAAAATTTACATAAGGTTTTTCTTTAATTTATTTTGACTTTATTAAGGTGAAGAAATGAGGAGAAGTATATGAGAGTATCACGAAATAAGGGAGAACTGGACGAGGACGGCATAAGTGAAATGAGCCAGGCCTTGGTCCATGGTCAGAATACCCTGGCAGCTGGCAAGTTGATTTTGAATTAACTATACCTAACTAAAATGGCTTTTTTCAGGACTAGGCAAGAATGTAGCCTTGGCTAGGATCTACAGATCGAATGCCAGAGTTTTAGCTGTGGGAGGAAACGGGTGTACTCAGAAAACCCACTTTTATTGGTGGGTGTTACGTTTTTTATTGCGGACTGAACGCAACAGAAAGACACAGATAGCAGCTTGTTTAATTTATTATAATTATCTACTTATGTGATAGATACAAAATATATTATCTAATGGCAATAACAGATATCCAGTTTCAACCATCAAAACAACTTACAATACAAAAAATACTGGCCTGTGCTTAATAATATGATCCAGGATAAGTGTCCAAATCCGAAATCCAAAATTCCAATCTAGGCGTTGAATTCAGTCCCACGGAGAAATTTTCGAAGTTTGAATGGGTAATTTCAAACAAAAGTTCACAGTCCAATTCCTATTGACTTTCGATATAATCCGTAATCCGACTGAATTGTAAAGATTGACGGAATATAAATTTCACCGCTTTAGTCGATCTAGTTCTATTCACAAATTCAGTTTAAACTTTCTCAAACGAGACAAACTTCTTGACCCGAGTAAAAGTGGATGATTTACCTCGCATCGCCGTCTGTTTATATACTATATCGCGTGACTTCCCAGAATTCCACAGTACAAACACCAGGCCAATACAAGCGATCAATCTATTTAGTTTTAAAAATTTCTAAATGAATTTTAATTAATTCTAAAATGTTATTTTAAATTTCACCGATTTAAACCTCGAAACAATAATATAAATATAGAATTATAAATAATAAATATGGGAATTCAAATACGACATTACATTATATTTACATAACATATGCATGATATTTACATGACATTTACATAACACTCGACATGGTTGTCGTTTACATAACATTTACATAACACTTTCGACAACATTTACATGATATTTACATAACAGTGGGGCATCGAAAAATCTACCCAGACCGTATCCGGAAGTAGCTGGGAAGAAACAAAGGAATAAAAAGAAAATTGATGGATTATAGTAGTGGTTTACATGTGGCTGGATGTTAGGTGAGAAGTAAAACTGCCAGCTGGTGTTTGTAGATCGGATAAGAACTTCGTGTTGAGCTTGTGTTCACATGTGAAGCCCATTGGTGAGAGAGAAAAACGTGGTTTTGGTGGTGAAACAACTGTCTGTTCTTCTTCGGTAAATTGTTCTTCGCTGGATGCTTTGTTTCTTCTTGTAATTATAGTTTGCGCTTGCTGAATGATGGAGGTCTGTTTTTCTGTTTGAGCTGACGCGTCGATAGTTATCTTGTTGATGGTCTGAATCTAGCTGGTAGTTGAATTCTGTAGAACTGAAGTCTGGCATGATCTGTCAATTTTCTCCCTCGGGTTGTTAAATCTTCGCGTGTTGTTACCAGAAGTTGTCATCTTCTGGGTCGAGTTGTCTCTATCTGCTTTCGTGTTGTTTTTTAGCTGGTTCTAAATTCGTCGGTATTTCCGTAGTTTCTCGTTGAAAGCTGTCCGTTGGTTGTCCATATTGTCTGGGCACTTGGAAGATGGACTGAATTGTACAATGTATTTAAGTCGAACGCGCGAACCTCACAGTGACTACCGAGCCGACTGACCAACTGGACATCGCTGGTTCAATAATGCATGCTAGTTACAACACAAGTAATTGCAAGATTCTCGAAAAATACTTAAAGAATCACAAATATATTATATTCCTGTTAAAGCTCATCAAAAGACAAACACGTTGTGATATAGTGTGTATAAGCATGTCTGTTAAATAAAAACACCTAAACAAAAACTAACAACACAATTCGAGTAGAGGCTTTAGGACGTTGAAATCGCTCTTTTTGTGTTCTAATTATACAAAAAAAAATACAATATTTTTATTATCTATGATAAGAGAATATATTGTTCTTTTACCATAAAGCACCAGCACTTTATTAGAGGGTGGTGATAATCTGAAATTTCATGGACTAATGAGGCCACAAACACAGGTCTAATTAGCCCTGTTGTAAAATCGAGGCTCAGACTAAAGGGAGAAAAGGGGGTGATGTAGGGCTCGCCTGGATCCGAGCGGCCCGAACCAGTCGTTAACTTTACACTAAACGTACACTGTGGTCAGCGAATTCTGCAGCTAAGGAAGGCATTCCACAATAAAACCGGCTACACATGCATAATAACAAATGGCTTAGGAAAACCGCACAATATACACATAAGATTGATGTAGCTACAAGCTACAAATGGTCTGCCAGATCTAGATCACAGTTTACACTTGGGACTAATATTTTCGAATTTCATGCTCTGTTCAATTTGTTGTAATGAAAATTTTACTTAATCTTACACTACGTACAAGAAGTAGGTAGATTATGTGATGGTGCTTGTAAGCCTTGCATGTATACTTAGGCCTACTGACTGATACTTACGAAGTATCGCTGAGATCGAAAAGCTTAGAAGCACTATACGAAATATGTACATTTCGGCTACTGAAAAAGCCTACATCTAGGTCTAATTATGTAATTCAATTGATAAGAACACGAGAATCACAAGAACAAACACATAATTTGTAAGCTTGTGATGTAATAAAACAATTCAACAGACCAAACTGTAGGGGGAGATGATTGTATGCACCACAACCCCACCTAAAATGAAGGGAAGTGCCTCCCCTATCCCTCCCAGGATCTACGTCCCTGATTGTTTCTCTTTGTCTCTTTGAAACACATAAAGAAAGTATTTTACGGTTAGCCGAGTTTGTGTAACTTTGTGCTCAACAACGACTGTTCATTTGACCATATTTAATGTTAACAAAAATTATTGTACAGAACAGACATTTTGTTGCTCTTTCTCGAAGCACAAATATATTAATTTCTGTGCATAAAGAACAGGCCCGGCAGGGCCAAGCGTGTTGAGGCGTGTGACTCATAATCTGAGGGTCGCGGGTTTGCATTCCCGTCGCGCCAAACATGCTCGTCCTTTCAGCCGTTGGACGTTATAATGTTACTATCAATTCCACTATTCGTTGGTAAAAGAGTAGCCCAAGAGTTTGTGATGGGTGGAAATGACTAGCTGCCTTCCCTCTTGTCTTACACTACTAAATTAAGGACGGCTTGCACAGATAGCCTTCGAGTAGCTTTGTGCGAAATTCAAAAACAAACAAGCATAAAGTACAACAAATATTTGAATGACTTTTTAGAGAAAATACTGCATAATGAACAGTTGTTCATATATAATTAAATTGTCTGTTCGATGTGTGTGAAATTAGCAGTTGTAGACATTAAAAATATATCTTTTTAGAAGTACAAACCGACTCACATATGCCGTTACGTATCCTACCAATTAATAAATACATTTCAAAACAACACTAATTTTAGTAAAGATAAACGTGTGGTCGCTCTTTTTCCAAACCAAACATGACTGTTAATGATAGATAAAAGTTATTAACATGACAATGAAAAGTCAAGAATAATTACATAAAATGTAAACAATAAAAAGTTGTAAATATCATGGAGTATAGGCATTTATTTAGACAAGTTACTCTCACAGGCTTGTCGTCATGTGGACCAAGCAGGTTGAAGAAGACATTGATATGGATATATAACCATCACAGAATTAAGAACACAGTTGTATAGATATGTAACCCACGCGGGTTGAAGAAGACATTGATATGGATATGTAACCATCACAGAATTAAGAACACAGTTGTATAGATATGTAACCCACGCGGGTTGAAGAAGACATTGATATGGATATGTAACCATCACAGAATTAAGAACACAGTTGTATAGATATATAACCCACGCGGGTTGAAGAGGACATTGATATGGATATGTAACCATCACAGAATTAAGAACACAGTTGTATAGATATGTAATACACGTGGGTTGAAGAAGACATTGATGTGGATATATAACCATCACAGAATTAAGAACACAGTTGTATAGATATGTAATACACGCGGGTTGAAGAAGACATTGATATGGATATGTAACCATCACAGAATTAAGAACACAGTTGTATAGATATGTAATACACGTGGGTTGAAGAAGACATTGATGTGGATATATAACCATCACAGAATTAAGAACACAGTTGTATAGATATGTAATACACGCGGGTTGAAGAAGACATTGATATGGATATGTAACCATCACAGAATTAAGAACACAGTTGTATAGATATGTAATACACGTGGGTTGAAGAAGACATTGATATGGATATGTAACCATCACAGAATTAAGAACACAGTTGTATAGATATGTAACCCACGCGGGTTGAAGAAGACATTGATATGGATATGTAACCATCACAGAATTAAGAACACAGTTGTATAGATATATAACCCACGCGGGTTGAAGAGGACATTGATATGGATATGTAACCATCACAGAATTAAGAACACAGTTGTATAGATATGTAATACACGCGGGTTGAAGAAGACATTGATATGGATATGTAACCATCACAGAATTAAGAACACAGTTGTATAGATATGTAACCCACGCGGGTTGAAGAAGACATTGATATGGATATGTAACCATCACAGAATTAAGAACACAGTTGTATAGATATATAACCCACGCGGGTTGAAGAGGACATTGATATGGATATGTAACCATCACAGAATTAAGAACACAGTTGTATAGATATGTAATACACGTGGGTTGAAGAAGACATTGATGTGGATATATAACCATCAGAGAATTAAGAACACAGTTGTATAGATATGTAATACACGCGGGTTGAAGAAGACATTGATATGGATATGTAACCATCACAGAATTAAGAACACAGTTGTATAGATATGTAACCCACGCGGGTTGAAGAAGACATTGATATGGATATGTAACCATCACAGAATTAAGAACATAGTTGTATAGATATGTAATACACGTGGGTTGAAGAAGACATTGTTATGGATATGTAACCCTCACAGAACTAAGAACACAGTTGTATAGATATGTAATACACGTGGGTTGAAGAAGACATTGTTATGGATATATAACCATCACAGAATTAAGAACACAGTTGTATAGATATGTAACCCACGCGGGTTGAAGAAGACATTGATATGGATATGTAACCATCACAGAATTAAGAACACAGTTGTATAGATATGTAACCCACGCGGGTTGAAGAAGACATTGATATGGATATGTAACCATCACAGAATTAAGAACACAGTTGTATAGATATGTAATACACGTGGGTTGAAGAAGACATTGTTATGGATATGTAACCCTCACAGAATTAAGAATACAGTTGTATAGATATGTAATACACGTGGGTTGAAGAAGACATTGTTATGGATATGTAACCATCACAGAACTAAGAACACAGTTGTATAGATATGTAATACACGTGGGTTGAAGAAGACATTGTTATGGATATGTAACCCTCACAGAATTAAGAATACAGTTGTATAGATATGTAATACACGTGGGTTGAAGAAGACATTGTTATGGATATGTAACCATCACAGAACTAAGAACACAGTTGTATAGATATGTAATACACGTGGGTTGAAGAAGACATTGTTATGGATATGTAACCCTCACAGAATTAAGAACACAGTTGTATAGATATGTAATACACGTGGGTTGAAGAAGACATTGATATGGATATGTAACTTTCACAGAACTAAGAACACAGTTGTATAGATATGTAATACACGTGGGTTGAAGAAGACATTGATATGGATATGTAACTTTCACAGAACTAAGAACACAGTTGTATAGATATGTAATACACGTGGGTTGAAGAAGACATTGTTATGGATATGTAACCCTCACAGAATTAAGAACACAGTTGTATAGATATGTAATACACGTGGGTTGAAGAAGACATTGTTATGGATATGTAACCCTCACAGAACTAAGAATACAGTTGTATAGATATGTAATACACGTGGGTTGAAGAAGACATTGATATGGATATGTAACCCTCACAGAATTAAGAACACAGTTGTATAGATATGTAATACACGTGGGTTGAAGAAGACATTGTTATGGATATGTAACCCTCACAGAACTAAGAATACAGTTGTATAGATATGTAATACACGTGGGTTGAAGAAGACATTGATATGGATATGTAACCCTCACAGAATTAAGAATACAGTTGTGTAGATATGTAATACACGTGGGTTGAAGAAGACATTGATGTGGATATGTAACATTCACAGAACTAAGAACACAGTAATATAGATATGTAATGCACGTGGGTTGAAGAAGACATGTATATAGATATGTAAGCCTCAGAGAATTAAGAATACGTGTGTGTAGATAATTAACTCTCTTTGACTTAATAACGAATTTATTCAGACAAGTAAACGAAGCATGTTGTAAAACACATGTATATGAGTGTGTTATCCCACAGAATTAAGAACACATCGATAAACTCGTGTACTGTCATGTCGATTTAGGAAGACACGTGTATCTCCCCAGTAGAGTGAAAAACACGCCCACAGATAGATATAAACGCGCGTACATTGAGAAAAAGTCAACCGACAGTGAGGGATCTCAGAGAACAGTATTAACTTTTTCTTCTTGCTCAGGTTGAAATGGAAAGCTTTTGGTTTTTAAGGTTGGCTTTCTCATTTAATGTAATTTTCTTTTCATTTGTATAGCCCAGATCAATGTATTTGAATGTAGTGTATTCCAAAACATGTCAAGACAAATAACAAGAAACATGCACTTGTGAAATATTAAACATCTGGAAAGATGAAAAGTCATATTTCGCTTTCTTAGAGTTTTAAATAGTTTTCCAAGAATCAACAGCGTACATAAACAGTACAAAACCGTTTCCACAGATTTTTGTAGTAACTCAACTTGTAATAACGTCACAGTAAAAAGCTTTTTGTTCTTGTTTTGTTTTTAGAACATGTTAAATGTAAAAATTAAACACATCAGATTGATCGCATACCCTTGGCATATCTAACTGAAATCTGATTTATCGTATAGTCTCAGTTGTCCCCGAAGAAGAAAGGTCCACCTTATAAAAACGCGTTGTCCGGTATGACCGGGTGGTTTCGAATCTCGGTCACATCCAACATGCTCGCCCTTTCTTCCGTGGGGGCATTATAATGTGAAAGTAAGTTTTACTATTTGTTGGTAAAAGAGTAACCCAAGAGTTGACGGTGGGTAGCGGTGACAGCCCTCTTGTAGCTTTGCGCGAAATTTAAAAGACAAGCAATCAAAAACGCTCGAGTTATAAACAAAGCACCAGGAGAAGATGAAATACAAGCTATTCTCCTAAAAAAGGGCACTCCGAAATTGTTTGACCACCTAAATTCACTATTTAACTTATCGCTATCCTCAGGATATATTATATCCCAGTACTTGGAAGCTAGCAAATATTTTAATGTTCCATAAGGAAGGAAAACCAGCGAATAAACCAAATAGCTACCGACCAATGAGCCTGACCAGCTGTGTTGGCAAAATTCTTGAAAGAATAATAAGCAATAGACTCTTCACATTCTTGGAGATAACATCAAAATTACCAGAAGAACAGAATGGATTCAGAAAATTTAGACAAACGACAGACCATTTAATAGATTAACCGAAATCATAATAGATAGTTTCAACAAAAACGAATGTACAGTCGCTTGCTTCCTCGATATCGAGAAAGCATTCGACACCGTTTGGCACGATGGTCTAAGGTTCCGAATGAATGAAATGGAACTACCGCGAGGAATTATTCGCTGGTTATCTAACTTTTTGGAAAACAGAAAATGTAGAGTAAACGTAGAAGGAACTTTTTCTGAATACTTTACTCCACAAGCTGGTGTCCTACAGGGAGGGGTAGTTAGCCCTATACTCTTCATCATTTATGTAAACAATATGCCATTGAAGGATCCAAATCATGGATTTTCATCACAGTTCGCAGATGATGTGGCAATCTGGAAAAGTGCCTAAACACCCACGATAGCAGCTACAAACATACAACCACAATTAAATAGAATTAGTGAATACTGTGAAAAATATAGAATTAAAATAAACACAGCAAAAACTCAGCTCGTAGTCTTTACGAAATCGACAAAACACAAAAAACAACAGCCAGAAATATATATGAATGGCACTCTACTCCAGATTGCCCAATCAGCAAAATTTTTAGGTCTGACTTATGATTCAAAATTAACTTGGATCAATCATCTCAACGAAATTAAAAATAAAATCTGGCGAAGAACCAACTATGCGAGGAGTCTAACTGGTAAAAACAGTAGAGCATCTACAGATAACATACTGAAAATATACAAAACATATATTAGACCAGTAATAGACTATGCAGCTCCAGCATGGGTAACTGTAAGTAATAAAACAATCAAAACTAAACTACAAACAATCCAAAACACACTTCTCACAACTGCATACAGAGTCTCGAGATCAATATCATCTAAATTCATTCATAAATACTCGAACATACCAACCATATCAGATAGACTTCTAAATATTACAATTAGGTACTTTAACAAAAATTGGATGAAAAATGATTTATTATGCGAACTAGACAGGTACCTCATACATGATGAAGAAAATCCTAAATATCTCTCCCCAATTAACATATATTTTAAATATAAAGACAAATAAATTCAAGTAAAATATGTATGTATATAAACTTTAAATCTTATATTGATAGTTTACATATTTATGTATTTAAAAAAAATAATAAATTGCCACCAGTTAACTTGACCTACTGTGAATTATATAAACATTTAAAACAAAATAATAGACTATAAATGGACATTGCCCTGAGAAGGACCTAACATACAAACAGTTCGGGAAAATAAGTTCAGGAAGGAGGAAGAGTTCAAAGAGAACCTGACCCTCCAGGGCAAAATACCCAGATACCCTTGATCCATCCATCGAGTTATAACGTTTTGATTTTATCATCGTATATTCTAATCGTGTCTCGATATCCAGGACGTGCCAAGTAAGAAAATATCATTTTTATCTTTCAAAACATGCAGAATTTTAAGGAAATTTCGAATGATGTTTGTAGAATTTTGAAATGTGAAATAGTACTTTAATTTTAAACAACTATTCAGGACTTTTATAGAAACCAGGTGGTCGTCCGTAGTCTTAACGTCTCATTCTGTTACGAGCGAGTTGTACTTTGTTATCACGTTTCTCTGTTGTATTTTAATTAAATATGAACACACATACGCATATAATTAATTTAAAATGAACTATCATCTTCCACACAGCCGTATCTCATTTTTTATTACCTCCACTAAGTCCACCTATCCATATCACCATTACTAATACGATCAATATAACATAACCCAATTTAAACATTTAAAGCACAATGAATCCATTGATACTTTCTTTGGCAAACCGAGGTTTTCTTTCTTTAACTGTTTCATTGTTTCGGTCCATATTAGATATTTTTATTTGTAATTAACAGGTTGTACTTACTATGATAATGCCGTTAATAAATTGCAAAACATAAATATTTAATCAAATCAGCTACTAAATTAACAGAACAATAATTATTTTCAGTTTTATTGTCTGGAGATTTCATTTTACACTAATAACAATGTGAAATGGCATGAATCTTAATACACAAACGTGAGGCTTACCCAAAACAATATTTCACTAAAATCCTTTGTAATTTGTCCTTTGTTTTCGTGTACAATTAAAGATCAAAAACGTCTTAGAAATCTTCATCAAACAACTAGAAAAATACAAGTAACAAAATATTGATTAATGTTACAACGATGCAGTAACTATAAATACAGCGTTGAATTAATGTAATTAAGCCTAATTTGAAAACGTACTCTAGAATCAGATAGCCTAGGCCTAAATGCGAAATATTTATCACAAAAGAAAAAAAATTAAGTTTTAGACCTAAATCGTTTTTGAATTAAACTGTTTGTTTGTTCTATTACCGCAGTTAAGAAATGAAATATTTTTGTCAACGCATTTACTAAATTAATAAGTTAAGAAATATTTTTTTCCACTTTCGCTGTCGAGACATTTGACCTTACACTTTGCAACATATATTAACAACGGTATCAAGCAATACTTAAACTACATGACTTAAAGAGTCGTTTGATTTCTGTAGTGCATATTGGTGTATTGACGACATGTTAACACCAGAAATACGACCTTCTTCAAGAAGCTGGAAAACGAAACGATGAGTGTCTAATTAAATAAAAAGCAACATTTTGACGTTATGAGATCGTTTATGAGGAAGTGAGAATGTGAAAACATTTCTATTAGAAATAATAACACATATATTAGGAAATGAGAAGGTGAAAACATTTGTTAGAGATAATAACACATATATTAGAAAGTCGTTGTTGTTTTGAATTAAGCACAAAGCTACACAATGGGCTATCTGTGCTCTGCCCACCACGGGTATCGAAACCCGGATTTTAGCGTGTAAGTCCGCAGACATACCGCTGAGTCACTGGGGGGCTATTAGGAAGTGAGAAGGTGAAAACATTTCTGTGGGAGATAATAACACATTATGTTTCTGGATTTACCTCTGTTTTGTTGGGGAAGAAGAAAGAAATCTTGTAATATTTTTGTTTGAACGCGTGAAACACTTTAAACAGGTTAAGAATTGTTTATCTATGGATATTTCGGGAGGGTGTAGCGTGAATGAATTTTCTGTAATGGTTGCTAGGAATACAGGATTTTTGTGTTTGTTTGGGATCGGTTGCTATGCGACTTAGGATCAGAACGACACGAGATGTTATGTTTTCGGATCTCAATCACGATCTTTTTCCAACCCAGAAACGTGACTTCCACGTGCTCTGAGAAACGTTTAGTGGATGGTACAGTCATTAATTAGGCTTACGGATACTCACTCATTTGATTAAGATATGCTAATTAACTTTGGTGCATTCTGCTGGTATGATTAATCACGAAGTCACGAGTTCAAGGGTGTGCACAGCGAAAAGTGTTGGTTAAACTGTAACGTGGTGAACATTAAACCAAAATGTCTTGGGGAGTTTGGATCACCGAGCTTCATAATAGATTGTCTGCATCCTGTCCGCCGTAAGGAGTCGAATCCCGGGTTTTAGCCTCATTAGTCCGTGAACTTACTGCTGACCCAACGGATAAAAAATTAAAATGAACATTTAAACATAATTAGAGATGCATTTAATAGTAATGTATCTTGGAACAACATCACTCTATATTTATGTGTCACAATTCCTGTCTACAGATACATCTAAAACTAATGGATGTGGTAACAACAACATGATTTATGTGTCACAGTTCCTGGTCACATATACATCTAATACTAATGGATCTTGGAACAACATCACTCTATATTTATGCGTCACAATTCCTGTCTACAGATACATCTAATACTAATGGATCTTGGAACAACATCACTCTATGTGTCACAGTTCCTGGTCACATATACATCTAATACTAACAGAGCTTTCAGGTGCTATGAATTATTCAAGTACGTTTTGAAACTAACATTGATTTCATGTAAAAAAAGACGTTTTTAAATTGGCATTTCTTGAGTCTCATTATTGCAAAAAAGGTATTTTCCGAAAACGTTAAAAGATGTAACTGTGATTGTTTTCATCACTAATAATCTTAGGCCTTGAAATTAAAATTTGTTTCAATTTATATCTTAATTGTATAACGTAAAAAAACTGATCATTTGTTGATCATTTCTGTCAACATTTAACAAGCGAATTTTTTGTTCAAGATAAACGTCTGTTTTAGATCTTCTTAAAAAAATGTAAAACTTAAATCCAAACACATTTTATTCTGCATCCTGCTATGAAGAGGCCCCGGCATGGCCAGGTGGTTAGGACGATCGACTCCTAATACAAGGGTTGCAGGTTCAAATCCTCATGACATCAAACATGCTCGCCTATTCAGCTGTGGGGCGTTATAATGTACGCTCAATCCTACTATTCATTGGCAAAAGAACAACCTAAGAGTTGGCGATTGCCTGCCCTCTTGGCCTGGCATGGCCAAGCGCGTTAAGGCGTGCGCTTCGTAATCTGAGGGTCGTGGGTTCGCATCCCTATCGCGGCAAAAATGCTCGCCCTTTCAGCCGTGGGGCGTTATAATGTTACGGTCAATCCCACCATTCACTGGTAAAAGAGAAGCCCAAGAATTGGTGGTGGGTGGTGATGACTAGCTGCCTTCCCTGTAGTCTTAAACTACTAAATTAGAAACGGCTAGCACAGATAGCCCTCGAGTTGCTTTGTGCGAAATTCAAAAACAAAAAAAAACAAGCCTGCCCTTTAGCCTTACACTGCTAAGTTAGGGACGACTAGCGCAGATAGCACTCGTGTAGCTTTGCGCGACATTGAAAAGCAAACAAACATGCTATGAAACGTTATCTTAGCTTTGTATTTTTATAGTTCATACTTCATAAACAACGTTTTTAGCTACTTTAGTTTTCTCACATCTTTGTATTTTTATAGTCCACATTTTATAAACGGCTCATTTAATTCAGAGAGAAGGTTTGATATATTTATTTGTTACCGAGATATAATCTGAAAAGGCAGAACTTTTCACGTGATATTAGTTAGTGTGACTATTATTAGGGATGTCTGTCTTCCATTAAACGAATCTGTGGAAAAATGGTGCTATTGGAGAGACTCGGGAGATTGTATGTTTGAAGGATCAGGGAATATGTTTTGTCTCGGCTGAACACAAAGCAGTACCACATCGGTTGAAAACAAGTGTTTTTCTTTGTTTCACAAACAGTGAAAATGCGACGTAGACAGTTGACTTTTCTTTTATCTATTTGGCTGAGCACTTGCAAATATGAAAATAACGATCCATCTACAAATAAACCTGCAATAATATTACTTAAAAGGCACAAAAGGAAAGTATTATAAAAAAATAAATTATGGTAATCATAAACCATTTGATATGGAGCTGGATGAAAATAATAAGTTATTCTGTGTTTGATATATCAGTGGAAGGATACATTTCTGAGAAAAGTGTCCCAGGTATTAAACCAACTCGTTGTTCACTCATAAAGAAGTAAACTTACCATTGTTAGAAATGCATTTCATTATTTAAATCTATTCACTAAGTACATGTATTCGTGGGTATGTATGGATATAGATTTGTGAAGTGTTAAATTTTTTTCCTATTTATTTGCTTTACGTGAGACTAAAATTTTTTTTTTTTTTTTGAAAATGACTCAAAACACAAATTGTTTAGAATATTTATGATTCACTAGCAATACGGCACAGCCGTTGCTAAGCAACACTCCAGTTTCCTGTTAAAACCGGTTTCTACTTCGTGGTGTGAAAATTTGTTTGTCGTTAACGTTTATCACACTTTATGTCTTCTATATTTTTGATAAAACTATGCTTTAAATAGATTGTTCTTGTACTCTAGATGAACGTTTTGTACGATCTATATAAATGTTTTTTATTTGCAACATACAAGTTCTCTATATTTATGTTTCATATAAAGCTTGTATTCTACTACAGTTTTCCTACACCCTACTCTCCATCATTTAACATGGCGTGTTTTCTTACGTTACATTTGAACAGTTTAATCGACATACGTATATAGATAAATATATACATACATACAAATGAATAGTTATAAAATCACTATTGCAATACTCTATAAGATTTCTATTCCTCAACTTTGTTGTCAGTATTATACTCGTTAATATATTATTGATTTTGTTTGTTTATTTGTTTTGAATTTCGCGCAAAGCTACTCGAGGGCTATCTGCGCTAACCCTCCCTAATTTAGCAGTGTAAGGCTAGAGGGAAAGCAGGTAGTCATCACCACTCACCGCCAACTCTTGGGTTACTCTTTTACCAACGAATAGTGAGATTGAGTGTCACATTATATCACCCCAAGGGCTAAAAGTGCGAGCATGTTTCTTGGGGCGACCAGGATACGAACCCGCGACTCTCAAATTACGAATCCAATGCCTTCACCCACCTGGTCATGCCGGGCCCTTTTCGTTATTTATTTCTTAACGAGTATCATAGAAGCAACCAATAAATATAGATTATGTTTTAAGATACACATGATGGTGTAATGTTAACTGTTGCACCTGGCGAAAACTTAACAGAAACACAGGTTATGATCATAAAAGTTTTAAACTGGATTATGAAACGACCAGTATTATATTTCCTCAACCGTAATTTTCTTAGTTCCAGCTACAGTTATGTAAGTTCTACACTTATACAGCCATTTAATACGTTACTACTTGAAGTAACGTCGTACAAAATGAATATTTATATTTTTATCAATAACGGACTAACTTTTAGTAAATACGTTTTGATACGATTAGTGAAATTTCTTGTATCAAATTGGAATAATACAATTAAAAATAAAATTAGGCTAAACAACTTTTTCACAGATAAAGATAAAAAACACAACGTTAAATTATTACATATGAATAAATCACAACTTTAAAAACATCCACAACATTAGCGTAGAGTCATCACAACTGAATATAATAGAAACAAATTAATTGCTGACTTATATATTTATATCTGCTTCAATTTACTTACACCTATATTACACTCATAGCGCCATCTAGACTTCGCACACTATTACAACATTTTCCCTGAATAGCTAATAGAATTTGTTGTTGTTGTTTTGAATTAAGCACAAAGCTACACAATATGTGTGCTCTGCCCACCACGGGAATCGAAACCCGGATTTTAGCGTGTAAGTCCGCAGACATACCGCTGAGCCACTGGAGACGGCTAATAGAACCAACTTTCTCTCCTTGACGTCCCCCTCTAGTACAGCGGTAAGTCTCCGGATTTATGACACTAAATCAGGGGTTCGATTACCCTCGGAAGGGATCGCAAATAGCCCGACGTAACTTTGCTCTAAGAAAAACACACACTCTAGTTAATGTTTCCCATTTCTTGACCAAAATTTTTATTAAAGTATTTATTTAGATTTAATCATTGATCTAATAATTATTTTCCACTTAAATAAAACTTAATTCAATAATTTAACATTTTAGTTGTCTGTGATATGAGATGCGCTTGTGATATATTTATGTAGGCTAAACGTTCAGATATCTTGAAGTGTGAATTATTATTGTTACGTATTTTTTATGTGTTTTATGTTCTTCGTAGATTAAACGCAACAGAAAAACACAGATAACAGCTTGTATAATTTATTACACTAACCTATTAACAAATATAACAGATATAACATACATTATATAATAACAGTGACAGATATTAAGTTACAACATTCGAAATTAATTACAAAACAAAATAAAAATTAGTTTCAAACTTCAAAATAAATCACAATACAAAACGGTACTGGCCTGTATCTAATATAATGATCTAAAATTAAAGTCTCAAATTCCAGTCTAGGGTGTGAATTTGGTCCCACGAAGTAATTCCGAAACAGTTCACAGTTCAATGAAATCGCCGTCTCTCAGCACAAGCAGTAATTCAGATGTATCGTAGAGATTGACGAAATAAAATCACAACTTCCGTAGATCTAACTTTTGTCACAAATCCAAGTTGAATATTCACAGCAAACACTTAATCTTTCTCAAATAACTAACTCTCTTCTTTTGAAATGAAACTGGTGTCTGAATCTCACTCTTTGTCTTCGAATAAAACTAATGACTGAATCTCTCTCCCTCGAATAAAACTGATGACTGATGACTGAATCTCTCTCTTGTCACCGTCTTTTATACCGATAGGCCTATTTCTCGAACAATCTTGAAATTTCCATCAACTCCAGAGCTATCCACGCATATCCGTTCTTGCACGCGACTACACGTCTAGACAGGAAGTCACCAGCACTCATGTACAAACATGTGATTGGTCTACTAAATCCGAGAAAGCTCTAAAATGTTACCCTAAATAAATAACATATTTTAGTTTAAACTTCGAAACAATAATATCAATATGGAAAAAGGAATAATACAAATGAAAATTCAAACACAACACGACATGTTGTCGTTTACAAAATATTTACACATATACATAACATTATGCCTAATGATGTATACAAGTGTTAATGAAACGGCTTTAGTAGAAAAACTGATAGCCGTGTATCGATATAGAGCACGAAGATAATACTTCTCAGCACCAGTTTAAAAACACACTGGTTGAATGGAAATCCAAAGCGATTTTATGTATAAAGCGCTTGAAATACCATGTCGTGTTGTGTTTGGATTTCCATATCTATCGGTCGAGATTTTGGTTGTTGTTGTTTATATTATTGTTTCGAAGTTCAAATCAATAAAATATGTTGTTATTCATGTAGAAATTTCTAGAATTAGGTAGATCGATCATTTGTCTATAAATAGAATGTGTTTTGGCCTGGTGTCTGTACGAGAAGAATCCAGATTACTCTGGAATTCTGTGGAAGTTACGCGATTGTTCGAGAATACAGTAGGCCTACTAGTATATGAATAGACGGCGATGCGAGGAGAGGGAGTCAGTCATTCGTTTTCATTCGATTGAAGAGATGTTGTCGTCGTTTGAGAATTTTTCAACGTCTGCTGTGTGTTTATTCAACTTGAATTTGTGACTAGAACTAGATCTACAGAAGCTGTGATTTTATTTCATCAATCGTTACGATTCATTCGAATTACTGGTTATACTGAAGGCCAACACGTACAGGACTGTTTAGGGGAGACCGGGGCAAGTTGGAAAACGACAAATTTGAGACATTCATCTAAAACATCGTAAAAAGAACTTCGTCAAATTTATTGGACTGTGAATTGTTTCTGGACTTCTCCATTTAAACTTCGGAATTTCTTCGTGGGACCAAATTTACCCCCTAGACTGGAATTTTGGTTATCTGATCTAGATTTTTGGACTTTCATTCTGGATCATTCTATTGGACACAGGCCAGTACCATTTTGTATTTTAATTAATTTTGAAGGTTGAAACTGAACAATGACAGCATTGTTATTATATAATTTATTTTATAGCTGTCACATATATAATAGTTTATTGTAATAAATTATATAAGCTGTTATCTGTGTCTTTCTGTTGTGTTCAGTGCACATAAAAAAAAAAGGAACAGGCAACTTGAATATTATATCTGCTTATGAAGATGCCGAGCGCGTTAAGGCGTGCACTCGTAATCCGAGGGTCGCGGGTTCGCGCCCGCGTCGCGCTAAAACATGCTCGCCCTCCCAGCCGTGGGGGTGTATAATGTGACGGTCAATCCCACTATTCGTTTGTAAAAGAGTAGCCCAAGAGTTGGCGGTGGGTGGTGATGACTAGCTGCCTTCCCTCTAGTCTTACACTGCAAAATTAGGGACGGCTAGCACAGATAGCCCTCGAGTAGCTTTGTGCGAATTTCCAAAAAAACAAACAAACAAACAAACAAAGCTTATGAAGATATAATAAATAAATACGCAATTTATTTTCCAGCCGCTCGAGATTTTGCGACGGTTGAACGTGGAAGAAGCTTGTGTACGCTTGAATTGTGTCACGTGGCCACATGTAAATATTATTAATAACAGTTACTCTCACCACCTTATCATGCCGAGCCTAGGTAAAGAGTAGACCAACAGTTGGCGGTGGGTGGTATTAACTAGTTATCTTTCTTATCGTCCATTACTTCTCATAGAGAGAACCGTAACTTTTCAATATGTATATATACTTTACACTAGAAGTTGACCAGTCTCTATATGTTTCTGAATATTACAGTATTGGGACCTAACAGAGATGTACACTGCGGTCCAAAATCTTAAGGTCATTAACCTAAAGAAAAAAATATGGATCTTGTGTTGTTAGACTCAACGACTTATTTGAGTAGAGCTTTGAAAGATGAAAATAAGAAAAGGAAAATTAAAAAAAAACGTTTTTAGCATTTAATAGGGAAAATGTGAGCATTATAAAATTAACCGAACTACTAGTTGGTTAAAAGTTTATGACCACACCAAACATAAGTCTTAAACAGGGTAGGAAATGCCCAACAAGAGGTCTCAGTAGTGAGTAGCACGGCCGTCATTGCGAATAACTTTAAACATTCGCTTTGGCATGATCAGTATAAGTGTTTGCAGAAGGCTGGCTGGAATGTTATTACAAGTGGTGAAGATGGCTTCACGAAGATCATGCACTGTTTAAAATTGATATCTATTTCTATAGACTTTCCTTGTCATCCATTCCCAAATATTTTCAATGGGGATCAGTTCAAGTGAACACACTGGATGGTCCAAAAGAGTCACGTTATTCACCATTGTGGATTGCAGCGTTGTCCTGTTGAAAAATCCAGTGATTTCCACACAAGTGAGGGTCTTCAGTCAATAAGTATGCTCTCTCCAACATGCCAATGTAGTCAGCTGCTGTTTGACGCCCCTGTATAACCTGAACTCCATTGTTCCATGGAAAAAGAAAGCACCCCACATCATGATGGAACCTACTCCACTGTGTCGTATAGAAAATGTTTTTGGTGGGATATCCTTATTGTACCAGTAACGTTTCAAGTCATCTTGACCATCTAGGTTAAATTTTTTCTCTCAGAGAACAACACCTTCGTCCACCTTGTTTGGTGCTTCTCAGCTAAGTTTAACTGAGCTGTTTCGTGGTGTGGAAGGAGGCATGGCCTTTAGAGACGTTTACGGTTTTTAAAGCCTTTCTCTCGTAGATGCCATCTTATTGTTATTGAGTTGCATTGTGCGTCCATAAGAGCCTTCATCTAGTTCAACTATCGGCTAGTGTCTTGCCAGACAACCCGTCAAATCGTCCTGCTCAACACCGGCGAAATTGTCTTGGGCCGACCACTTGAAATTCTTGTTCCGTATCCCTCAGGGTCTTTTAAAAAATTTGCAACAACAATTTTACTACACCCAATCTCACCTGCGATGGCACGTTTAGAGAGACCTTACTTTTGCATTTCGACAATTCTACCATGTTTAAACTCTGTCAACTTTTTAGCCTTTGCCATGTTTTTTACCCAATGTAACACAGCAGGTGTCACTGGGAGATGTTGACAACGCTAATGCTTGAACACAAATGACTATATTTCGTTACGTGTTTACCAATAAACGCTTCGTGCCAGTGATGGTCTTAAACTTTTGACTAGCTAGTATTTAGGCTAATTTCACAGTGTTCACATTTTCCATATTAAATGCTAAAACGTTTTTTATTTTTATTTTCCCTTTTCTTATTTTCATCTTTCGAAGCTCTACTCAAATGAGTGGTTGAGTCTAAAAACGCAAAATGCACATTTTAAATTTATGTTCATTGGCCATAAGATTTTGGTCAGCAGTGTATATAGAAGATATAACATGTTTTACCCACAGTAGTTTATTGTTTGCTATTCAAAGAGATGCGTCATCTGTCATAAAATATTGTTTAACATGTTAAATCAACAGAATATATTTTTCAAAATTTATTTACTTGCAGTAAAAAGATATTTAAATAGCTGTCTGTGTTCCGTCAACCAACGAGAAATGACCTCCGTAAACAACTTATCACTTCCCCACAGGGAGCAGGGGGGACTTCAAAAGCATTATTAGAAAATATTACCAGTTGGGTAAACCATTTTGTTGTGGGGGAGGGGAGGGGATTTTGAAAGTCACGTGCTGAATACGATAATGTTATTTGTTAATTTTATTTTATTTTCACTCACGCTTCAACGAAACGTTGTCTATTACGTACACATGTATATATTAGAGAAACTTACAACGAAGGAAAAGTTTGTTCGCTGTAGTACTAATTACACGTTCGTGCTGACGTCTTGTATTACTGTCAATATGCTGTATAATTTGAAGGTTAATGATTAATGAGAGGGAATCCTCAATTGCAGCAAAACGTGGAATTCTTTAAGGCAGGATAAGAGCATATTAATCTATGAGACCGCTTTCTTTTCCTCTTTCTATGAGCTTTGTGTGTGTGTGTGTGCCAACACTATCCATGTTGTTACTCATCAGAAACTGTACCAGCCTAGCCTCAAGTTGAAATCTTTTTACACAGAATTAGAGTAAATTAATCTATGAGATGTTCGAAGTGGTTAAATATATCAATCGAAAGATTTTGACCTTGTTAGTCCAAGACTTAATTTAATATCAAACCAAACAAGAGATGAGGAAAACGTTAAGCTAAAAGTTTGTACTCGAAGAAAACAACAACAACACACATACATACAAAAAGCAGATATCCACTATCAGACACTTTGCCATAGCTGAATGTTACGTCATTGTGACTGAGTCCACACCCTCTATTTCTGGAACGGGCGTGGTCATATGGTTAGTCTGCCCGAGGGCAAGTCTGTTAAAATCCTGTTAGGCCCGATAGGGCCAGGTGGGTTAAGGCGTTTGATTTGTAATTCGAAGGTCGCGGGTTCGAATCCCCGTCGCACCAAACATGCTCGCCCTTTCAGCTGTGGAAGAGCTATGACGTGACGGTCAATCCCACGTTGGTAAAAGAGTAGCTCAAGAATTGACGGTGCGTGGTGATGACTTGGTGCCTTACCTCTATTATTACACTGTTTAATTAGAGGCGGCTGGCGCAAATAGCCCTCGTGTAGCTTTGCGCGAAATTCAAAAACAAACAAATGTCCTCTTCCAGCAAAATACATTCCACTCTTAGAGGCTGTGTATGTGTTATAAGAGTGACAGTCAATTGCTACTCTTCTAATAGAGCAGCCCCAGTGTTGGCTGTTTGTGCTTTTGACGAAGTGGCTTCACACAATATTACCGCCAGCTAGCTTGATTAAGCCTTGAGTAGCTCTAAGTGGATATCTCAAAGAAACTAACCCTTCACTTCCTACACTTCCTATGTTTCATTAAACTAAGAATACATATGAAACTTATGTGCTCGTATTCACTGTATACGTAATGAAATAATAGTAAGTTGAATTAATTTGTACTTTTGACATTATAAACTGGTTGCTTTGTTTCACAGTTTTATTTAGTCTAACAAGTTGGAAACAAAAGTATTTTCGCTGGAACATATGCAGGGTGAATAAATACGTTTTATCTTCTCTTACTGTTTACAGTTTTATTAACTGAAGTGTACTTGGTGAATCTGTACTCCCTGCTCATGAGTTATGTTTGTACTTGGTGAATCTGTACTTCCTACACATAAATTATGTTTGTATTTGGTGAATTTATGCTTCCTGCTCATGAGTTATGTTTGTACTTGGTGAATCTATGCTTCCTACACATGAGTTATGTTTGTACTTGGCAGATCTGTACTTTCTACACGTAAGTTACGTTTGTATTTGGTGAATCTATGCTTCCTGCTCATGAGTTATGTTTGTACTTGGTGAATCTGTACTTCCTACACATAAGTTATGTTTGTATTTGGTGAATTTATGCTTCCTGCTCATGAGTTATGTTTGTACTTGGTGAATCTATGCTTCCTACACATGAGTTATGTTTGTACTTGGCAGATCTGTACTTTCTACACGTAAGTTACGTTTGTATTTGGTGAATCTATGCTTCCTGCTCATGAGTTACGTTTGTACTTGGTGAATCTGTACTTCCTACACATAAGTTATGTTTGTATTTGGTGAATCTATGCTTCCTGCTCATGAGTTATGTTTGTACTTGGTGAATCTATGCTTCCTACACATGAGTTATGTTTGTACTTGGTGAATCTGTACTTTCTACAATAAGTTACGTTTGTATTTGGTGAATCTATGCTTCCTGCTCATGAGTTATGTTTGTACTTGGTGAATCTGTACTTCCTACACATGAGTCATGTTTGTACTTGATGAATCTGTACTTCCTGCTCATGAGTTATGTTTGTACTTGGTGAATCTATACTTCCTGCTCACCCGTTATGTCTGTATTTGGTGAATCTGTACTTCCTGCTCACCAGTTATGTTTGTACTTGGTGAATCTATACTTCCTGCTCATGAGTCATGTTTGTACTTGGTGAATCTATACTTCCTACACATGAGTTATGTTTGTACTTGATGAATCTGTACTTCCTGCTCATGAGTTATCTTTGTATTTGGTGAATCTGTACTTCCTGCTCACCAGTTATGTTTGTACTTGGTGAATCTGTACTTCCTGCTCACCAGTTATGTTTGTACTGGGTGAATCTGTACTTCCTACACATAAGTTATGTTTGTACTTGGTGAATCTATACTTCCTACACATGAGTTATGTTTGTACTTGATGAATCTATACTTCCTGCTCATGAGTTATCTTTGTATTTGATGAATCTGTACTTCCTGCTCACCAGTTATGTTTGTACTTGATGAATCTGTACTTCCTGCTCACCAGTTATGTTTGTACTGGGTGAATCTGTACTTCCTACACATAAGTTATGTTTGTACTTGGTGAATCTATGCTTACTACACATGAGTTATGTTTGTACTTGGTGAATCTATGCTTCCTACACATGAGTTATGTTTGTACTTGGTGAATCTATACTTCTTGCTCATGAGTCATGTTTGTACTTGGTGAATCTGTACTTCCTACACATAAGCTATGTTTGTACTTGGTGAATCTATGCTTCCTGCTCATGAGTTATGTTTGTACTTGGTGAATCTATACTTCTTGCTCATGAGTTATGTTTGTACTTGGTGAATCTGTACTTCCTACACATAAGTTATGTTTGTACTTGGTGAATCTATGCTTCCTGCTCATGAGTTATGTTTGTACTTGGTGAATCTATACTTCCTGCTCACGAGTTGTGTTTGTACTTGGTGAATCTATACTTCCTACACATAAGTTATGTTTGTACTTGGTGAATCTATACTTCCTACACATGAGTTATGTTTGTACTTGATGAATCTATACTTCCTGCTCATGAGTTATCTTTGTATTTGGTGAATCTGTACTTCCTGCTCACCAGTTATGTTTGTACTTGGTGAATCTGTACTTCCTGCTCACCAGTTATGTTTGTACTGGGTGAATCTGTACTTCCTACACATAAGTTATGTTTGTACTTGGTGAATCTATACTTCCTACACATGAGTTATGTTTGTACTTGATGAATCTATACTTCCTGCTCATGAGTTATCTTTGTATTTGATGAATCTGTACTTCCTGCTCACCAGTTATGTTTGTACTTGATGAATCTGTACTTCCTGCTCACCAGTTATGTTTGTACTGGGTGAATCTGTACTTCCTACACATAAGTTATGTTTGTACTTGGTGAATCTATACTTCCTACACATGAGTTATGTTTGTCCTTGATGAATCTATACTTCCTGCTCATGAGTTATCTTTGTATTTGATGAATCTGTACTTCCTGCTCACCAGTTATGTTTGTACTTGATGAATCTGTACTTCCTGCTCACCAGTTATGTTTGTACTGGGTGAATCTGTACTTCCTACACATAAGTTATGTTTGTACTTGGTGAATCTATGCTTACTACACATGAGTTATGTTTGTACTTGGTGAATCTATGCTTCCTACACATGAGTTATGTTTGTACTTGGTGAATCTATACTTCTTGCTCATGAGTCATGTTTGTACTTGGTGAATCTGTACTTCCTACACATAAGCTATGTTTGTACTTGGTGAATCTATGCTTTCTGCTCATGAGTTATGTTTGTATTTGGTGAATCTGTACTTCCTGCTCACCAGTTATGTTTGTACTTGGTGAATCTGTACTTCCTACACATAAGTTATGTTTGTACTTGGTGAATCTATGCTTCCTGCTCATGAGTTATGTTTGTACTTGGTGAATCTATACTTCCTACACACGAGTCATGTTTGTACTTGATGAATCTGTACTTCCTGCTCATGAGTTATGTTTGTACTTGATGAATCTGTACTTCCTGCTCACGAGTTGTGTTTGTACTTGGTGAATCTATACTTCCTGCTCATGAGTTATGTTTGTACTGGGTGAATCTATACTTCCTACACATGAGTCATGTTTGTACTTTATGAATCTGTACTTCCTGCTCATGAGTTATGTTTATACTTGATGAATCTGTACTTCCTGCTCACCCGTTATGTCTGTACTTGGTGAATCTGTACTTCCTGCTCACCAGTTATGTTTGTACTTGGTGAATCTTTACTTCCTGCTCATTAGTTGGTATGAGGTTCTTTTCCTGCAATGCTGTATTTGGTTTACGCCAAACATGTCCTCTGTTCTGGTATCCATATAATTCAATATTGGACTTATTTGTCCAAAGAACATTATTCCAGAAGTCGTGATCTTTGTCTACATTCTCTCATTCTCTCCGGCACACTTCAGTTTGGCCTTGATGTTTCTCTAAAAAGCAAAGGTTTTCTCCTAGCACACCTCCAATGCAAGTTAAACTTATGCAGTCTCTTTCTGATTGTAAAGACATGCACTTTCACATAAACAGTAGCCAGAGCCTGCTGAAGGTCCCATGATGACATGTTAGGGTGTTTGAAGACCTCTTTTAGCATCTTGTGGTCTGCTCTTGGGGTGAACTTGTTTGGACGACCAGAACTGGGCATGTTGGCAGTTGTTTTGATAGCCTTCCACTTGTTGACTATCTTCCAGACAGTGGAATGGCTGATTTCAAATTATTTTGAGATATTTTAAATCCCTTACCAGACTCATAAGCTGCTACAATTTTTTTTCCGAAGGCCTCAGACAGCTCTTTTGCTCTCACCATGGTGCTCTCACTCACTTCAACAGTCAGGAGCACAACAAACTAAATGTCTGAGGTTTAAATAGGGCAAGCTTCATTCAAAATGCTGAGTAATGATCTTCTAATCATGTGCATCTGGTGTGATACACATGTGTGTGAGTTGAGCCATTTTAAGTAGGAATAAATGTGGGGGTGTTCTAACTTTGTCCTCAGTTAGAATATGCATTTCTGTAGAATTACATTTACACAAGATCTTGAAAAGTCTTTTTTTTAGTTTTAACTGTTCAGTTGTATTCCTATAATCTATCGGTGTTGCTAAGTTGAGATTAAATATCTATATATCGAAAAATATTACAAAAAAACGCAGGCTTTCATAGTGTCCTAACTTTTCACATGGCAGTATGTACATGTATGTATACATATATATTAGCTATTTCATTAAATATACATAGATATATTGAATATTGGATCGATATAGCAGTGTGGGCTTTTCTTAAAAAAAGGGATGTAGCTGTCAGTAACTTTCAATTGATAAACTAGATGGAGGACGTTGGTTAACAACACTCACCGCCAACTCTTAGACTACTCTTTTATGATCGCAATGTAGGACTTTACCACCATGTACTCACAGTTCAATAGGGAAGAGTTCGTGACGACAAGTCGCGAACCAAGAATTCTCAGATTCACAGTTTTGGAATAAGGTTATGCCATCCCTCAAAACCTTTGATTTATTTGTACTTCTAATCTATAATCATCGTGGCATATGGTTCAGGAGGTTTGACGGATCTGGTTGGTGATTGGAGGCCAACATAGCTTCAGTTAGCCATGGAAACACCAACTGTTCTAAACAACTTTGTGGTACATCTCAGCGCTTGTGTGAGTTTAAAAACGATAACAACAGAAGAATATTGCAAAATAATAAATTATCCAGCCAGCCTTACAATCTACTTACCTTGAAGGTTACTCTTATGGCATGTTTAGTTTCTAACATCTTCCATGTTCATCAGTAAACATGAATGTTAGAAACTAAATGCTCTATTTCATTTGTTTTCTGAAGTCAATATTTGAACCCATTAATAAACTAAACTCATCGTAGGCCGTGCCTCCTGTGATATCTTTTATTCATTTCTTAAGCGATTATACAACAAAGGAATTGTTTGTTTGTTTGTTTTTAAATTTCGCACAAAGCTACTCAAGGGCTATCTGTGCTAGCCATCCTTAATATAGCAGTGTAAGACTAGAGGGAAGGCAGCTAGTCATCATCACTCACCGCCAACTCTTGGGCTACTCTTTTACCAACGAATTGTGGGATTGCCCGTAACTTCATAATGCCCCACACGGCTGAAAGGGCAGCATGTTTAGTGCGACGGGGATTCGAACTCGCAACCCTCGAATTACGAGTCGAATGTCTTAACCCACCTGGCCATGTCGGGCACAACAAAGGGAAGACTACATGATTCGTCAGTTAATTCACTTTACAACGCTAAAATACGTGGTTAGAATCCTCGTGATGAACGCAGTAGATTGCCCAACATGGCTGTTCCTTGAAACAAACAGACGTGCTTTCCTCTTCAGTTAGATAAATGTTAACTTACGAATAAAACTGGCACAAGATGGGACAGTAATAGCTATGACCAATAACTAATCATATCCGTAAAACCACCGTTTCACGTCTATCGAACGTTTCAGTTGAAACCAACCTAAGATAAGCAACAAATAATCCCTAACCCTAAAAGACATACGACAGAACGCCAAGATCCTTTTATCTCAAATTGTTATTGAATTTAAGTTGTTTGTTTGAACTTAAACAAAAAGAATGAAATATGGGCTACCTTTGGTCTGCCCACCAATGGCATGGAAACCCGGTCTCTAGCAGTATAAGTCCGCAGATTTGCCACTGAGCCATTGGGAGGCTCTTGAGTTCAGACCGTTTTTGAAAATCCTCAATGTCTTCCATTTTAGAAAATTCTGTTGGCCTTCATTTCGATCTGAACTGTAACATACATTCACCAAAGATTTAACCAGAGAGTCCTGGTGGCAACATAACTTTCATGAGACATTTCATCAAAATCAAACCTTTTCCAGTTAAACACATGGACTGCAATCAGTCCCTCGGACTTGGCAGGGTAAAAACATGTTATTTTCAGTTTATTAAGAAATAAGAAAGCTGCAGGTAAAACTTTGAGTTATTTGTTTCCAAAACAAGAGACTGACTAAGAAATCCTACTTCTGGTTTGAAGTAACCAACTACCCTCTACAAACGTAAAGCAACACTACTAAATAAAGATTTTGTCACGTTGTCTTGTGAAATGACGAAATAAACAGAATTTTATCGTAACATATTAGCGTTAAGGTACCTGTTTTTAAGAAGACAGTTACGGATTATTTTATGTGCTAAGTTCAATAGTTAAGATTAGGCCTATGAAAGGTACCTACTTTTAGGAAGACAGTTACGGATTGTTTCATGTGCTAAGTACAATAGTTAAGATTAGGCCTGTGAAAGGTACCTGCTTCCTTTACCATTACAATGTTCATTTCCTCTTGTAAACAGTCGAATCCAACTTCTGTCCTGATATTCGTTAATAGAACCATACCAATACAGTAATAACTATAGTCGCTCACCTGAAAGTCACACCAGTACTACTCTTGAGAGCTATTTCTCACGTAATATTGAAGTGATACAAATTAAACGAATTGACTCTGTATGTGACACAATAATTAGGTACGTAACTGTACTCAATCTAGAAGTATGTAAATCTAGGAGAAAGGGTTCCGAAATTGCTGTGATCGATATTGCTAAGCCTTGTCTGTTCTTACTGCAACTCAAAGTAAGTAGATAAAGTAGATTTGCAACGGTAGGTTTAAATTTCGATACCCACGGTGAGCAGAGTGCTGATGGCCCGTAGCGTATGTTTGTGAGTAATTACAAACATCACTTCCAAGACATCTTTACTGAGCTGTTTGTTCCACACTCTACACGTATATCCCTATGTCCCTGTATAAGGGACTGTATAAATACAGTCTTGAGGTTAAGCAATGAATGTTTTTCAAACGGAATAAAATAAATGAATACTACAATCTGATAACATTATCGTTTAATTAACCACGAGTTAACAACGCAGACGGGTTAATGTCACTCGTCATATGGTAAAACAACATTAACTACAATGTCACATCCATCATTCTTTGTTTATTTCCTTTAGTCATGGGTGTAACTTCGACGTTACAGACAGAAATGAAGAACGTATTAGTGTTTTGTTTCACTTGCTTAACACAGAAAAGAGTGTTTAGTTATTAACACAATATGTGAAGAGTCTTTTCATAAAATATAATGCAGATAAAACACCAACAAACATCAAATAGTTCTATCTACATATATGTGTACTCTTGGTGTCGTTAGAACGGGACCTGGTAATCATGTGAACGTTTGAAATCTGCCAGTTGAGACATAAGAAACTTAGACTGGCTTCTTTCTGCAGGCCTTATCGAGTCTTGGACCACTGTTACCTGTAAAATACACATATTAAAATATTTTTTCTACAAAAAAGTCAAACAGAAGTCAGCTGTGAACACAAGAAAAAATAATTAATAATTATAAGACGATTCCTGAAGATTCTTTACAAAGGGCTTATTAAATGAAATCTGATTGATTTCGATGACCATTTCACTTCTCACTGACCATGAATAAAATTATGGTTATTGAAGAAACAGTCCAGCAACATCGAAACTTTGACCTCGAATCACTTTAGAACATTCAACGTTTTCCAAACTATCAATCTGAAGGATAGATCTGTTTTATAGTCTGGTTTTACTTTGGTTTATTAATGAGTCTCTTGTTACATTTGTTAGTATTCCACGTGTTGTCTAGTTTTACGTTGGTTTATTAATGAGTCTCTTGTTACATTTGTCAGTATTCCACGTGTTGTCTGGTTTTACTTTGGTTTATTAATAAGTCTCTTGTTACATTTGTTAGTATTCCACGTGTTGTCTAGTTTTACGTTGGTTTATTAATGAGTCTCTTGTTACATTTGTTAGTATTCCACGTGTTGTCTACTTTTACTTTGAATTATTAATAAGCCTCTTGTTACATTTGTCAGTATTCCACGTGTTATCTGGTTTTACTTTGGTATAACCATCCAGTGGCTCAGCGGTATGTCTGCGGACTTACACGTTAAAATCCGGGTTTCGATACCCGTGGTGGGCAGAGCACAGATAGCCCATTGTGTAGCTTTGTGCTTAATTCAAAACAACAACAACTACTACTTTGGTATATTAATTAGCCTCTTGTTACATTTGTTAGTATTCCACGTGTTGTCTAGTTTTACTTTGGTATATTAATGAGTCTTTTGTTACATTTGTCAGTATTCCACGTGTTGTCTGGTTTTACTTTGGTATATTAATGAGTCTCTTGTTACATTTGTCAGTATTCCACGTGTTGTCTAGTTTTACTTTGGATTATTAATGAGCCTTCACATAAGCACAATGTTTGTTACTATCATTTAAACTGTATGTTGACTCCACATGACCAAAGATTCTGTTACTTACAATCTAAACTGTATGCCGACTCCATATGACCATTGTGTTTGTTACTTTAATTTAAACTGTATGGTGACTCAATGTGATGTCGAGAAACCCACTTGTTGAGAAGTTTATATGCAAAAACGGCTCGTTTTGGTTGAGAAAATATTTTACATAGAAGAGCGAACAACGTTTCGACCTTCTTCGGTCATCGTCAGGTTCACAAAGAAAGAGGTAACTGACCGGAAGCTGACCACACGTTTGGAAAGGGTTGTGTGAGTGTCGTAATGTAGATGTTTGAATATATAATTTTATCTATAATATTAATATAGGTATAATGGCGTTCCTTTATATTGGTTTATTTTGGGTTTAAATTGTTGTATAAGTAAGACTTCTTTAATTTTGCGTTTGTTTATGTTTGTTTCTTTATTTAGTATTTGAGTGTTTTCTGTGGTTAAGTTGTGTTTGTTTGACTTACAGTGTTCGAAAACGTGTGAAGGTGACTTTTTATGTTCTTTGAATCTGATTTCCCTTTCTCTACTTGTTTCTCCAATATAAAAGTCGTGGCAGTTATCACATTGTATTTATAAATAATGTTGGTGTGGTGTTTCTTAACCTCAAAATTATAAGAACCGACACACAATTCAAAACAAAAATCCACCGAAAAATCACCCATACATTCCTTGGGACTTAGCACATGAAAAAAAAACAAAAATTCAACACACTAAGAAACCAGATAAACACAGCCATAAAACTATGTTCACCAGATAAAATTAACGATGAATTAGACAAAATAAAACAATACTTCATCAACATCAATTAGTTTCCTCCACAAACCGTAGAAAACATTATACGCACACACCTAGACAGAAAGCAAAATCAACCAACAAAAGTAAATATATCTCACGAATCAAAAAATCACCAAACCATATACTGCTGTATACCATATATTCCTGACATCAGCAAACAAATAACCAACATTTGGCAAAAACTAGTAACAAAATATGATATTCCAGTTAATACCAAATTTATTCAAAAACCAGGCACAAAACTGAGGTCTATACTATGTAAGAACTACACTGACAAACACTACACCAACATTATTTATGAAATACGATGTGATAACTGCCACGACTTTTATATTGGAGAAACAAGTGGAAAAATGGAAACCAGATTCAAAGAACATAAAAAGTCACCTTCACAAGTTTTCGAACACTGCAAGTCAAATAAACACAACATAACCATAGAAAACACTAAAATACTAAATAAAGAAACAAACATAAACAAACGCAACATTGAAGAAGCCTTACTTATACAACAACTTAAACCAATATAAAGGAACGCCTTTATACCTATATTAATATAATAAAATAAATAAAATTATATATTCCAACATCTAACACTGCCCTCCACATTCCGAGACTCAGTTACACAACCCCTTCCAAACATGTGGTCAGCTTCCGAACAATTACCTCTTTCTTTGTGAACCTGACGATGACCGAAGAAGGTCGAAACGTTGTTCGCTCTTCTATGTCAAATATTTTCTCAACCCAAACGAGCCGTTTTTGCATATAAAATTGTATGGTGACTCCACATGACCGAAGTGTTTTTTACTTTCATCTAAACTGAATACTGACTTCACATAACCACAGTGTTTGTTACTTTCATATGAACTGTATGCTGACACCACATGACCACAGTGTTCGTTACTTTCATTTAAACTGAATGCTGACTCCACATGACCTCTGTTTCTGTGACTTTCATTTAAAGTGCATGCTGACTTTACAAAACCACAGTGTTCGTTACTTTTATCTAAACTGAATGCTGACTCTGCGTGACCTCAGTGTATGCTACTTTCATCTAAACAGCGCCCTGATTCCACGTGACTTGTGTTTCTTAGTTTCATCTAAACTGAATGTTGACTCCATATGACTACAGTGTTTGTTACTTTCATCTAAACTGAATGCTGACCCTGTGTGACCACAGTGTTTCTTACTTTTATCTAAACTGTGTGCTGACCCCACAAGACCACAGTGTTTGTTACTTTTATCTAAATGGTATATTGACTCCACGTAACCATAGTGTTTGTTAATTTCATCTGAACTGAATACTGACTTCATATGACCACAGTATTGGTTAATTTTGTTGTCGTTATATTGTGTGATATCGGTTACTTAACCACTACTCTGTCGTACGTACCGTAGATTGGTGATATAATAAATAGTTTTAAGTGAAGTCATAAATTAGAAATGTTCGAGTGACAGTGTAACGTGTAGTTCTAGTTACTATCAGTGAAAAGTATCTTTGTGTTCTGTTTCCAAAGGTGTGGCTACTTGTAAATATGACGTGATGCTACGAGTAGAATCCATGTTATTGAACTATTTATTGGTTTTAAAACCAGTGAAAGTTTTCATCATATTACACATTGAAAATGTGCATCACCAAATATATATGAAAATTCTTTTGTTCACTATAGCTTTTATTTGCAGGTCATATTTGTTATACTTACTTTATGTCTCCCACTTAGTCTGAAGTTAGTGAAGGATTATTATGAGTCACATAGGCATTACGGTGTTACGTTTAGTATTGGATATATGAAGTTACGTTTGTTATTAGATATATGGAGTTAAGTTTAATATTGGATATATGGAGTTACGTTTAGTATTGAACATATGGAGTTAAGTTTCAGATTGGTTGTTGGGAGTTACGTTTAATATTGGATATATGGAATTGAGTTTCAGATTGGTTGTAGAGAGTTACGTTTGATATTGGATATATGGAGTTGAGTCTCGGATTAATTGTAGGGAGTTACGTTTGACACTGGATATATGGAGTTAAGTTTCAGATTGGTTATGGAGAGTTGCGTTTAATATTGGATTTCTGGAGTCAGAGATTGGTCGAAGGGAGTTTAGGAGAAATGTGAAAGTTAAACTTTTTCTAGATCTTTTCCTGTATGTTTCATTATTATTTTTAATGGTATACGACAGAGATGAATATCTTCTCTTTTTGTACAGTTTGATTGCCAATAACGTATCTTTTTTGTCTCATTGGAGGAGCCGATGTGGAATTTGACAAAGTAGATAAAACAATGTTATTCGCCCACCGTCTGGAATTATCCAATGAGACTGCTTACAAACACATAAACTGTGACGTCCACATGAATCAAGAGCCCGTGTTCCACAAGGACGAATTGGCTGAAAAAACAAAGAAACTTAAGATAAAACAGACACAAAAACAGCTCTATATGTTTTTCATTTTCATCATACCCAAAGTATTTATATTTCAGGTAATACAATTTAAAATATTTATGTGTAATGTTTGTTACTATAAAAACCAAAATAAAATATATTCCCTTATCTTCGTCTGATTACTAAATATGCTCTAATATTCTATATTCGAATGTTGTCCTCCCTTGGGGTATTAAACATCATGGAAATTGCAGAAGATTATAATATTAAAATTATAATAATAAAAAGATACAAGTTCTAATTATTGTTTATTGTTTTAAATCGAATTAAATTTACATTTTAAAACTTACACGAATTCAAGAAATTTACGAAAAGAAAAACTTGTTTACGAGGAATTCATGTTTTAATTTATACCACTTGTAGTGAATCCTGTCCAAAAGAAAATATATTGCATTAATTAAAATAAGATAGTTTTTGGTTAATACATCTTAATTTCTACTTTGAATAATATGTTTATTTTTAGCTTCTACAATGTAACACACGTGACTGATAAGTCACAGTTTTAAAAATTCGTCTGATAACGAGGATATGTAGAATTCAGTCGACAACTTTATCATGTGGAAAACGAGATGGTTTAGTTTTATAGTTTGGTTGCAACATGATTTAAACACTCACTGATAACTCACGCGTATTGTCTGACTTCCATTTTACCCTATAAAATACATATTAATAATGTTTGTTTTCTAGAGAACAAAACTCAAACTAAATGTGTAATAAACAAGTCGTGAAGTCGTGTTTTTGTTGAAACAAGGGAGCGAAATGAGAAAAAAATCATAATACAGATTAATGTGTTTTCTGACATTTAGCATGATTCCAAAATGAAACCAAACTTTTGTACATCAGTTCTAAACAACAACAGAAGTTCTGACTTGGCAGGTTAAAACCGTGAAGTTCCGAACAACATCAGAAATTCTGATTTGGCAGGGTAAACCAAAAAGGATGTCTTTATCCTAGTATTATCTGCAATAAGACATTTTTATTACGTATCAAACCTGGAACTAGATTATTGTTTTACCATTATCATTAACTCAGTATAAAAACTGTGTACCATCTTAAACAGCTTTTGTTGTGTGTTCACAGAACTTGAAAACAACAACAACCATAATGTATTATTGTTATTGGAAGAGTTTCTACCTTGTCAAATGTTTATAAAAATAAACGAAAACATGGCGGAATTGAATACTAACACATTCTAACACCATATTGGTTGTTTCGATTAGTCAATAATGTAGAATGAAATCTTTCTAGAACATTTATCACAAAGACACCGGTCCTTTCTGCTGAAAGATCTTTCTCTGTCGATTTTCAAATGTTAACATTAGTCTTAGAGTGTGAAGTGATTCGTTTTATTAATTTCAAGCTACACTCACCTTTGTAGAAACGATTCTCATACATGGTAGGGCAGCTTTTCCCCTGTAATCAAAACTTTACTCAGAACTTTAAGGGAAGGTCACATCGATCAGTCGTACAAGTACTGACATGGTTATATTTAAATATATAAGCACAATTTAAGTCGGTGACAACTGTAGAATGGAACGATAGATTAGGCTTTGTATTTAGTTTTAGTAAAACAGAAATATTCTGCTTAATATTAGAAGTAATTTTAGTTTGTATCCAATGCGTTTGTCGAACTAATTGGAGAGGATTGATGTTCGGAATAATTCACTTATCTCTAATTGGAAGTTTGAAATATGTGATAACAGTACTGTGTTTCCCACTTAAAGAACAGAGAGACGCTATTTGTGAATAGAAAATTGTTATTTTTTCCCTATTACTCTAACGGTTATATTTTTGTCTATATAACACTTTAGTTATATAATAATTGGTTCAGAATTACCTGATGGTAAACTGCGAGCCAGCATCTAAAACACACGTAACTTCATGATTCAGGGAAATGTTTCTTAATAAAAAAGTAGTTATCTGATTCGATTAATGGTGGTACTCAAACAGTTTTATTTGTTTATAATAACTACATAATGGGCTTTCTGTGTTGTGCCTACCACGAGTATCGAGATCAGGTATTTTAAGGTTTCTTAGTGGTTCAGCCCAATCATAAAGCAGATTGATTTTTTAAAATAAATTAATAATCGATAAATTATTTTGGTGTATCAACAGGATGAAACTGACAAGCAGATCATGTCGTAAATACGCAATTAGCAGGTTCAGAACTGAAGTGTGGTTTTATTCAGAAAAGAATTACAAACGTTTCAGAACTTAATTAGCCTTTGTTATTTTCTCATATATCTATATGCAATTATTTAATGTTTCTCTAATTTTCTACTTAATGTCTTCATTTGATTTAGTTGTTTATAAACAGAAATCTACATTGTTTCATATGAAAACCGTATTTTTACCTTGTAATCCTTCATATTTACCGGTGCGACACCTAGTGGGTTGTTGTTACAAAATTTAATCGCAAAATTATTCGTTATTTCTTGCTTTGAATTCGCTCGAAGCCACACTGGGGCTCTCACTGCTAGCCCTCACTAACCTAGAAATTACAGATTAGAGGGAAGGCACCCAGTCAAACCACTAACCCAAAATCCTTACGCCACTTTTTAATAACACAAAAAATGCGACTAAAAGAACATTATAACGTCTCCAGGCTGAAAGAGTGAGAACATTTACTAAAGAGATTCGAACAACCGACCCACGCATGACGAGTGGAATGCCCTAACCACGTGTCAATAACAATAAGACAAAATGAATTTTTGTAAATGGTGAATATTACTTTTACTTGGGTTTTAGATTGAAGGTATCTATTTAAAACTGCAATATTAACATTTTCGTACTTCATATAGTTAGCACTTGTAGATGGCGTTACTGGCAAACCATTTTCTTTTAAAATCGAACAGTAAATTACCCGTGACGCCTTTTACAATCATAATTAAATTTTGATCCAATAATTTATGACTTCTAGGAAGTTTAATGTGTCACAATCATAAGAATTTGACATTTTATTAAACTAGAGCTGTTGTTTTTTCAACAAACAGACCAGAAGATGAGATTTGTGAACAAACAAACCTACCACTACAACCTGTGACGTTTCTATCTCACTAAATACTGAATTTCTTCGACCTGGATTTCCGATATGTACATAAAAGTAGTTTAAAAGATTCTCAGTTATTTCGGAGAGAGAACCATAAACCGACTATTTACATTCAAACACTGCTCAGTTCTACAGCATCATTTAATAAGTTACATTTAGAAACGGTTTTAGCTTGAAAAGTTTAATTACAGTTTCCTGTACAACAGCGTAAGAATTATGAAACTTTCTAAGTCTGGTTACATTATCGTTTCTATTCGTATGGAAGGATTTTAGTCTTCATAGAAACAGTTATGTAATAAAACAGCTAGAAGGTTTCTAGTATTTATAGTAACAGTTGTGTAATAAAACAACTAGGTTTCTAGTCGTCATAGTAACAGTTGTGTAATAAAACAACTAGAAGGTTTCTAGTCGTCATAGTAACAGTTGTGTAATAAAACAACCAGAAGATTTTTAGTCGTCATAGCAACAGTTGTGTAATAAAACAACCAGAAGGTTTTTAGTCGTCATAGTAACAGTTGGGTAATAAAACAGCTTGAAGGTTTCTAGTCGTTCTATTAACAGTTGTGAAATAAAACAACTAGAAGGTTTCTAGTCTTCACAGAAACAGTTGTGTAATAAAACAACCACAAGGTTTTTAGTATTTATGGTAACAGTTGTGTAATAAAACAACTAGAATGTTTCTAGTCGTCATAGCAACAGTTGTGTAATAAAACAACCAGAAGGTTTTTAGTCGTCATAGCAACAGTTGTGTAATAAAACAACCAGAAGGTTTTTAGTCGTCATAGTAACAGTTGGGTAATAAAACAGCTTGAAGGTTTCTAGTCGTTCTATTAACAGTTGTGTAATAAAACAACCACAAGGTTTTTAGTATTTATGGTAACAGTTGTGTAATAAAACAACTAGAATGTTTCTAGTCGTCATAGTAACAGTTGTGTAATAAAACAACTAGAAGGTTTCTAGTCGTCATAGTAACAGTTGTGTAATAAAACAACTAGAAGGCTTCTAGTCGTCATAGTAACAGTTGTGTAATAAAACAACTAGAAGGTTTTTAGTCGTCATAGTAACAGTTGTGTAATAAAACAACTAGAAGATTTCTAGTCGTCATAGTAACAGTTGTGTAATAAAACAACTAGAAGGTTTTTAGTCGTCATAGTAACAGTTGTGTAATAAAACAACTAGAAGGTTTGTAGTCGTCATAGTAACAGTTGTGTAATAAAACAACTAGAAGGTTTCTAGTCGTCATAGTAACAGTTGTGTAATAAAACAACTAGAAGGTTTCTAGTCGTCATAGTAACAGTTGTGTAATAAAACAACTAGAAGGATTTTATTCTTCATAGTAACGGTTGTGTAATAAAACAACTAGAAGCTTTTCAGTCTTCATAGTAACAGTTGTGTAATAAAACAACTAGGTTTCTAGTCGTCATAGTAACAGTTGTGTAATAAAACAACTAGAAGCTTTTCAGTCTTCATAGTAACAGTTGTGTAATAAAACAACTAGAAGGTTTGTAGTCGTCATAGTAACATTTGTGTAATAAAACAACTAGGTTTCTAGTCGTCGTAGTAACAGTTGTGTAATAAAACAACCACAAGGTTTTTAGTATTTATAGTAACTGTTGTGTAATAAAACAGCTAGAAGGTTTCTAGTCGTCATAGTAACAGTTGTGTAATAAAACAACTAGAAGGTTTCTAGTCGTCATAGTAACAGTTGTGTAATAAAACAACTAGAAGGTTTCTAGTCTTCATAGTAACAGTTGTGTAATAAAACAACTAGAAGGTTTGTAGTCGTCATAGTAACATTTGTGTAATAAAACAACTAGGTTTCTAGTCGTCGTAGTAACAGTTGTGTAATAAAACAACCACAAGGTTTTTAGTATTTATAGTAACTGTTGTGTAATAAAACAGCTAGAAGGTTTCTAGTCGTCATAGTAACAGTTGTGTAATAAAACAACTAGAAGGTTTCTAGTCGTCATAGTAACAGTTGTGTAATAAAACAACTAGAAAGATTTTATTCTTCATAGTAACGGTTGTGTAATAAAACAACCAGAAGTGATACATCATTATCTCCACAGAAACCTACGACTATAAATAATAAATATATGAGCCAGAAGTTACAAAAATAAGAACAATAAATAAGTCTTAAAGAAAAATTACGGACGACACTAAACGGTGAGGTCCGGCATGGCCAGGTGCGTTTAGGTGTTTGAATCGTAATCTGAGAGTCGCGGGTTCGAATCCCCGTCGCACCATACATGCTAACCCTTTCAGCAGTGGGGACGTTATAATGGTACGGTTAGTCACACTATTCGTTGGTAAAAAGAGTAGCCTAAGAGTTGGCGGTGGGTGGTGATGAATAGCTGCCTTTCCTCTAGTCTTAAACTGCTAAATTAGGGACGAGTAGCTTTGCGCAAAATTAAAAAAAACAACACTAAACGGTGACACTCTTACGTGATAAAAGTAGAACAAAGTTTACAAGAATTAACGTTAGTGTTTAAGCACTAAATGCCAAAGTTTAGGGTCCACAAATGTCTCCTTTCCCCCAGTGACTCAGCGGTTTGTCTGCGGACTTACAGCGCTAAAAACCTGGTTTCCGTGGGGAACAGAGCACAGATAGCCCACTGTGTAGCTTTGTGCTTAATTCAAAAGAACAACAAATGGTTCCTGTACATGAATAGTAAATAATAGAGTTTAAATTATCATACATGTTCTCTCCTAAAATCAATGTTTGTTCTCAAGACTCGATGGTTGATTGCTTGAGCAGGACGATAATTATCAGCCAGTGGAGCTTTCGTTCTCGTCTCGTCACCTTGTTTTAACTTCCTCAGGCTGTACAGCTGTAATACAAAACGACAAACAAATCCGATATACTTTAAACTGAGAAAATATATCACGTGTTTCGTAAAACAATAACACGTAACAAGTCATAACTGATGTATTGTTACCCTAAAAGATTAATGTAAAACAAGTCATAACTGATGTATTGTTACCCTAAAACATTAATGTAAAACAAGTTATAAGTCATGTATTGTTATTTGAAAACACTTACATGCAACAAGTGGGGGCGTTAGTAAGCACCGAACTATCCCACTATTCGTTGATAAAAGAATAATCCAAGAGTTGGGGGTGAATTCTGATGACTAGCTAGCTGCCTTCCTTGTAGTATTACATTACTAAATTAGGGTTAGCTTTTGTGCGAAATTCAAAAGAAACAAACATTTACAATTGTTATTTTGAAACATTAACGTGAAACAAGTTTTCCTATATCAATGATGTAGTAAAAATGCATCTCAAGATGGCTGGTAAAGGTATTAAAACTTTAATTACAATAAATTACAAAACGACCTTTCAACCTTCTTAGGTCATCTTCAGGTTAACAAAGAGAGTTTGCAACTGACCGTTGCCGGACAAATGTCATAGAAAGAAGAGTATAAACGGACAAGGGAATTTAGGGGGCGTTGTAGTTAGATGTTAGGTTATTAATCAGTATTAGGTTATAAGGTGTTCCTTTATAATGATTTAATTTTGGGTTTTTTTGTTGTTGTTTCATAAGTAGGGCTTCTTAAATTTTGTGTTTGTTTACCAACTCAGTATCTGGGTATATCCTCACCTGCTGCTTGGTGATATATATCGGTTTATTCATGACGACCCACGTAACTGTCTCGTAACACCCTGGAAGTGTTGTTGACCCTTCATACGTCACGTAGAAGTCTGTATCAGGAAGGAGCTTCCGGACGGACAGATGACCGATGTGGGCTTTCATACCTGATACAAGTTCACAATGTACGTCAGGTCCATTGAATGAAATACTGATTTTTTTAAATACCGTGGGAAAGTCGAGTATGATTAATACACCTGTAACACATTTTTAAATATATACGAATTACTACCAATAGGAAGAAAGGTCACACTACAAGCAGTACACCTCTCACTAATTTTATAAATCACGTTCCTCGAAATACTTGAAGAAATAATGGTTCACGTCTTTATCTGTCGTCCAGCGATTTCAATTTCTACAGATTATTTAAAGAGCATTTCATTTTTCAACAGAACATATCGCTGTCTTCCTCAGACATCTGATAAGTCATTGTTCTGGTCAGTTAACCATTCCACTGACGTGTATTTATAACAATGTGTAATTTATACAATAACACGAAGCAACGTACAACGAGTTTTATTTATACAAAAACAGAAACATTTTGTATTTATTATTTATAAAATGACAGCAGGTAGAACATTACAAAGATCTGAATTATGTTTAGTTAATATAACAAGTGAACATAAGAACAACACAGAGACGACTTATTCAGAAACGTTTCTACACAATACTTGTTTAACATTCATATAATGATGTTAAATTTAAAAAAAATGAAGAGAAATAATAATAGAATAAAAACTTTTTGGCTACGTATCGTGTCCAAACTAAAATTTATGTGTAATCACCAGTAATAAACCGAACATACACACCGAAACAGTGTGCGCACTTAATTCGTGGATAATTACATTGAAATATAGGTTACGATGGATTCTGCGATCCGATCTGTAAGTAAGCACTCCATGCTTTATTTACACTTTGTATATAATATAGTTTCCTAACTCACAAGAACGTCCACAAACAAGAAAGTTTGTTACCTAAGTTTGAAGGAATAGACGAAAAGGAAAGCAGATAATCACGAGCGAAATTTTACCAGCGATTAATGAGATGCAAAGTCACGTAACAACATCCTTAAGGTGAACATGTGGGTTTGAATCCCGAACCTGTAGAATGCGAGTGAAGAGCTCGCGCTACTAGATTTTACTGTGTCTGAACCAACCAGATATATACAAATTTCCCTGTGTCTGAACCAACAAGGAATATACAGATTTCACTGTGCCTGAACCAACCAGATATATACAGATTTCCCTGTGTCTGAACCAACCAGATATATACAGATTTCCCTGTGTCTGAACCAACAAGATATATACAGATTTCACTGTGTCTTAACCAACCAGATATATACAGATTTCAATGTGCCTGAACTAACCAGATACATACAGATTTCACTGTGCCTGAACCAACCAGATATATACAGATTTCACTGTGTCTGAATCAACCAGATAAATACAGATTTCACTATGTCTGAACCAACCAGATATATACAGATTTCAGTGTGTCTGAACCAACCAAATATATACAGATTTCACTGTGTCTGAACCAACCAGATATATACAGATTTCACTATGTCTAAACCAACCAAATATATAGAGATTTCACTGTGTCTGAACCAACCAGATATATAAAGATTTCAGTGTTTGAACCAACGAGATACATACAGATTTCACTTTGTCAAAACCAACCCACTGTGCCTGAACCAACCAGATATATACAGATTTCACTGTGTCTGAACCAACCAGATATATACAGATTTCACTGTGTCTGAACCAACCAGATATATACAGATTTCACTGTGTCTGAACCAACCAGGTATATACAGATTTCACTGTGTCTGAACCAACCAGATATATACAGATTTTACTGTGTCTGAACCAACCAGATATATACAGATTTCACTGTGTCTGAACCAACCAGATATATACAAATTTCACTCTGCCTGAACCAACCAGGTATATACAGATTTCACTGTGTCTGAACTAACCAGATATATACAGATTTCACTGTGTCTGAGCTAACCTCATATATACAAATTTCCCTGTGTCTGAACCAACTATATATATACAGATTTCACTGTGTCTGAACCAACGAAATATATTCAGGTTTCACTGTGTCTGAGCTAACCAGATATATACAGATTTCACTGTGCCTGAACCAACCAGATATATACAGATTTCACTGTGTCTGAACCAACCAGGTATATACAGATTTCACTGTGTCTGAACCAACCAGATATATACAGATTTTACTGTGACTGAACCAACCAGATATATACAGATTTCACTGTGTCTGAACCAACCAGATATATACAAATTTCACTCTGCCTGAACCAACCAGGTATATACAGATTTCACTGTGTCTGAACTAACCAGATATATACAGATTTCACTGTGTCTGAGCTAACCTCATATATACAAATTTCCCTGTGTCTGAACCAACTATATATATACAGATTTCACTGTGTCTGAACCAACGAAATATATTCAGGTTTCACTGTGTCTGAGCTAACCAGATATATACAGATTTCACTGTGCCTGAACCAACCAGATATATACAGATTTCACTGTGCCTGAACCAACCAGATAAATACAGATTTCACTGTGTCTGATCCAACCAGATATATATCTGAAACGTTTATGAACCGAGATGTTTCCTTAATTATAAGACTTTTATTATTGCTGTTACTTACACTTTGCTACCCAGCTGTTGTTTACACTTTGCTACCCAGCTGTTGTTTATACTTTACTACCCAGCTGTTACTTACACTTTGCTACCCCTCTAGTATTTAGTTTGGTTTTTTGTTTTTGAATTTCGCGCAAAGCTATACGAGAGTTATCTGCGTAAGCCATCCCTAATTTAGCAGTGTTAAGAGAGAGGTAAGGCAGCTAGTTAAACTACCTACCTCCAGCTATTGGGCTACTCTTTTACCAAAGAATAGTGGATTTGATCGTAATATTATAACGTCCCCACGGCTAAAATGGCGAGGGTGTTTGATGTGACGGGGGCTCGAACACGCGACTCTCAGATTACGAGTTGAGTTTCCTAATCACCTGACCATGCCGACCTCGCAGTAGCTATTCGATACGTCTGAAGTCTTAAAAGAGATCCGGATTTCGACACCCGTAACTGACAGCTTACCCTGTATCTTCGTGTCTACCAAACTGCCAAAGAGTTCTTTAGATCAGAACAACTTATAACGAAACTTTAAATCCAATTAACATCTTATTAACACTCAAACGAATAAAACATCTTAATTTTTATTTGTAATTACTGGTTAGGCCAATACATTAAATGTAATTATAAACTCGTATCCAATACAATCAATTTTAAGGTATTTACGAAGTTCTCACTTCCAAAAGTAGAGATTAATAAGAGTCTGTCATTAGTAGGAGGTAGCAGTGATTTATTATCACAGACACACCACAATTCAAGTGTGGTTAAAGTTGGTTACAAAGTTTTGTTTTCTGGTAGCTTCTCTGGAAGAACTCGAAAGAGCAGAAAAAACAGTTGATGTGAAAACCTAGCGATTAAAACAGAAACAGGTCGAACCCGATACTCTAGTAGGTCTTGAAAGAACAGAGGATGGAAAATGTGAAAATCGTCCTTCAAGCTTTCATTACACTACACGAAAAGTAAAATACGTTATCTTAATTCTACGTAATTAATTGTAACTTGGTTAATTATAGAAGAAACTCACCGTCATTAAATTGACGTCACAACTCGAGAAAAGGATTGTTTTTGAATTTTGCACAAAGCTACACGAGGGCTATCTGTGCTAGGCGTCCCTAATTTAGCAGTGTAGGACTAGAGGGAAGGCAGTTAGTCATCACCACCCACCGCCAACTCTTGGGCTACTCTGAATGAGTGGTTCTTTGAAGTTTAGAATATCTTGATAAAAACCTTCCCGGATGTCACTGGCTGAGATCATGGACAAGGTTCAGGCATGACCGAGCTTGATTTATAGCTGATGACCACAGAAATAAGGAGCCAGTCAGGAGTATTTCCCGTATGATTATTGTGCAGCTACCATAAACTAATTAGTGGGAACAACTGTTTCACTTATAACGAGGCCACAGTTAGAAGTAAGGAATATTACAGCTTCATCGATAAGAAGTGACAAGCCCGGTAAAATACTTAGTGGGTCACACCCCGCCAGATTTTCAAGGAATTAATGAGACACAAATCGGTAATGCTTGGCCTTCTGCATTCTAATCGACTGTATAAACCATTAATATTTTTTTATGGCAGGCTTTAACATGGCATCATAATAAACGTTACAATATTTCTGGAGATCAGAGGTCTTTCAACAGCTATGCTAACTTAATTGAAGTGTAATAAGAAGTTATAGTTTAGTAATAACAGTTTGCAAACAACTGAAACTCGCTGTCAAACGCTTTATTACACAATACGTTATCATTTATTTCTTTTTGCCCGTGATATTAACATAACGCTCTCTTACCAAACAATTCGGACAATGCGAAACATAAAAGCTTCGATATAATGTTGCCGTACAAATTAAAGTAGGCCAAACTGAAGTCTACTAAAAGTAGGCTTAACTGAAATCCATTACACAGTATAAAATCATGTTGTGAAGATTTGGGTCGATACTCTTAAAAACGTTAGATTCACTTCGTAAACCATTTTTCTCGGTTTTTAGTTATTAATTTCTTTTCACATAGTTTAAAAACTGAAACTACTTTATTGTTTCGATCATCAAAGTCATAAACATGTTTAAAATGGAAAAATCAATGAAGTGAGTAATATTTCAAATCTTCAATTATTTAACTTATGTCACGAGACATTCCACGCCGGTAGACATTTGTGTTTCCACTTATATTCATAATAAGAACAACTAAAAGTGGAATACTTTGCCAAAACATTGAAATTTATTCGTGAATGTATTTGTAAAGTCACAATCCGTAAACGTTAAGTACTTTCTAAATGCTATTCAACACAGAAAAAAAGACAAAACGTTTTTACTTGCCAATACCAGGGGGCTACCAGTAAAAATCTCATTAAAAAGATGATTTTTTTGTCGTAACGCAAAGCTTTGCCCAACAGTGGTGTCGAAGTACTTTGTATTTTTGTTTAAAGTTATAAAAACTCTCAGGTTTAGCGTTGGAGAGATGCATTAAAAGTGAAAGATTCATATAATAAATGTAACAGTACTAGAGTGTGATACCAGAAGTATTATTAACCCTAATTTTAAACATCTGTATAAAAACAGAGTTAGATAAGTTGTAACATAAATAAATGTATACGCACAGTGAAATTTCCTCTTAAAAAGACGCAAAAGGAATATTTTTTTGTTATTTTAAAGAGAGATATACGTAATAACGTTACAAGCTCAGAGTATGTGATGTTACTACACGTGTTAAGGCACTGATTGTCAGACTAAAATGACAATAAAAGTTGTACACTTTGAAAATGGAAGAAAACATTGGATTTTTCGCCAAAGCGCATTCGTGTCCAATAAATTTGTTTGAGAGATCTGCATGTTCTACAAGTGCAACATGTGCAAAATCCCTATAAAAGTGACAGGTTCTCGGTTTTCATAGTTCAGTGTTAAGCCACCGACACGCAATACAGTTACGCCAAGACTGACTGAAGCAAAACGCAACAACGCCATTGGTTGTGTATTTGAAAGCAGGCGAATATCGATCAGATGTTGCTAGAGCTGTGAATGTCCACCCAAGCACAATCACAAGGCTATGGAATAGTCACCAACAACATGGATCAACTCGTGACCGTCCACGATCTGGCAGACCTCGTGTGACCACGCCCACACAGGCAGATCGCTACATCCCGTTACGTCACCTTCGAACTAGGATCACCACTGCTACGTCTACTATCTCAACCATACCAGGGCTGCGTAGAATTTCCGATCAGACCGTACGTAAACGTCTACGAGATTCTTAGGACCCATGTGCAACCCATCATGGTGAACGTCAACGACGTTTTTCAACATGACAACGCCCGTCCTCACACAGCCCGACTCACCACTGTCTTCTTGAGACACCACAACATCAACGTTCTTTCCTGGCCTTCCAGATTACCAGATTTAAACCCCATCGAACATCTTTGGGACGAGTTGGACCAACGTCTGCGAGGGCGACAACCTCAACCGCAGCCTCTACCTCAGCTTGCAGCAGCTTTGCAGGCTGAGTGGACAGCCATTCCACAGGATGTGATTCGTCATCTCTTTGCTTCACTTAGCAGGAGATGCCAAACAGTTATTGATACTCACGGGGGGCACACTCGTTATTGACGTTGAGTGACGTTAAACTTCAACTAGTGAGCGTGGACTTCGCCTTTGGATGTTCAGCAGTGAATGTGCAAAGTTTCACACATGTCAAACAGACCTACCCGGAATAAACTGGTTAACAATACGTCTCAAATTTTGCCTTTTGCGTTTCTTTTTTTTGAAGAGTATAGTTGTATTTCCCATATAGTTAAACAAAATATCATACATATGCATGTATGTCATACAGTAAAAACTGCAGTTTTTTTCACTATTTTTGAATTTCGCGCAAAGCTACACGAGGTCTATCTGCGCTAGCCGTTCCTAATTTACTAATGTAATACCAGAAGGAAGACAACTAATCATCACCACCCGCCGTCCGTTCTCGGGTTACTCTTATCAACGAATAGTGGGATTCCTCACCACGTCATAACACCCCCACGGCTAAAAGGACGAGCATATTTCATGTGACGGGGATACGAACACACGACTCTTAAATTACAACCTGGTCATGCAAAGTCGTAAACATATAGTGTATAATGAAGATTTCTTGTTTATTAGTTTCTCAAAAGGTCGGTTTACTAAACATCGAAAAGGTTGGTTTATGAAATTAATTTGTCAGTTTAATGTTAGAAATTGATCATAACATGGAGAGGAATGTCTGATTTAAACCTTCAGACTAATCGATAAGCATTGTTTAACTACGGATAAATGTTAGTAGCTAAATGCTGAATGTCAATGTATACCACCAGATGGATGTTTTATGCAATTTTATTTCTTGGAACAGAGACACGTGCTTTGAGTTCACGTTATAAAAATGAAAAAAAAAAACCGTGATATGTTGCTCTCGTCACGTAATTCTCAACCACCAGGCGGCTGTACAGTGGTTAGTGGTGTAATCTACACTAAAATTTTTTACTATGAACAGTTAATTGGAAACATTAACTAAGGAAAAATTATATTAACATAACCTATGGTGGAACTTGTTAACTGAAGCTAAATATTACTTCTGTCTTATCTCACTTCACTTCATGGTGTATGAATTAAAGATTTAGTTAAAATACAGCTAATGCCAAGCATGGCCAAGTGTGTCAAGGCGTTCGACTCGCAATCCGATGGTCGTGTGTTCGAATCCCGGTCGCACCAAACATGCTCGCCCTTTCAGCCGTGGGGGCGTTATAATATGACGGTCAATTCCACTATTCGTTAGTAAAATAGTAGCCCAAGAGTTGGCGGTGAGTGGTGGTGACTAGCTGCCTTCCCTCTAGTCTTACACTGCTAAATTAGGGGCGGCTAGCGCAGATAGCCCTCGAGTAGCTTTGCGCGAAATTCCAAAGAAACAATATAACTAAAGCTTATTAGTTACACATACGTAGGAATAAAATAGTAGCAACTATAATTCATGAATAATGATTTAGAGATAAAATATCATCTACATACTTCAAGGATAAATCATTATATTCAAAACACATTACCTCTATAGTTCTGCGATAACCATTATATAAACAACAGATTACCTCTATAACGAATATTGTCCAACTGGTTGGTTAGAATCCGTAGTTCTGCGTTAGACAAGTTGCCAGACTGTTGGAAATATAAAATTAATTTGTAATTATCATTAAAAAAATTTTAAAACAAATTGTGTTACTAATTTATTATGTAAAATGTAACAAAACAAATGGTGTTACTGATTTATTATACAAAATGTAATAAAATCAAATTGTGTTACTGATTTATTATATAAAATGTTAGAAAACAAATAGTGTTACTGATTTATTATATAAAATGTTAGAAAACAAATGGTGTTACTGATTTATTATGTAAAATGTAATAAAACAAATGGTGTTACTTATTTATTATATAAAATGTTAGAAAACAAATGGTGTTACTGATTTATTATATAAAATTTTAGAAAACAAATAGTGTTACTGATTTATTATATAAAATGTTAAAAAACAAATGGTGTTACTGATTTATTATATAAAATGTTAGAAAACAAATGGTGTTACTGATTAATTATATAAAATGTTATAAATCAAATGGTGTTACTGATTTATTATATAAAATGTTATAAACCAAATGGTGTTACTGATTTATTATGTAAAATGTAACAAAACAAATGGTGATACCGATTTATTTTATTATGTAAAATGTAACAAAACAAATGGTAATACCGATTTATTTTATTATGTAAAATGTAACAAAACAAATGGTGTTACTGATTTATTATACAAAATGTAACAAAACAAATGGTGTTACTTATTTATTATATAAAATGTTGGAAAACAAATGGTGTTACTGATTTATTATATAAAATTTTAGAAAACAAATGGTGTTACTGATTTATTATGTAAAATGTAATAAAACAAATGGTGTTACTTATTTATTATATAAAATGTTGGAAAACAAATGGTGTTACTGATTTATTATATAAAATTTTAGAAAACAAATGGTGTTACTGATTTATTATATAAAATGTTATAAAACAAATGGTGTTACTGATTTATTATATAAAATGTTATAAACCAAATGGTGTTACTGATTTATTATATAAAATGTTATAAAACAAATGGTGTTACTGATTTATTATATAAAATGTTATAAACCAAATGGTGTTACTGATTTATTATATAAAATGTTAGAAAACAAATAGTGTTACTGATTTATTATATAAAATGTAATAAAACAAATAGTGTCACTGATTTATTATATAAAATGCTAGAAAACAAATGGTGTTACTGATTTATTACGTGGTTAATGTTCACTGTAACAATGATGATTTTGTTAAACGTAATTCACGAAACATAAAACTCTAACAGAAATCTGTGTGTTAATCTACTCTGTGAACCACTCGTACTTAACAAATGCAATCTCTTCTAACATAAACTCTAGTAAAATCATGTGTTTCGTGACTTGGCTAGAGTGAATAAATGTAACATTTGTAAATTAAGAAATTATCATGGCGAAACCTGTGTATTTGCAGTTAGCGAGCTAAGTTCGACACTATGTGACACTTCAAAATATTTTTCTCACTTTAAAGCTGATAGTGCATTGTAGGAGTAACACTCAGTTCTTTAGTTCGGGTGTTCGAAACGCTACTCAATGTGTTTTTTCATTGTAGGGGTGGAGAAATTATGAAAATAACCTCAGTGGTTTTGACAGAAATATCACCAGTATTTAAATAAATATCATTCGTGTATGTAATTAGCCTTTACGTGAGAAACATAAACTTATTTATGGTTACAACACAACAGTGTTTTATGAAACAACTCGTGATATCTGAAAGGTATAACTGTTTCAGGTTTCATTATGTTAGTAAGAAGACGTAATAGTTTGGTCGATATGTACCATTCGAACAATGTCACTTACCTGTACCATAACGGATATTCCAACCAATCCCTGGTTCGTATGGGCTTTCAGAGCTTCGGTCATATTCGGATAGAGATCGGAGTTATAACCAATAATCTGTAGCTGCAAAAAAAAAAAAGATACATTTAACTGTATTATCTGTTTTATTGATCTATGTGTTTTCGTATCACACTATCTCATCTTGCTTTTAATAAATAAATCAGGGTTAAGATTGAAGAACAGTGTTATGAGGTGAATTTTCTTTATAGGTTCGAATTATCAACCACCGTAACCACCAGGCAGTGACAAACATAATATTTAGGTTATTCCTAAAGTTTCGTTTGCCACAGATATTTTTAATCGGTGGTTAGTGTTTTAGTTTGGTCTTTGACTTTTAGTTATGTCATTAAAACTACAACATAAATGAAATATAAATGAATTATTGGAAGCAAAACGAAACAATCACAAATCTCTTCAAGTTATAGGTATCTAGGTATCACGGGTAAAGATACATGAAGGTGTTAAAATTAGACGTTCCAGATTGAAATAATAAAATGATGGCAAAAATAAATACAACATTGTGTAATTAAAGATAAAATAGCGTACATGCTCTGAAACAAATTAGTAGATTAGATTAGGTTTAAAGTTCAGTAAAAAACTACACAATGAGCTATGCGCGATATGTCCATCACGGGTATTTAAACACGTTTTCTAGCGTTGTAACTCTGCAAACATACCGCTGTTCCATTTGGGGCATGATCACAGAGTCAGTTTTCCACTAGATAAAATGAAGTACGTTATACTACAATGATTTTGAATATGCCAAATCAGTGAATTATGTGAAAACCACAATCGGTACAACGTATTACAACTATGTTTTGACATAGTTTCGTGCTCGTAGGTCGTGTGATGAGAGAAAACTAATCGTTTCTGGAAGGCTACATAACGTCTCTTTCCGTTCAGGTGTATTAACATTAAGATCAGAGATTTAGAATTTCCAAGACGAGGATATTCTCTGGAGGAAACACAGGAAAATGGATCAACTTGGGGTAGTAGGACCATTCAGAAAGAGACCTCTACAACATTTCATATTCGAAGCAGTAAATCAAGTTTGACGTCTTGTAACTTGTAAGCTTTAATGAACACAAACGTCAGCGGATATTGTTGTTTTCTCAGACAACAGTTCACAACATAAGAAAGATTTTCATCGGGAAAAAAAATGGTACAAGTTACGTGTGTACGAGTTACTTACACGACATAACAGTAACACCGTTATTTCTACTTTTCAAGCAAAACTTTTAATGGCCTTATTTTATTGATAAAATATAAATATAAAATAAATATAATTGAACAATTTTTAGAGAAACTTACATCGATGCATAATTTTTTCCTTTTTAAATTTCAAGACAGAGAAATTTAAAAAGTTTCACATGTAATCTAATTTGAATTTAATTTTTAAACATGAGAGTGATGAATACGGATATGCAATTCATATAATATGAAATATAGTTTTCTATACTGAAAAGGTAACAACCTTCATACAAACAATACAATTTATGAACCTGACCTTTGTTTAGAAGTGTATTAAAGTCTATTGAATGTTTTATTTAGAAGGTTTTACCAGCATGGTAAGAGAGCGATTTCTCACAAATTATGGATATTTTAGGAAATATTAAAATTTTTGAATTTTGTTTACCTATATAACTACGCCAGTAAGGGAAAAAATAGTACGTTTCTTGAAAACCTTAGAATTCAGCGCTTAAAATTAAAAATCCAACTTAATGTTGGTCCCAATTAAAAACGTCAACCAAGGGGCAAGAAATTAAGAGGATTTGGAGAATTCATTAAATAATATACGTTTAAATTAATTCAGAAAGACAGCAAGAGGATTTCACAAAAGCTTTCTTTTTAATATCCGTACTCTGAATAAGAACAAATCAATCTAATGGCTACATGTATGTAACTACAGAAACACGTACACACACATATCAACATGAATTTATTTTCTTATTTGCAAATAAATAAACATTAATATTTCTCTCCTGTATGTGAAAAGATTAGAAAACATTTCATTTTATATTGAGGTTTAATAAAACATTTAACAATAATATATGTCTCTAATTCTGAAGAAACTTAGCCGTAACTTTCATGTTGCTTTTACGAAAGCCGCCTCTTCCGTCGTTTATTGAAAGGACAAAATATTTATTTTTCCAACACTGTTGGTTTTGTTTGATTTAATATTTCGCCTGAAGCTACACGAAAGCTATCTGTGCTAGCTATCCCTAAATTACCAGTGCAAGAGCAGAGGGAAGGCAGTTGGTCATCACCACTAACCGCCAACTCTTGGGCCACTCTTTTACCAACAAATAGTGGGATTGATCGTCACGTTATAACGCCTCCCGCGGCTGAAAAGGCGAGCATGTTTGATGTGTCGGGGATTCGAACCAGCGACCTTCGAAATACCAGTTGAGCGTCCAAACCACCTGGCTATGCCGGGCCCTTAGTTTTGAACTGCCGAAGTTAGTGGGGGTAAACAGCTGGCAGCACACCCCCCCCTTTGTTGAGCTGCTCTTCAACAGCAACAGTGGAACAGGTCATTAATTATAATCTCCTTCAGGTAAAAGAACGAATATTTTGCGAACCTCAGATTTCGAGCCGAATGCCCACCATGCTATTTAAAAAAAATGTAAATACGTTTTTAAAGGACATTACGAGAATATTTATTATTTTAATAATATTTAACTCAGATGTTAAGCTAGATAGCGCATGACTTTCCGTAAATAAGCAAATTACAAAGATTTGTATTTCTTGAGTAGAGCCAGTTGAATCAATTAGTGGGTTTAACATAGTATTTGGATCTATGCTCATTACCACGCTTTTCGAGCTACTTTCAACAAACAAGCAAGTTGTTTGACGTCATTTGAAACGTAGGCCTACAACAATGTGGGACGTCTAAAGCTTGTGAAAACATTAATGGATGCGATAAAGTAATTTGTTGTCGTTTGGTGGACAAGAAAATAAATTATTTTCACTAGATAATATAAAAAACTTATCAACAAAAAAAAGAAGATGAAATAAATGAGATAAAAATTAATTTAGGCATGCCAATATATATATTAATTTATACACAAGTAAGGTTGCTGAATTTTATGTTTTCAGAAAAGTAATTTAACATGTTTATTCCCCCTAGTGCCACGGCAAGTCTCTGTACTTACAGCGCTAGAAACCGGGTTTTAATACCCATAATGGGCAGAGCACAAATAGCCCATGTTGTAGCTTTGCGCTTAACTTCAAAAGAGACCAACAAACAAACAGTCTGGTTGTTTTTGTAACGTGTTATTGATTCTTAGGGCTTACTAGAATATTCTTATGCATAAATATCATTTTATTTGTAACCGTTGGTTGTTAAACACAAAGTTACATAATAGGAAATCCTTGTTGTGCCTACTACGGGTATCGAAACCTGGTTTTTAGTAGTATAACCCCTCCAACATACCGCTGAGCAACAGGGTGGGGATAATTTTAGGAGATAAAACAGTATATATTTTAGATTTCTTGGTATTAGAATACATCTATATCACAACTAATTCTTCCTTATTGACATTCAATAAAAATACTCGTGCTGGTCAGTTGGTATTTATGTAAAAAATGTTATTTAAGGAGGAAGCAAGCTGTAATTGGGTGTCTTTTACCAAAGTACAGTTTTAATTATGTTTATACTTTGATTTGAGGATTCCTATAAATAAATAAAGCATTCATTAATACTTAACTAGTCATTTCGTTGTTATGAGAACACTAAATCATGTACCCACCTCAGTTCTGTGTTTTTATTAAGTCCAACATATTTCTAGCGACACCTTACGGACAGAATTAAAAGTACACTTTCAAACTATCGGCGAGAGTTTTGTTACTTTTTAACATGAAAATAACGGATTTTAATACAATATTTAACTAATTATGGGTTATGTTTATATATCAAAAACAGATACTAAATGTAAACATGTAATTCTTGTTTGCCCTGAGAACAAGTGTGGCTTTGTTTATCAAAGATTACCTCCCGTTGGTTCAGCACTAGAATTTAGGTAACATACTAAACACAGAGAGCAGATTGTGCAGGTTTTTGTTAAAAAATAAACTTTTGTTACGAGCGCGACCTAGTTGTTAGCACTAACGTGTTACACAGGCCCGGCATGGCCTGGCGGTTAAAGCACTCGACTCGTAATCCGCGGGTTCCAATCTCCGTCACAAGAAACCTGCTCGCCCTTTCAGCCGTGGGGGCGTTATATGTTACGGTCAATCCACTATTCGTTGGTAAAATAGTGGCCAAGAGTTGGTGGTGATGACTACCTGCCTTTCCTCTAGTTTTACACTGCTAAATTAGGGCAGACAGCTCTTGTGCAGCTTTGCGCAACATTTAAAACAAACAAACAAACAAATAATTTAAAGTGAACATATAAATCATATATTCAGTAGCCCCCTAGTGGTGCAGTGGTAAGTCTGCGGAGTTACAACCCTAGAAACCGGGTTCCGATTTCAGTGCTTGGTATAGCAGAGACATCTCATTGTAAAGGTTTATACTTAACTTCAAACAAATATATTCACTACACCATTTTGAAGTCTCTACATACATCATTTTAAAATGTCTAGGTTTGCGTGGGGGACCGCTCCTACCCCCGGAAAGAAGCTAACTTAGGGTCCGTCTGTACATAAAAACTACAGTATGACATTTGATAGGACTATGAATAATAATACATAACTCAACTGTAACAAACTATCAATCACTTTTCAGGTGCATTAAAACAAGAAAGTTCGAAACTAAATCATTGTTAAAATGAGCTAACACGTGCCATGTGTGAACTATTAGAACAGGCCTCTAACAAAACAACGAATTGTGTGCCAAGTATAAGACACGTGCAAATGTTTAAATAGCACCCCATTACCAAAATTGTAGGTTTTAAATTAAATACCAGAAGTCAGAACATCGTGTCTGGTTTGGAACATTGTCCACTGAGGTATAACACTTGCAAACCATACAGTTAACTACACAACCCATATTTCACAGTTGTTTATTTGTTTTGAATTTCGCGCTACACGAGGGCTATCTGCGCCTGGCGTCCATAATTTAGCAGTGTAAGACTAGGGGGAAGGTAACTAGTCATATTCTTTCAGCAACAAATAGTGGGATTGGCCGTAACTTATAACGCCCTCATGGCTGAACAGGCAAGCATGCTTGGTGTTACGGGGTTTCGAACCCGCGACCCTTGGATTACGAGTCGAATGCCTTAGCTACCTGGCCATGTCGGGCCTTCACAGTTGTTAGTGTGACTTTATTACAACACATATTTCACAGCTATCAGTACGAGTTTAATATAACCCATTTCACTGTTTTAAAAATAAAATGGAGAACCAGCTTAGACCAGCATAGAAGGAATGTACATTTTTGTAGATGAAGCAAAAAAATACAAATAATGAAAGGATAAAACGTTACTGGAACACTGAGTGAAAATTATAAAACAAAACAAAACAAAACACGAGGGCATAAACGTATTGAAGACATTCAGAAGAGAAAAGAAGATAAACCTCTATGGGACCGATGTCAAAGACTCGTTACGTGGACTCGACAAACTCCAGATTCTGAGTTTTAAAACTAGCTTGGTATAGCAGAAAAGCTCGTTCGATACTTGTCTTTAATAACGAATTAATCGAAAGTGTGATGGTAAACTTACAAGTTATTAAACTTCACAGCTGAATCACAGTTTTCTAGTTGTTGAAGTAAAAAACAAAACCCGGTAAGAAATTTGAAAGAACATTCCTGGAACGTTATTATTGTCATATTTGGTGTATCATATTATTACTTGGGCAGAAATACTAACTGTGTTTACTAATAGACTAAACAGTTTTGCTACTAACATATTGCCACCATCAGGAAAGCTTGAGAAAGATCGTACAATATAGCAGAGGTCAGAATTCGATTGCGGGATTTCATGATAAGGAAACTGTTATATTAACTAACCATTCGTCTGATCCCAGGTCTTCAAAATCTAATATCACAGCTGGCTTTGGCACATCAATTTCTCTTTTTGAAGCATTATGTATTAGGACCGAAAATCGAATAACCACAAAAGAAAACAAGGAAACACAAGTCAACAAATACTTGTTTGCCATAGTTTGTTGGGCAGTTTTTTCATTGGACTAGATATTGCAACTAGCTCCTGGGGTAGAGAGTAGCGATTCATTGGTGTCTTTGGTGTTTATGTTGTAACGTCATTTTAGAGATGAAAACCTCGAGTTTCTATTGGTTACAGTTAATATATGCGTAAACATAAGAGTGAACTATTGACGAATTACGAAAGAAGATGTGAGAGGTCTGAGTTTCTATTTGTAACCAAACAAAATAGAAGGCTATAAAAATTATGATTTGACTGAGCAATGACGACTTTATAGAGAGTAAATTACGTTTAATTTTGTACATTTTCGGTGGGTAATGGATAAACTAGGGATAACAACATGTGTAATACTGTCACGTGTGTAACACTGGAGAAACTTCGGGATTGGTTAAATATTGCATTGTATAATTAAGACATTTAAGCTTATATATTATTAAAAAAAATGGCTAAGATTTTATGCTATCCTAATTCCTGTAACGTAAACAAAAAGTACTTTAATAGCGTTTTAAATGTGACACACTAGAACTTTGTGTCAGGCGCAATGAAAGATACGACGATTGGTATGCTGTAAATACTAATTCCCGGATCTGAAAATACCGTGACTTTCTAAGTGTATAAATATTTGGGAAGTGTCTGTCCAAGCAATGTCAGCATTTTAACACGTTCCCTTCACCACGTGTTTATCATACGCTGATGTCACGTGAATTCCGTGCTCTCAAAGTCAGACATACATTAACATCAATGTGACTTTCACAGACACTACTAATTTAATAAACACACTGTGTCCATATGGAAACCAAAAGTTGTTTTTTAATCTCTTTCTAAGAGACGTTTCAGTTACTATAGTTAACTATCTTCAACGCTTGTTTTCCTTCTGTCAAGATCACTGAGAGGTCTCATTTAATTTGCACATGAAATTGAAAACACTGCAGTGTAAACAACTCTAAACATTCAAGGTGTATAAATACCATCGTTATATAAAGGTTTAGAAATATGGGTAAATGATTTTAACCTTGTTATTGTCAGCAAGATTTCAGAGCATTTAATTTAGCCTTTACATTCGTCCACACTAACCCAACATTGTTAGACCATTACACTGTAGTTCACACTAACCCAACATTGTCAGACCCTTAAATTGTAGTCCACACTAATCCAACATTGTCAGACCCTTACACTGTAGTCCACACTAACCCAACATTGTTAGACCATTACATTGTAGTCCACACTAATCCAGCATTGTCAGACCCTTAAATTGTAGTCCACACTAAAACAACATTGTCAGACCTTCATTTATTTCACATTAATATAATGTTGTTAAACCATTATATTTATTTTAGAGTAATATTACTTTTTTATGATAGGTTTCAATAGTTTGTCTTATAATGGGTGAATATTAAGTAGATTTATATATGCACTTTTAATAATTATTTTATAATTTTTCTCTGGTTTAATTATTACAACTTGTTTAGTAAAAATATTTTAGTTTTCCCCCATATTTTAATAATTATTCCTCACTCTTTATCCATTTGGAATTTCTATTTTAGTTTTGGCTTACTCATATTTGATAATAAAATATATATTTAAAGAAAACGCAGCATACAGTAAATGTCTCCATTTCCAGACGACCCCGTCACTTTTATTAGTGAATATTAGGGACATCTTCCGAACCAGTTTCCCTAAAAGGACAGTTCCGCTAATGCCTAAAGGCAATCTCAGTACCTCGAGCCATTCGTATTAACTCGAGGACGTCTTTAGTTGTCATTCGTATTAACTCGAGAACGTCTTCAGTAGGCCTGGATAATTACTGATGAAATCAGAAGGTTATTACTTTGAGATGGAAAAGACAACGAACGACACGTGGTTGTTAGTGAAAAGCAACAAAGTTTTGACTTTAATGAAAACACTTTACCAGCTCTTAAGTCCAAGCTAAGTAACTAAAGACTACTGAAAAATCAGTTGTCCATTAAATCTATTCAATGACATATTCAGTGGTAAAACCAATTCTAGATGACATATGACATATATATATATATATATATTTACTTTACGCTGTTTTCCTGTTTTTTTGAAAATCAGTACCAAAGAAAGGAGTCATTATTGATAACCACGTGCGTTATCACAGACGCTAAACATTTATTTCAAAACAAAAGTTTTTCTTAAGTTTCAAATACAATATTCTTTTCTTCCTGATTGATTCAGTGTTTTACGGTATGTGAACTAAGTTCTGTAAACTTATTCTACAAAGCTACAAGATAGATCTCATTGTTCTGGAACATTGGCTTCCCTCGTTTTCCCTCCAAATGAGTTCCCCGCAGGGACAGCAGTAAGTCTATAGATTCACAACGCTAAAATCAGAGGTTCGATTCTCTAGACTAGGAGTCATTTGTGTTTCCATGTACTCTCAAGACGACTGGTATGAGTAATAGAACTTTACTTAAAATAAAGTACCAAACCTTTCGACCTTCTTAGGTCATCTTAGGGTTAACTCTGCTCTAATAACATGGTTTACAGAATGTACAGAAAATGTATGATGGTATATTCGAGTTAAAATGGACCTTTCTATTAATATAGACTTGCAGTGAGGTCAAACTGCTGTCAGATTTTTTAGTTGTTTTTTTTTAACTAATAGAGGCCATCTTCCAATATGGCACCTAGAGGAAAAATGATTCACGTATATGACCGCAACTTCTATTCCAGATGAAGATTTGATGCGATTACAAAATTTAATCAATTATATTTGACTTCCTGACCAAAGAAAATGACTTTTTAAAATATGTATTTTCAATGTAATTGATTCCTGAAGATATAAGTTTATAAAGTGTTCCCTTCAGTAGCACACGGTATGACTCAGCACCCGTATGTCAGGTTATGGCCACTCAGCACCCGGATGTCAGGCTATGGCCGTGTTTCTAAAGAATTGAATGATTATACTGATTTGCAATGTCTTATTGTTAGCTTTCTCTTGCCTTATTGTTAGTTGTCTCTTGTGTTATTGTTAGCTGTCTATTGTCTTTTTTGTTAATTGTCAATTGTGTTATTGTTAGCTGTCTGTTGTGTTATTGTTAGCTATCTATTGCGTTATTGTTAGCTGTTTATTGTGTTATTGTTAGCTGTCTCTTGTGTTATTGCTAGCTGTCTCTTGTGTTATTGTTAGCTGTCTATTGTGTTATTGTTAGCTGTCTATTGTTTTATTGTTAGCTGTTTAAAATCATTGATTTTATTCTAGCAATTTTGAATCATATTAAATGATTTTTTTAACATTTATGTTTTTACGTCCTCTCTATATTTATGTTCTACTTAATTATCTAATACTATTTACCTAAAACTAGCCACTACTTGACATAATTTGAGGTTAGAAATCAGATTTATGTATAAACTTGATAAAGGAAAATATTGACCTGTAATTGACGGCCATTTTGAAATGAAATCTCTATATTATTTGTCTTTAACGAATATTTCTACATCCTCATGGTTAACGAAGTCAAACACAAATATTTGCGATTTGAAATCACATCAATTCTTCATCTATAACATAAGTTATGGACAAATACGTGAAATCTTGATTCCTATGGCGGCCACACTGAAAAATTGCCTCTATAAAAAACACAACCAAAAACCACATTGACACCACATTTTAACTCTATTGCAAGTCGTACAAGAATCAGGAAGGTTCAGTCTACCATCAAACCTCTTCTGTATACTTCGTTGTGTAAGACCACTTTTCCAGTCATACTTTACAGTTAAAACTAGTGAGGAGTTCTTACTCATGTTACGATAAGTTGTTAATATAACTTTCAAATCTACAGTGACGATAAGCTGTTGATATAACTTTCAAATCTACAGTGACGATAAGCTGTTGATATAACTTTCAAATCTACAGTGACGATAAGTTGTTGATATAACTTTCATATCTACAGACACGACAAATTGTTAATATAACTTTCAAATCTACAGTGACGATAAGTTGTTAATATACTCTTCAAAAAAAGAAATGTAAAAGGCAAATTTTGAGACAAATTGTTAACAAGTTTATTTCGGGTAGTTCTGTATGACATGTGTGAAACTTTGCACATTTACTGCTGAAAATCCAAAGTCTGCAAAGGCGAAGTCCACGCTCATTAGATGAAGCGTCACTCAACGTCAATAACGAGAATGCCCCCCGTGAGCAGCAATAACTGCTTGGCATCTCCTGCCCATGGAAGCGATGAGATGACGAATCACATCCTATGGAATGGTTGTCCACTCAGCCTGCAAAGCTGCTGCAAGCTGAGGTAGAGTCTGCGGTTGAGGTTGTCGCCGTCGCAGACGTTGATCCAACTCGTCCCAAAGATGTTCGATGAGGTTTAAATCTGGTGATCTGGAGGGCCAGGGAAGAACGTTGATGTTGTGGTGTCTCAAGAAGACAGTGGTGAGTCGGGCTGTGTGAGGACGGGCGTTGTCATGTTGAAAAACGTCATTGACGTTCACCATGATGGGTTGCACATGGGGCCTAAGAATCTCGTCGACGTATCGTTGAGCCGTAAGATTCCCTCGAATGTGCAAAAGGTCTGTTCTGTCATTGTAGGCGATGGCAGCTCACATCATGACGTTACCACCAACAAATCTGTCAACTTCCTGCACACAGTTTGCTGCAAAACTTTCACCTCTGTGACGGTAAACACGGGTCCTTCCATTCTGTCTACGAAGCATAAAACGTGATTCATCACTGAACCAAACATGCCTCCATCGTCGATGAGGCCATACTTGATGTGCTCGAGTCCACTGCAGCCGTGCTTGACGATGTTGCTGGGTGAGAATGACGCCTCTGACTGTATGTCGAGGTTTGATTCCTGCATCTCGTAGACGGTTGCGTACGGTCTTATTGGAAATCCTACGAAGCCCTGGTATGGTTGAGGCAGCAGACGTCGCAGTGGTGGTCCTATCCCGAAGGTGACGTAACCTGATGTAGCGATCTTGTGTGGGCGTGGTCAAACGAAAACCCGTCACTTTTATAGGGATTTTGCACATGTTGCACTTGCAGAACACGCAGATCTCTCAAACAAATTTATTGGACACAAATACGTTTTGGCGAAAAATCCGATGTTTTCCTTCGTTTTCAAAGTGCACAACTTTTATTGTCATTTTGGTCTGACAATTAGTCAGTGCCTTAACACGTGTAACATCACATACTCTGAGCTTGTAACGTTATTACATATATTTCTCTTTAAAATATTTTCATTTATCGTATCGACATAATTTAAATATTAGTAAAGTCCACTGAACACAAAACGTTTGGGTATTTTTACTGCTAGCCACGTTGAGAATACTGACGTACTAAAAGTTACTTACACCAATTTGTTAAATTCGTGACGACGAGAAACCCACTTAAAAATGTATTCTTAAGACGGCTGGCACAATATACGGGTATTAGAAATTTAATGAAAATAAAGTACAGAACAACCTTCTTAGATCATCTTGACGTTATAAAAAAAAATGATAATACCAATACCAATCGCCTTGAGAACACGATTGGTTCAATTAAACAAATATTTGGCAAATTATTTTTAATTATATAAAGCTCAGAGCATTGAAGGTGTGTCATCATAATTTCAATGAAAGATTCAATACAGAAGGAAACCACTTCAAAAGCACGATTGAGGAAAGAGATATTCGGATTGGATAAATAATGGATAAGTCACTCAGGCTGTATAAGTAGTAATACAGTAATAAAGGTAACTGAATTATAATGAGTGGTTTGAGGTGCATTGATCACAAACCAAAGAGGTAACTATGTTTACAAATCTGTCGGTTCATGGAAGGCGACAAAATCAACGGAAACCATCCTATTGGATGATGGAAGACAAAGAGAATATTCAATTAACATATTCTATCTAACGATTTAAAGTGAAATTTAAACTTTACAAGAATGACGTGTTAATCCAAATCATGAGCAGTCTATTTTATTAGTATTAGTAAACTATTGTAAACTATTCTGGGCAAATCAAAAACATCTTTGCCCGGAATCTGAATTGCTTTTGCGTAGTTTGTTTGTTTAGAATTGGGCACAAAGCTACACAATGGGATATCTGTGCTCTGCCCACCACGGGGATCGAAACCCGGTTTTTAGTGTGTAAGTCCACAGACATACTACTGTGTCACATAGGATGGTAGGCTATTCTGGGCAGAAACTGTGATATTACCAAACTTAAAGTCATCGCGACTGGTATAATAATCCACTGATACAAAACATTACCGAAATACCTCGATTAGCAACAAGTAGAATAACTGGCCCTTATATGCCAGTGGGTTGCAGTAACATATTATTGTTATATTGTCTAAGAGATAAGTGAGGAAACGCATGTTTTCAACAAGTTTTGTGTGATATGATACCACGGTTATATTGAATTACACCCTGAACGGAATCATGTAACTTGTATGGCTTAACCGATTTTATTTTACAAAGCAATTTCAGGTTTTTCTGTGATTTAATTACGTAGAGAAAGCAAAAGAAAAAAAAGTTAAATAAGTTAATGAATGAACTACGACAACACACTTTAAACAGTAAAACATACAGCCACAAAACAAATATTCAAACTGAGGCACAAATCTGATATATGTTCTCTGGATTTTTGGGGTTTATTATGCACCCGAGGATTTCGTTTGGTTTATTTTGAATTTCTCGTGAAGCTACAGGAAGGCTGTCTCCGCTAGCCGTTTCTAATTTAGCAGTGTAAGACTAGAGGGAAGGCAACTATTCATCACCACCCACCGCCAACCTTTCGGCTACTCTTTTACCAATGAATAATAAAATTGACCGTCACATTATTAACCCCCCCTGGCTGAAAGGGCGAGCATGTTTGGTATGACGTGGAATCGAACCCGCGACCTTCGGATTACGTGTCGATTGCCTTAACCACTCGGCCACGCCGGGCTGTACCAGAGGAAGAGAGGCCAAAAGTGTGTTACGGTACACGGTACTTCTGGTATAACAGAAATATCGCGGGCGTCAGATGTTTAAAAGAAACTTCAAAGTGCTAAGACGTGTATACTGAAGCCCACAACGTACCACATCTTTTCTCACTCTGTGATCTGGGTCCTGGTGTAGCAGACTTATTTTGTGGATGTTTTTATTGTAAATCGTGATATCTTATTCATTCATATTTCACCCAAAATTAAGACACGCTGTAGGAAGTTCACTTTTTTATGATGTATTTTATGTAAAATTGGGGTTGTTGTTGTTGTGATTGTTTTTGTAGCTTTCTAATACATAGAAAATTAATACCGATAGTTAAATAAAAAATCAAATGGAACAACCACGTTCCAAACAGTAAATCCAAACCTCTCACAAGTTATATTTGTTTGTTTTGTAACAAAAAACAAGCCAAGAAGTCACCTTCCCACAACTGTCTGCAGCCAGTGAAGGGTGATATAGACGTGTGGATGTTGTGAGCCCCCATATTTTGCTTTCTTAATTTATATTGCTATTACTTTATTTTATTTCTTTATGCGAGACTGGCAAATGGAAGTTAAGGATGGTAGACGGTGTATCTCCACCGCAGTTTAGGTCCTATTTCTTTAATCAGCTCTAAATTCTAAAATACATTTTACATAGCACATCATAGTTTCTACTCTGGGATATTTGCAATTAGTGCAGCGTTATTTGTTTTTGTTTCAGCTTGATATGGTTATGAAAAAACTCATACGTGTTATATATTTATATAAATGAACTTCAACATAAGAAACACCGGGACTAGCTGATTCATACGAGCTGTATATGGAAGATAGTTTTATAAGTTGCCTTTCAACAAATATATACCAACAACTTTAAGTTTAATGGTAGTAAAAAGAGACGTATATCTTATCAAATAGTAAAACTACACTTTCCTGATTAAGTTCGTGTGGTATTAATTGTTTCTTATACGTCTATCCTGTAACAGTTGCTGTCGCATTAATTGTTTCTTACAGGTTTTCCTTGTAACAGTTGCTGCAGTATTAATTAATTCTTATAGGTGTTTCCTATAACAGTTAAATCTCGTATTAATTGTTTCTTATAGGTGTTTCCTATAACAGTTAAATCTCGTATTAATTGTTTCTTATTGGTGTTCCCTGTAACAATTGCTGTAGTATTAATTGTTTCCTATAGTTCTTCTCTGTGAAAGTTGCTTTAGTATTGATTGTTTTTTACAGGTCTTCCCAATGACAGTTGGTGAAGTATGAATTGTTTTTTATAGGTCTTCCCTGTAACAGTTGGTGTGGTATTAATTGCTTCTCATAGGTCATCCCTGTAACAGTTACTATAGTATTAATTGTTTCTTATAGATGTTCCCTGCAACAGTTGGTGCAGTATTAATTGTTTCTTATTGGTCATCCCTGTGACAGTTGGTGTGGTATTAATTGCTTCTTATAGGTCTTGCCTCTAACAGTTCTGTAGTATCAATTGTTTCTTATGGGTCTTCCCTGTAACAGTTGATGTAGTATTAATTGTTTCTTATTGGTCTTCCCTGTGACAGTTGCTATAGTATTAATTGTTTCTTAGAGGTCTTCCCTGTAAGAGTTGATGTAGTATTAATTGTTTCTTATAAGTCTTCCCTGTAACAGTTGTTGTAGTATTAATTGTTTCTAATAGTTCTTCTCTGTGACAGTTGCTGTAGCATTAATTGTTTCTAATAGGTCTTCCCTGTGACAGTTGTTTTAGTGTTAATTGATTGTTACAAGTCTTCCCTGTAACATTTGCTATTGTATTAATTGTTTTTATTGGTCTTTTCTGTTACAGTTGATGTAGTGTTAACTGTTTCTTATAGGTCTTCCCTGTGACAATTTGTGTAGTATTAATTGTTTCTTATTGGTTTTCCCTGTAACAAAGGGCATACTTTAGGTAAAACGTTTTCTACCTGTTTAGTTTCTTCTTTTATATGGTAGATATTTTACGGTTATTTCTACATATTCTGTCACAAATTATGAAAATCATGTTAAAAATGCCATGAATATGTAAGAAGAACACATTCTGTTTAAGTTATATGGTCTTAGAATTATTTAAATTGAGTCGAACAATCATTATTCGGAGAGAAACATCATTTAAATATAGTGTTTTAACTGAAATATAAATTTTAATTTTTGTGTTGTATCGTTACGGGAGATCGTATTTATTTAGTCTTTAACGGACATGCACATTTACACACTGAGGTCGTTCTTGTGTCAGTATTCAACAACTGGACGGTTACGATATATATATTACAGTGTTTCATGTGTTAGTAGGAACTCAAAGTCATGGATGTACAACATTAGTTTGTCGCAAAAATAGCTTATAAACTATTTGTTTAAAAGTCTACAGTTAATCTATCTATTCCGTACAGCTCAGTTCCTTAATGAATCGGAAAGCAGTTTTGCGTAAAATCACTAATCAATGTGATTAGGCTTATGATACACCTGATGGGTATTTATGGAAATAGAATTAACATGCAGCATTCATCAAATACATGTTTTTAGGACAATAAAAGCGTATTATATCTTCATTTTTTAAAGAAAGAATATGACATAGTGACAAATGGTATCACGAAGAGAAAGTACGAAATGATTATAGATAAAAACCAGGGTAATCAGAGAGAATCTATATTCTGGTGCCCATCGCTCCTTTTCAAGACTGCACGTGTTTATATCAGGTAATCAGAGAGATTCTATATCCTCGTGCCCATCGCTCCTTTTCAAGACTGCACGTGTGTATATCAGGTAATCAGAGAGATTCTATATCCTCGTGCCCATCGCTCCTTTTCAAGGCTGCACGTGTTTATATCAGGTAATCAGAGAGATTCTATACCCTCGTGCCCATCGCTCCTTTTCAAGACTGCACGTGTTTATATCACATTACGTCAAATTTCACTTTCAAAAACGCAGAAGATCCTTTTTAGACTCAGAATGATCAACAATCAGGATCATTTTCTGTGTGGGGATAAGGAGTCTCACCCTTAATGTGTCATAACATCCGGTACAGATACGGTGACACTTTACACAGTAACTAACCCTAAATAGCGAAAATACCCCATAATAAAAGACGCTTCAAAGCGATCCATAGTTCGGAATGACTCATATGGACTTCCAACCATGTTTAAAACTTTCGTTTATATTGGTCTACTAATTTTCGAGATACACGCGTGAAAAAACAGACACGCACACGCAAAACCCTTTCTTCGGAGGGCAAGGGTACCAAACTGTTATTTAAAGAGAATGTAAAAGACTGATATAACTACCAGTCAAGTGAGGACTATTTATATTTTGTGACGTCAGTACTACCTGAGGCAATTTTACTAAATGTTCAAGTTTGAAACTAAAACTATTAGCATATTAACTTAATGCTTGTGAGATAAATCTATCTTCAGGTAGCTGATAAGGACAGATATTCATTAGGCTTAGTGTACTGCTCTGTATATACACGAATATACAATGGTAGTGGTGTTTTCTCTTCAAGTTATTTCACTTACAAATACAGGTGCGATTTCACGTTATTAAATGTTTTACTAGCCACCTGTGACAGAAATGACTAAAACATGCATAACCTTCCAGGAATAACAATGAAAAAAAAAACCGTATAACCCGAGCACTTTCGGAAGGTGGACCTTTCTTCTCGAGAGGCAAACCTTTAGGAATAATTACGTCATTCGCGAATTGCTATGAGCCTGATCTTTGACATTGACCTCCATTTCGAAATGAAGTTTTCATTTTCTTTTCGCTCACTAGTGAACCACGTGTGGAAATAGAAAAATATATCTTAATGAGTTATATCTGCATAACTGCACGTTTTGTACGTGGAACAAACTCGTCTTTGCTCGATGATAAATGATACATAAAAGGTAAGCTAATAAGCAGCAAAAGCTTGCCACGTGCTATTTCCCAGTAGATTAGAAAGAAGCAACAAACAACAAATGAACGTCAGCCAGCCTGAGCACCACACACCAAGTTACCTTCACTATACCCCCATGGCCTGAGCACCACACACCAAGTTACCTTCACTATACCCCCGTGGCCTGAGCACCACACACCAAGTTACCTTCACTATACCCCCATGGCCTGAGCACCACACACCAAGTTACCTTCACTATACCCCCGTGGCCTGAGCACCACACACCAAGTTACCTTCACTATACCCCCGTGGCCTGAGCACCACACACCAAGTTACCTTCACTATACCCCCGTGGGCTGAGCACCACACACCAAGTTACCTTCACTATACCCCCGTGGCCTGAGCACCACACACCAAGTTACCTTCACTATACCCCCGTGGCCTGAGCACCACACACCAAGTTACCTTCACTATACCCCCGTGGCCTGAGCACCACACACCAAGTTACCTTCACTATACCCCCGTGGCCTGAGCACCACACACCAAGTTACCTTCACTATACCCCCGTGGCCTGAGCACCACACACCAAGTTACCTTCACTATACCCCGTGGCCTGAGCACCACACACCAAGTTACCTTCACTATACCCCCGTGGCCTGAGCACCACACACCAAGTTACCTTCACTATACCCCCGTGGCCTGAGCACCACACACCAAGTTACCTTCACTATACCCCCGTGGCCTGAGCACCACACACCAAGTTACCTTCACTATACCCCCGTGGCCTGAGCACCACACACCAAGTTACCTTCACTATACCCCCGTGGCCTGAGCACCACACACCAAGTTACCTTCACTATACCCCCATGGCCTGAGCACCACACACCAAGTTACCTTCACTATACCCCCGTGGCCTGAGCACCACACACCAAGTTACCTTCACTATACCCCCGTGACCTGAGCACCACACACCAAGTTACCTTCACTATACCCCCGTGGCTTGAGCACCACACACCAAGTTACCTTCACTATACCCCCGTGGCTAGTGTTAGAAGAAACAGATTCATAACGCCTGGCTTTTTCATAACCCGAAATTGAACCATTTTGCGCGAAATTCAAAAGCAAACAAAACTATTGTGGAACATTCCATTCACTTAACTGGTTGAACACAACGTTTGGTAACGGTGACTGACTTTGTAAATTGTCTTCGAATTTGGATATATCGTCAGTAAGACTTTTGTTTTGCCATCAAGTTATCAAACAAACAATATATACTTTACGAATCTGCACAAACTTAGTGAAAACTGACACAACTGAAGTAACATCGGGGCTACTTTTGAAGTATAACATTAACTGAATGTCTCCAATTTTAAATTGGAGTAACATCGGTGTCATATGGAGTTGAGTAAAGTCGATTTTGCAAGTCACCTTCTGAATGAAGAATATTTGTTTTTGAATTTTGCGTAAAGCTTCACGATGACTATCTGCGCTAGCCGTCCCTAATTTAGCTGTGTAAGACTGGAGGGAAAAAGGCAACAAGTTATCACAACCCACCGCCAACTCTTGAGCTACTCTTTTAACTACGACTAGTAGGATTGACCGACACATTATAACGCGAGCAAGTTTTGTGGGACAGAAATTCGAACTCGCGATTCTCAAATTACGAGTCGAGCGCCTTAACCACCCGGCCATGCTGGGCCTTAGCGGTGTTACATCAGTGTTATCCGTCACTTCTCAATCAGTAATATTAGTACGTGCGTGCCGTTTTCTAAGTTCTATTTTCACATTTCGTGACTGATGTTCATAATGTCATATACAAAAGAAACAACAAAAAGCAGTGAGATATGGCATGGTATAAACGACAATTTTATTTGATTTTAATTATGACCAGGAACACCTCGAGTTCACTAAACAGCATTCGGAGATATAGCGTGCATTTATATTGATCTACCATCGTTACCCGGAGTTGCTCGGGTTTTTGAAAAAAAACCAAAAGAAACTGCTCTCTGTGTTTATCAGTTTCACATTTTGATAAGTGAAAATATTTCGTTAATTTATGAAAAATTCAATTTAAGTGGTGGTTGTTGTTGTTTTGAATTAAGCACAAAGCTACACAAGGGGTTATCTGTGCCCACCACGAGTATCGAAACCCGGTTTTTAGTGTTGTAAGACTGCAGACATACCGCTGAGCCACTGAGCTTTGATTTTTGAAAATAAACTACGAACCTGTTTTAAATCTGGACTTCTTTATCAAAGAAGTTTCTTGTTGTACCGTAACTCTCAACGAGGAATAGGTCTGAAGAAAGCCTAGGTTATTTTTTATTATGTTGAATTTGGTTTAATGTAAACGTAATATAATTTATAAATGTGATACTATATTCAATGTTACAACATCGATGTATGAAAAATACTACAAAGAAAATGCACCATTGTACTTTATAATGTAACAAAAGAAAACACAAATCACCCCCAGATATGATACTACTAGATAAAATAAACATCTTATTGTATGCAGTAAGTTTTATAATGTAAGCCTTTCTATTTTCACGTGGTCTATTTTCTGGTAGATAGCATAATTTTATTTTACACGCTAGGCCTACTGTTTGCTTTTTTTACATACGCATCCATTTATTTTGTGTGTGAGGTTTGATCTATAATTAAATAGGCTTATAATACTATATTCTAAATTAAACGTTAACCTAAACTTATAATAAAAAAATCTAGTTTGCGTAGAATGTATTCGTGTAATATACACACGTTAACGATAAAATTACTGGTTTTGCTAGCGAACGATAGACGCTTGTATGAACGAAAAATTGTCGATTGGCGCGCCGCCATGTGAGAGAAATGTCATCTACGTACGAAAGCGTCAAAGAAGAAAGCAAAAACCAGAAATTTTGACCTTTGTATTCGGACAACATCAATATTCACTTTCGATAGCTCAGAAAATCCTTTCAGATCCAGAATGAAAAACAATCCGAATATCTGAGACAACCTTAATGTGTCCATGAAGTTTGGTACAAATCCAGTCACACCTTACAGAATTATTAACCCCAAACAGTGAGAACGCCCTATTTTCCCATTATAGGAAATGTTTCAAAGTGATACAGAAGCCAGGTTTGGGAGGACTGTCTATCACTAAGTTCCTATCTTGTGTATAATATTCGTGTATATCATTATTTAAAATAACAGACAAGCCCGACTTTAGCACTTTCTGTGATATGTATTTCTTGTTTATTCTTAAATTTCGCGCAAAGACACATGAGAACTCTCTGCGCTAGACGTCCCTAATTTGGCAGTGTAAGACTACAGCGAAGGCAGGTTGTCATCACCATCTACTATTAACTACAGTCATAAACACTTACTTGTACATCAATAAATATATCATTGTATAAAAAGTGATTACATATTTATCACAAGCGACTACATGTATGCATATTACAGAACAAACATTAGAAGTGTAAGTCATTGTCAGAATAATTTGTGTTTTATAGTTATTAGCCGAGCTATTTATTACAAAAGTAAAATATATCTCTTGTTAGAAAAAAAACAAAGTGAGTGACAAGGTTCTGAAAGTAAATGAACTTTTGTGTTACTTGTTTGAAATTGGCAAAAACCATATTTGTATATAATAATTAAATCTGACGAAAATTACCATTTGACAAAAACAAACAAACAGACAAAAGCAAAATTCCACAAATATGACCTCGAGAGCGAATGCGTTAACAACGAAATTACAAGCATGTGAACACTGCATTAGAAACTGAATGTGTTTATGTTTGTAATTTAAATCCACAGATAAATTACCTCATATATAAAACTATACAGAGAGCTACTTTTTTACACATCGAAGTGTGTAAGTCCTAAACACAAATACAGGGGGAGTGTGCGAGACAGCATGATTTACGTTTCCATGTCAGAGAGACTGCGAATGGTTCCAGAACAGAAAAGGAAGGTACTCCATGTCACAGTGATATGCATCTCTTACCTCACCAGGAAAGTAATATCTCGCGATTGAATGTTCCGATCCTCTGTTATCCACTCTGCCGTAATGAACGTGGATCTCGTGGAAACGGTATTTATAAGACAATGGTCCACCAGTGACGTTTATTTTGGCTACTTCTGGCGTTGTGTCAACCTCGAATATGATGCTGTGTCCAGTATTCCTTATCATTCCACTAACCTAGAGAAAAACAGTTTAAGACTGCCAGTCAGAGTCAGTGTGTGGAAAACCACTTTACGTCACATGCATGACAAATCAAGTAATATTTTGAACCTGTTAAATGGAATTTTCTTTTCGCATATCATTGTATTGTTAATAGAGTGTGAAATTCGTTTGTAGACCAAGCCACATTGAACAATTTGATGTATGTATTGTGGGGACTCGAACCCTGAATTTTAGCATAAACATACTCTTGTCCCACCGAAGGATAACATATTTAGAACACAATAAGGGTCAGTCTTTACAAACACACAGAAAAATATCTGAATACGAATATCCTTCGATAGCCCCACCATTATTAAGATTACATACATTTGAATACATGCCTTAAAATACACAACTAAGCATCTTATAATTTGAAACAATTCGCTACATGGACACTATGGGAGGTCCACAGAGACTTATTTATAAACCAAATTATCCTCATGCATTAATAAGTTTAAGTTTTATTAAAACTGTGATAGGTTTCAGACACAGTATGACATGAACACAGTGTTGTTTGTTTCACACAAAATACAACAAAAATATCTTTGTGAAGGCGAAAAGTTTCAATAAGAAATAACTTTTATGTATTTTTAATAAATTATTTGTTTGTTCTTGTTTTTCATTCCTTTCTCGTAAAGCTACACGAGGACTATCTGCTCATCTGCCCTAATGTAACAGCGAATAACAAGAGGGAAGGCAACTAGTAATGACAACCCACCGCCATCTCTTGGACTTCTCTTTCACAACAAAACAATGTGATATTTCCATAAATGTTGACCTTACAGGCTGTGATGCCAATTCTAATCTCATTTGCTTGGCTTTCTGCTCCGACAGCTGTTCCCAACATTTTCACCACAAAAAGAATATCCCATATTTGATTTCCTCGTTGTTTATTTTTAACAATTCAGTTCACCCATATATACTTAGAGATTGTCTGATCCCGTCCATCCTTATATACTTAGAGATTGTCTTTTTGTTTGTAATTTAGCTACAGAATGAACTATTCTTGTTCTGCCCATCATGGGTATCGAATCCCGAATCCTAGAGTTGTAAATCCGTAGACTTGCTGCTGTGCCACAAAGCATGGACAGCTTTATAAACAAATACAGTCCAGTTAAAAATAAACAAAAAGCAGACAGATTCACAATCATCCACAGTTCTGTTATAGAAAGCTTCACAAACGCAATTGTCTCAGAATTATGAGCACTTGACTGACATGTACAATCCTTCCAGAGATGGCTTGACAAACACGTTTAGTTCGCTTATGTTCGTTTAGTTAGAGACAGATTTACTAACTTGGATACAGTGCTGTTAAATGTAAAGAAAGTCCTTATTTTATGCGTTTTAAATGTGTATTAATTGCTGTTCAGATTAATTAATTCGCTATGGTGTGGTTTAACAGTCACAATCTATTTTACGACCTGTGAGTTACTTCTTGATAACTTGCCAACCTAATTATCCGTACACCCGAATATTTGCATATAAATAAGGGATGTTTCCGTACTCAGTAAGAAACACACCACATTCAACGTTGGTTTCACTACCAATTACTCAGTGACTTTATTGTTTCGTGTAGGGAAAAATGTATGCAAAAACGGCTCGTTTGGGTTAAGAAAATATTTTACGTAGAAGAGCGAACAACGTTTCGACCTTCTTCGGTCATCGTCAGGTTCAAGTATTACAAGCCCAATCAGAGGTCAGGGTCGCACGGACTCTTGGTTTGGCACCCTGGAATTCAGCAGCTCGTCCAGAACCTGACGATGACCGAAGAAGGTCGAAACGTTGTTCGCTCTTCTACCTAAAATATTTTCTTAACCCAAACGAGCCGTTTTTGCATACATTTTTCTCTACAAGTGGGTTTTCTCGACATCACTTCTTGCTGTTTTGTGTAGAGTTCCTTCCCAGCAGAACTCAATATATAATTTTAACATTTAAACTTCCCAGATCTATGGGTACTTGTAGCTGTAGCAGGTTTAACAAATAAATATATATATAGTAAGTTCTGTGGCAATTTGTTCTTGTTTTTCGATTTTCGCGCAAAGCTACACAAGAACTATCTGTGTACCTCGCCGTCCCTGATTTAGTAGTGTAAGACTAGAGGGAAGGCAGCTAGTCATCATCACCCACCGCCAACTCTTGGGCTACTCTTTTACCAACGAATACTGGGTTTGACAGTCACATTATAACGTCCCCACGGCTGAAAGAGCGAGCTATTTGGTGCAACGGGAATTCGAACCAGCGACCCTCAAATTACTTATCGAACATCGTAACCCACTCGGCCATACCAGGCCACTTCTGAAACGGTGACAATGTGGACAACACTGAAACACGGAGTTATTTTGTAGAAAGTTTATATTAGCCTTAGCAGCATTAGTGACGTATTTCCGTTTGAACATCATTTTCCAATCACAGACCGCGAACTTTACAACACTGTACAATCTTGCAGAACCGTCACGAAGTAAACTCATAACTTTATGAGGGTTAAGTGGGGTGTACTTTAAATTATTTTCATGAGAAACTGATTTATTTAGAGCTAATATCTTCTCTTTACCTAAGTTAATGTTTGTTTGTGGACATCATTTCGACTGGCAAATTTTAAAAGTCTTCTGGGAGAAAATGTCCTCTTAGCTAATGAGACCGATAGGACTTTCTATTAGTTTAATAGGACACGTGTGTGATTGGCGAATGTTTTCACCTTCTGATCCTGTCACTTTAAGTGTACGAAAAATATCCATTTTTACAAAGATACACCAGCCCTTACACTGAGCTTATCCACGTGAATTGGACGTAGGAAAGGATCGAACAGCAATAATTTAGGATCAACGTCAATGGGTGATTGACGACGTCCTTTGTTACACAGACTCCATTCTGGATTCAACAAACCCCAAAAGGTAGGTCCTGAAAAGAAATTAAAGAGAAAACGTGTGAAGAATGTTCCAACAATTAGGAGTTTTCTAACCAATCAAATAAAAATTCAATATTAAAACGAGATAATGTTGTGTGAATGTTTACGATACAATTGAAGCACGCGCACATAATTTACCCACGTTACTTTGAAATAAATTGATATAAATATGTTTAGGTGATCCATTGAGTGGAAATAATTATATTTTACGGCGTAACAACAAAAGAGAAATTATTAAAAGTAATACTGGCGCACTTTTAATTATTCATTTCTCTGGGGTACAAGTGTCACTCTTATTAAAGGAAATTAACATACTAATTAAAAATATACGCGTAGATGGCGCTGTTAAGAACTTCAGAAGTTCATCAAAAATACAATAACCTAGAAACGAGAACAACTTCAATATGGTCGATGGTTTCGGTCTTCAAACGACGACTACTTCCGGTGTCAAACTGGGAAATAAACCAGATGGAATCTTCAATAGCCGCGACACTCGAAATTCTTTCAGACAGGGTAACAGGAAGTTATTCCACGAGACTTTTGTAACGATATTTTTAGAGCACCAACTACACCACATTCGATTTTATTATTCATCAGAAATTCTACCATTTAGAAAGGACTACATTTTATTAATCTTCGAGACTTTCCACGTGACCAAGTTCTGCAGTTTGACCTCTTTATTCGGAAACTTAACCAGATTTCAAATCGGCCAACACATTACGGAAATGTGAGCTAAAGGTTTGTACTTGATGAAGTCAGAGCCATCATGCCGCGGCTAAAGTTTTTATTTTATTTTCCCGAGTACGAATGTTTTTAAAGACTTAAGCTCGATCCAATCTAGTCACGCCATTTTCTAACATTGCACTATTAATCATTATTTAGTCTCAACCGACTTGCTACTCGTGTAATTAGTTTTAGAACAGAGAAAATGCTGTAAATAATCGACAGTTCATTTATAAATCTCAACAATAATACAAAATTATACAATATTCTCCTCGTGTTCGTACTCTTTGAATCTAAATTAAGAATGTCAAACAAAGTTATAAATCAGTTAATCATAAAATTATCGAAGATTGACTTTTCCTCATTTAAATCAAGAAAACATGGTTTATAAGCTATAATATAGAGTGTCGAGGGTTAAATAACCTAAACACGGTTTCACAGCTCTAGTATAGAGTGACGAGGGTTAAAGAACCTAAACACGGTTTCTCAGCATGGGTATAGAATGCCGAGGGTTAAAAAACCTAAACATGGTTTCTAAGCTACAGTATAGAGAGCCGAGGGTTAAAAAACCTAAACACGGTTTCTCAGGTACAGTATAGAATGCCGAGGGTTAAAGAACCTAAACATGGTTCTTAGCTATAGAGGGTCGAGGGCTAAAAAAACCTAAACATGGTTTCTCAATTATAGAGTGTCGAGGGTTAAAGAATCAAAACGCAATTTTTCAGCTGTAGAGTGTCGAGGGTTAAAGAACCTAAACAGAGTTTCACAGCTATAGTATAGAGTGCCGAGAGTTAATGAGCCTAAACATGGTTTCTCAGCTAAAGTATGGAGTGCCGAGGATTAAAGAACCTAAACATGGTTTCTCAGCTATAGTATAAAGTGCCGAGAATTAAAGAATCTAAACATGTTTTTTATATGCAAAAAACGGCTCTTTTGGGCTCAGAAAACACTTCAAATAGACATTGTTTCTCAGCTACAGTTTAAAATGCCGAGGGTTAAAGAACGTAAACATAGTTTTTCAGCTATACAGTGCCGAGGATTAAAGAACCTAAATATGGTTTTTCAGCGATAGAGTTCCGAGGGTTAAAGAACCTAAACATGGTTTTTTAGCAATAGAGTGTAGACGGTTAAAGAACATAAACATGGTTTGTCAGCTATAGAGTGTCGAAGGTAAATAACCTAAACATGTTTTCTCAGCTAGTGTAGAGGGCCGAGGGTAAAAAAACAGAAACATGGTTACTCAGCCTTTGAGTGCCGAGAGTTAAAAAACCTAAAAATGGTTTCCCAGCCTAAAGTTTCGAGTATTAAGGATCCTAACATGTTTTTTAGCTATAGAATGTCGAGGGGTAAAGAACCTAAACACGGTTTGTCAGCTTCGTATAGAGTGCCGAGAGTTAAGGAACCTAAATATGGTTTCTCAGCTATAAAGTTTCGAGGGATAAGGAACCTAAACATGGTTTTTAGCTATAAAGTGTCAAGTAATAAAGAACCTAAACACGGTTTTTCAGCTATAAAGTGTCGAGGGTTAAAGAACCTAAGTATTGTTACTCAGATATAGAGATTCGAGGGTTAAAGACCCTAAACATGGTTTTTCAGCTATAGAGTGTTGAGGGTTAAAGAACCTAAACACGGTTTCTTAGCTATAGAATAGAGTGCCGCTGGTTAAATAACCTAAACATGGTTTCTCAGCTACAGTATAGAATACCGAGGGTTAAAAACCTAAACATGGTTTTCAGCTATAGTGTGAATAGGGATAAAAAAAACTAAACATGGTTTCTCAGATATATAGTTTCGAGGGTTATAAAACCTAAACTTGTTTTTTTAGCTATAGTATAGAGTGCCGAGGAATAAAATACCTAAACACGGATTCACATATAGAGTATAGATGGCCGAGGGTTAAAGAACCTAAACACGGTTTCTCAACTATAGTATAGAGAGCCGAAAGTAAAAAATCTAAACATTGTTTCTCAGCTACAGTATAAAATACTGAGGGTTAAAGAACCTAAACATGGTTTTTAGCTATAGATGGTTGAGGGTTAAAAAACCTAAACACGGTTTTTCAGCTGTAGAGTGCCGAAAGTTAAAAAACATAAATATGGTTTCTAAGGTATAGTATAGAGTGACGAGGGTTAAAGAACCTAAACGTGGTTTCTCAGCTATGGAGTACCGAGAGTAATAACAACTGAACATGTTTTCTCAGCTATATAGTTTTGAGTGTTAAGGAACCTATAGAATGTCAACGGTTAAAGAACCAAACATGGTCTCTTATCTATAGAATGTCGAGTAGTAAAGAATCTAAACACGGTTTCTCAGCTATAGTATAGAGAGCCGCTGGTTAAATCACCTAAACATGGTTTTCAGCTACAGTAGAGAGTGCCGAGGGATAAAGAACCTAAACATGGTTCTTCAGGTATAGTTTAGAGTGCCGAGTGTTAAAGAACATAAACATGGTTTTTAAGCAAAAGTATTGAGTGCCGAAGGTTAAAGAGACTAAGCATGGTTTCTCAGCTACAGCATAGAGTGCTAAGGGTTAAAAACCTGAACATGGTTTCTTTGCTATAGAGTGCCAAAGGTTAAAGAACCTAAACACAGTTTCTCAGCTATAGTATAGAATGGCGAGGGTTAAAAAAAATAAAAATGGTTTCACATCGTATAGAGTGCTGAGAGTCAAAGAACCTAAACACGGTTTCTCAGCTATAGTATAGAGAGCCGAGGGTTAAAAAACCTAAACATGTTTTCTGAGCTACAGTATAGAATGCCGAGGGTTATAGAACCTAAACATGGTGTCTCAATTCAAGAGTGTCGAAAATTAAAGAACCTAAACACGGTTTTTCAGCTGTAGAGTGCCGATGGTTAAAGAACTTAAACATGGTTTCTCATCGACAGTATAGAGTGCCGAGGTTTAAATAAACTAAAAATGGTTTCTCAGCTATAGAATAAAGTTTCGAAAGATAAAGAATCTAAACATGGTTTCTCATCTATATTGTATAGAGTGCCGAGGGCTAAAAAACCTAAACACGGTTTCTCAGCTATAGCACAGAGTGACGAGAATTAAAGAACCTAAACATGGTTTCTCTGCTATTGTATAGAGTGCCGAGGATTAAAGAACCTAAACATTGTTTCTCAGCGATAGTATAGAGAGCCGATGGTTAAAAAACCTAAACATGGCTTTAAAGCTATGGTATACAGTGACGAGGGTTGAAGAACCTAATAATGGTTTCTCAGATATTTTCGAGGGTTATAAAACCTAAACATGTTTTTAGCTATAGTATAGAGAGCCGAAAGTTAAAGAACCTAAACATGGATTTTCAGCTATCGTATAGAGTGCCGAGGAATAAAAAATCTAAACACGGATTCACACATAGATGCCCGAGGGTTAAAGAACCTAAACACGGTTTCACAGCTATCGTATAGAATGCCAAAAGTTAAAAACCTCAACATGGTTTCTCAGCTACAGTATAGAGTTCCGAGGATTAAGGAACCTAAAAATCATTTTTAGCAATAGAATATCGAGGGTTAAAGAACCCAAACATGTTTTCTCAGCAACAGAATATCGAGGGTTAAAGAAGCTAAACATAGTTTCTCAGCTATAGAATGTCCAGGGTTGAAAAACCTAAACATGGTTTCTCAGCTATAGAGTGTCGAGGGTTAAAAAACCTAAACACGTTTCTTAGCTACAGTATAGAATGCCGATGGTTAAAGAACATAAAAATGGTTTCTCAGCTATCGTATAGAGTGCTGAGGATTAAAGAACCTGAACTTTTCTAAGATATAGCATGGAGTGCCGAGAATTAAAAACACCTGAACATGGTTTCTCAGCTAGAGTTGAGAGTGCCGAGGGTTAAAAAAACAAAACACGGTTTCTCAGCTCTAGTATGGAGTGCCGAGGGTTCAAGAACCTAAACATGGTTTAAGAGCTATAGTATAGAGTGAGAAAAATTAAAGAACCTAAACATTGTTTATCAGCGATAGTATAGAGTGCCGAGGGTTAAAAAACCTAAATATGGTTTCTAAGCTATGAAGTACCGAGGGATAAAACAACGAAACATGGTTTTTTAGCTATTTAGTTTCGAGTGTTAAGGAACCTAAAATTGTTTTCTACCTATAGAATGTCAACGGATAAAGAACCTAAACATGGTCTCTTAGCTAAAGAGTGTCGAGTGGTAAAGAACCTAAACACGGTTTCTAAGCTATAGTATAGTTATATATATAAACTATAGTATATATAGTTTCTCGGCTACAGTTTAGAGTGCCGAGGGTTAAAGAACCTAAACATTGTATCTCAGCTACAGAACGCCGAGGGTTAAAAAACTAAACATGGTTTCTCAGCTATAGTATAGAGTGCCGAGGGTTAAAAAACAAAACACGGTATCTCAGCTATGGAGTTTCGAAGGTTATAAAACCTAAATATTTTTAGCTATAGCATAGAGTGCTGAGTGTTAGAGAACATAGACATGGTTTCTCAGCTAAAGTATAGAGTGCCGACGATTAAAAAACCTAAACAAGATTTCACAGCTATAGTATGAGTGCCGAGGGTTAAAGAACCTAAACATTGTTTCTCAGCGATACTATAGAGTGCCGAGGGTTAAAACACCTGAATATGGTTTCTAAGCTATGTAGTGTCGAGGGATAAAACAACAAAACATGGTTTCTCAGCTATAGCATAGAGTGCCGAGAATTAAAGAGCCTAAACACGGTTTCTAAGCTATAGTATAGAATACCAAGAGTTAAAAACCTGAACATTGTTTCTCAGCTACGGTATAGAGTTCCGATGGTTAAATAACCTAAACATGATTTCTTAGCTATAGAATGCCGAGAGTTAAAAAAACAAATCATGGTTTCTCAGCTATGGAGTTTCGAGGGTTAAAGAACATAAAAATGGTTTTTTAGCAATGAAATATCGATGGTTAAAAGACCTAAACATTTTTCTAAGCAATAGAATGTCGAGAAATAAAGAATGTAAACACAGTTTCACAGCTATAGTATAGAGTGCCGAAAGGTAAAGAACCTAAACATGGCTAGTCAGCTAAAGTATAGAGTAGCGAGGATTAAAGAACCTAAATATGGTTTGTCAGCTATAGTCTCGAGTGCCGACAGTTCAAGAACCTAAACACAGTTTCACAGCTGTAGTCTAGAGTGCCGAGGGTTAAAAAACCTAAACATGGTCTCTCAGCTACAGTATAGAATGCCGAGGAATAAAAAACCTAAACATGGTTTCTAAGCTATAGTACAAAGTGTCGAGGATTAAAAAACCTAAACATAGTTTGTCAGCTACAGTCTGGAATACCGAGGGTTAAAGAACCTAAACAATGTTTCACAGCTATAGTATAGAGTGCCGAGAGTTAGAGAACCTAAACACGGTTTCACAGGTCTAGTAAAGAGTGTCGAGGGTTAAAGAACCTAAACATGGTTTAAGAGCTATAGTATAGAGTGAGGAAAATTAAAGAACCTAAACATTGTTTATCAGCTTAAGTATAGAGTGCCGAGGATTAATAAACCTAAACATGGTTTCTCAGCTATAGTATAGAGAGACGAGGGTAAAACAACCTAAACATGGTTTCTAAGATACAGTATAGAATGCCGAGGGTCAAAGAACCTAATCATGGTTTTTAGCTATAAAGGGACGAGGGTTAAAAAACCTAAACATGGTTTCTCAATTAAAAAGTGTTGAGGGTGAAAGAACCTAAACACGGTTTCTAAACTATAGTATAGAGTGCCAAGGATTAAAGAACCTAAATATGGTTTTTCAGCAATAGAGTGACGAGAAATAAAAAAAACTAAATATGGTTTCTCAGATATATAGTTTCAAGGGTTATAAAACCTAAATATGTTTTTAGCTATAGTATAGAGTGCCGAGAGTAAAAGAACCTAAACATGGTTTCTCAGCTATCATATAGAGTGCCAAAGGATAAAAAACCTAAACACGGATTCACATATAGAGTATAGATGGCCGAGGGTTAAAGAGCCTAAACACGGTTTCTCAGCTATAGTATAGAGAGCCGAGGGTTAAAAAACCTAAACATTGTTTCTCGGCTACAGTATAGAATGCCGAGGGTTAAAGAACCTAAACATGGTTTTTAAGCTATAGAGTGTATAGGGATAAAAAACTAAACATGGTTTCTCAGATATATAATTGCGAGGGTTATAAAACATAAACTTGTTTTTTTAGCTATAGTATAGAGTGTCGAGAGATAAAGGACCCAAACATGGTTTCTCAGATATCGTATACAGTGCCGAGGAATAAAAAACCTGAACACGGATTCACATATACAGTATAGATGGCCGAGGGTTAAAGAACGTAAACACGGTTTCTCAGCTATAGTATAGAGAGCCGAAAGAAAAACATCTAAACATTGTTTCTCAGCTACAGTATAGAATGCCGAGGGTTAAAGAACCTAAACATGGGTTTTAGCTATAGAGGGTCGAGGGATAAAAAACCTAAACATGATTTCTAAGCTATAGTATAAAGTGTCGAGGATTAAAAAACCTAAACATAGTTTGTCAGCTACAATCTAGAGTACCGAGGGTTAAAGAACCTAAACAATGTTTCACAGCTATAGTATAGAGTGCCGAGAGTTAGAGAACCTAAACACGGTTTCACAGGTCTAGTAAAGAGTGACGAGGGTTAAAGAACCTAAACACGGTTTATCAGCTTAAGTATAGAGTGCCGAGGATTAATAAACCTAAACATGGTTTCTCAGCTATAGTATAGAGAGACGAGGGTAAAACAACCTAATCATGGTTTCTCAGATACAGTATAGAATGCCGAGGGTTAAAGAACCTAATCATGGTTTTTAGCTATAAAGGAGTCGAGGGTTAAAAAACCTAAACATGGTTTCTCAATTATAAATTGTCGAGGATGAAAGAACCTAAACATGGTTTCTAAACTATAGTATAGAGTGCCAAGGATTAAAGAACCTAAATATGGTTTTTCAGCAATAGAGTGACGAGAAATAAAAAACTAAATATGGTTTCTCAGATATATAGTTTCAAGGGTTATAAAACCTAAATATGTTTTTAGCTATAGTATAGAGAGCCGAGAGTAAAAGAACCTAAACATGGTTTCTCAGCTATCATACAGAGTGCCAAAGGATAAAAAACCTAAATACGGATTCACATATAGAGTATAGATGGCCGAGGGTTAAAGAATCTAAACACAGTTTCTCAGCTATAGTATAGAGAGCCGAGGGTTAAAAAACCTAATCATGGTTTTTAGCTATAAAGGGTCGAGAGTTAAAAAACATAAACATGGTTTCTCAATTATAGAGTGCCGAGGTTTAAAGAACCTAAACATTGTTTCTGAGCGACAGTTAGAAGTGCCGATGGTTAAAAAACCTAAACATGGCTACAAAGCTATGATATAGAGTGCCGAGGGTTAAAGAACCTAAACTTGTTTTTTTAGCTATAGTATAGAGTGTCGAGAGATAAAGGACCCAAACATGGTTTCTCAGATATCGTATAGAGTGCCGAGGAATAAAAAACCTAAACACGGATTCACATATACAGTATAGATGGCCGAGGGTTAAAGAACCTAAACACGGTTTCTAAGCTATAGTATAGAGAGCCGAAAGAAAACATCTAAACATTGTTTCTCAGCTGCAGTATAGAATGCCGAAAGTTAAAGAACCTAAACATGGTTTTTAGCTATAGATGGTCGAGGGTTAAAAAACTAAACATGGTTTCTCAATTAGAGAGTGTCAAGGGTTAAAAAACCTAAACACGGTTTTTCAGCTGTAGAGTGCCGAAAGTTAAAAAACCTAAATATGGTTTCATAGGTATAGTACAGAGTGACGAGGGTTAAAGAACTTAAACGTGGTTTCTCAGCTATGGAGTACCGAGAGTAATAACAACTGAACATGTTTTCTCAGCTATATAGTTTTGAGTGTTAAGGAACCTAAGAATGTTATTTTACCTATAGAATGTCAACGGTTAAAGAACCAAACATGGTCTCTTATCTATAGAGTGTCGAGTGGTAAAGAATCTAAACACGTTTCTGAGCTAAAGTATAGAGTGTCGATGATTAAAGAACCTGAACATTGTTTGACAGCTACAGTTTAGAGTGACGAGGGTTAAAAAACCAAGACATGGTTTCTCAGCTACAGTATAGAATGCCGAGGGTTAAGGAACCTAAACATGGTTTTTCAGCTGTAGCATAGAGTGCTGAGTGTTAAAGAACATAAACATGGTTTCTCAGCTATCATATAGAGTGCCAAAGGATAAAAAACCTAAACACGGATTCACATATAGAGTATAGATGGCCGAGGGTTAAAGAGCCTAAACACGGTTTCTCAGCTATAGTATAGAGAGCCGAGGGTTAAAAAACCTAAACATTGTTTCTCGGCTACAGTATAGAATGCCGAGGGTTAAAGAACCTAATCATGGTTTTTAGCTATAAAGGGTCGAGGGTTAAAAAACATAAACATGATTTCTCAATTATAGAGTGTCGATGGTTAAAGAACCTAAACATGGTTTCTCAGCAAAAGACTGCAGAGGGTTAAAAACTAAACATGGCTTCTCAGCGATTCTATAGAGTGCCGATTGCTAAAGAACCTAAACATGGTTTCTCAGCGACAGTATAGACTGCCGAGGATTAAAGAACATAAAAATGGTTTCAAAGCTATAGTATAAAGTCTCGAGAGCCAAAAAACCTAAACATGGTTTCTGAGCTATAGTATAGAGTGCCAAAGATTAAAGAATTTAAACCTTGTTTCTCAGCGATGGTATAGAGTGCCGAAAGTTAAAAAACCTAAATATGGTTTCTAAGGTATAGTATAAAGTAACGAGGGTTAAAGAACCTAAACGTGGTTTCTCAGCTATGGAGTACCGAAAGAAAAACAACTAAACATGGTTTCTCAGCTATATAGTTTTGAGTGTTAAGGAACCTAAGAATGTTTTTTTACCTATAGAATGTCAACGGTTAAAGAACCAAACATGGTCTCTTATCTATAGAGTGTCGAGGGGTAAAGAACCTAAACACGGTTTCTCAGCTATAGTATAGAGAAATGCTGGTTAAATAACTCAAACATGTTTTTTTCAGCTACAGTACAGAGTGCCGAGGGTTAAAGAACCTAAACATGGTTTTTCAGCTGTAGCATAGAGTGCCGAAGGTTAAAGAGTCTAAGCATTGTTTCTCAGCTATAGTATAGAGTGCCAAGGGTTAAAAACCTGAACATGGTTTCTCAGCTACAGTGTAGAGTTCCGAGAGTTAAAGAAACTAAACATAGTTTCTAAGCTATAGAGTGCCGATGGTTAAAAAATCTAAACACGCTTTCTCTGCTATGGAGTTCGAGGGTTAAGGAACCTAAATATGGTTTTTAGCAGTACAATGTCAAAGGTTAAAAAACCTAAACACGGTTTTTCACCTGTAGAGTGTCGAGGGTTAAATAACCTTAACACGGTCTCTTAGCTATAGTATACAGTTCCGATGATTATAGAACCTAAATATGGTGTGTCAGCTATAGTCTAGAATTCCGAGGTTTAAAGAACCTAAACATAGTTTTACAGCTATAGTATAGTGTGCCAAGAGTTAAAGAACCTAAACATGGTTTCTCAGTGATAGTACAGAGTGCCGAGGGTTAATAATCTAAACATGGTTTCTAAGCTATAGTTTAGAGTGCCGAGGTTTAAAAAACCTAAACATTGTTTCTCAGCTACAGAATAGAATGCCGAGAGTTAAAGAACCTAAACATGGTTTTTAGCAGTAGAGTGCCGAGAATTAAAGAATCTAAATATGGTTTATCAGCTATAGTCTAGAGTGCCGAGGGTTGAAGAACCTAAACACAGTTTCACAGCAATAGTACAGAGAACCGAGAGTTAAAGAACTTAAACATGGTTTCTCAGTTATAGAATAGAGTGCCGAGCATTAAAGAGCCTAAACATGGTTTCTCAGCTACAGTATAGAGTGCCGAGGGTGAAAGAACCTTAAAGTAATTTCTTTGCTGTTGTATAGTGTGCCGGGGTTTAAAGAACCTAAACATGGTTTTTAAGCTATAGAGTGTATAGGGATAAAAAACTAAACATGGTTTCTCAGATATATAATTGCGAGGGTTATAAAACATAAACTTGTTTTTTTAGCTATAGTATAGAGTGTCGAGAGATAAAGGACCCAAACATGGTTTCTCAGATATCGTATACAGTGCCGAGGAATAAAAAACCTGAACACGGATTCACATATACAGTATAGATGGCCGAGGGTTAAAGAACGTAAACACGGTTTCTCAGCTATAGTATAGAGAGCCGAAAGAAAAACATCTAAACATTGTTTCTCAGCTACAGTATAGAATGCCGAGGGTTAAAGAACCTAAACATGGGTTTTAGCTATAGAGGGTCGAGGGATAAAAAACCTAAACATGATTTCTAAGCTATAGTATAAAGTGTCGAGGATTAAAAAACCTAAACATAGTTTGTCAGCTACAATCTAGAGTACCGAGGGTTAAAGAACCTAAAATATGTTTCACAGCTATAGTATAGAGTGCCGAGAGTTAGAGAACCTAAACACGGTTTCACAGGTCTAGTAAAGAGTGACGAGGGTTAAAGAACCTAAACACGGTTTATCAGCTTAAGTATAGAGTGCCGAGGATTAATAAACCTAAACATGGTTTCTCAGCTATAGTATAGAGAGACGAGGGTAAAACAACCTAATCATGGTTTCTCAGATACAGTATAGAATGCCGAGGGTTAAAGAACCTAATCATGGTTTTTAGCTATAAAGGAGTCGAGGGTTAAAAAACCTAAACATGGTTTCTCAATTATAAATTGTCGAGGATGAAAGAACCTAAACATGGTTTCTAAACTATAGTATAGAGTGCCAAGGATTAAAGAACCTAAATATGGTTTTTCAGCAATAGAGTGACGAGAAATAAAAAACTAAATATGGTTTCTCAGATATATAGTTTCAAGGGTTATAAAACCTAAATATGTTTTTAGCTATAGTATAGAGAGCCGAGAGTAAAAGAACCTAAACATGGTTTCTCAGCTATCATATAGAGTGCCAAAGGATAAAAAACCTAAATACGGATTCACATATAGAGTATAGATGGCCGAGGGTTAAAGAATCTAAACACAGTTTCTCAGCTATAGTATAGAGAGCCGAGGGTTAAAAAACCTAATCATGGTTTTTAGCTATAAAGGGTCGAGAGTTAAAAAACATAAACATGGTTTCTCAATTATAGAGTGCCGAGGTTTAAAGAACCTAAACATTGTTTCTGAGCGACAGTTAGAAGTGCCGATGGTTAAAAAACCTAAACATGGCTACAAAGCTATGATATAGAGTGCCGAGGGTTAAAGAACCTAAACTTGTTTTTTTAGCTATAGTATAGAGTGTCGAGAGATAAAGGACCCAAACATGGTTTCTCAGATATCGTATAGAGTGCCGAGGAATAAAAAACCTAAACACGGATTCACATATACAGTATAGATGGCCGAGGGTTAAAGAACCTAAACACGGTTTCTAAGCTATAGTATAGAGAGCCGAAAGAAAACATCTAAACATTGTTTCTCAGCTGCAGTATAGAATGCCGAAAGTTAAAGAACCTAAACATGGTTTTTAGCTATAGATGGTCGAGGGTTAAAAAACTAAACATGGTTTCTCAATTAGAGAGTGTCAAGGGTTAAAAAACCTAAACACGGTTTTTCAGCTGTAGAGTGCCGAAAGTTAAAAAACCTAAATATGGTTTCATAGGTATAGTACAGAGTGACGAGGGTTAAAGAACTTAAACGTGGTTTCTCAGCTATGGAGTACCGAGAGTAATAACAACTGAACATGTTTTCTCAGCTATATAGTTTTGAGTGTTAAGGAACCTAAGAATGTTATTTTACCTATAGAATGTCAACGGTTAAAGAACCAAACATGGTCTCTTATCTATAGAGTGTCGAGTGGTAAAGAATCTAAACACGTTTCTGAGCTAAAGTATAGAGTGTCGATGATTAAAGAACCTGAACATTGTTTGACAGCTACAGTTTAGAGTGACGAGGGTTAAAAAACCAAGACATGGTTTCTCAGCTACAGTATAGAATGCCGAAAGTTAAGGAACCTAAACATGGTTTTTCAGCTGTAGCATAGAGTGCTGAGTGTTAAAGAACATAAACATGGTTTCTCAGCTACTGTATAGAGAGCCGACGTATAAAAAACCTGAACATTGTTACTCAGCTACAGTATAGAATGCCGAGGGTTAAAGAACCTAAACATGGTTTTTAGCAGTAGAGTGCCGATAATTAAAGAATCTAAATATGGTTTGTTAGCTATAGTCTAGAGTGACGAGGGTTATAGAATCTAAACCCAGTTTCACACCTATTGTACAGAGAACCGAGAGTTAAAGCACTTAAATATGGTTTCTCAGTCATAGCATAGAGTACCGAGAATTAAAGAGCCTAAACATGGTATCTCAGCTACAGTATAGAGTGCTGAGGGTTAAAGAACCTAAACTTGATTTTATTGCTGTTGTATAGAGTGTCGAGGTTTAAAGAACCTAAACATTGTTTCTGAGCGACAGTTAAAAGTGCCGATGGTTAAAAAACCTAAACATGGCTTCAAAGCTATGGTATAGAGTGCCGAGGGTTAAAGAACCTAAACATGGTTTCTCAGGTATCGTATAGAGTGCCGAGGGATAAAAACCTAAATACGAATTCACATATACAGTATAGATGGCCGAGGGTTAAAGAACTTAAACACGGTTTCTCAGCTATAGTATACAGAGCCGAAGGTAAAAAATCTAAACATTGTTTCTCAGCTACACTATAGAATGCCGAGAGTTAAAGAACCTAAACATGTTTTTTAGCTATAGATGGTCTAGGGTTAAAAAACCTAAACACGGTTTCTAAGCTATAGTATAAAGTGCCGAGGATTAAAGAACCTAAATGTGGTTTGTCAGCTATAGTCTAGAGTGCTGACTGATAAAGAACCTAAACACAGTTTCACAGCTATAGTATAGAGTGCCGAGAGTTAAAGAACCTAAACATGGTTTCTCAGCTATAGTATACAGAGCCGAGGGTTAAAAAATCTAATCATGGTTTCTCAGCTACAGTATAGAATGCAGAGGGTTAAAAAACATAAAAATATTTTTAGGTGAAGAGGGTCGACGGTCGAGGGGTAAAGAACCTAAACACGGTTTCTCAGCTATAGTATAGAGAAATGCTGGTTAAATAACTTAAACATGTTTTTTTCAGCTACAGTACAGAGTGCCGAGGGTTAAAGAACCTGAACATGGTTTCTCAGCTATAGTATAGAGTTCCGAGGGTTAAAGAACCTAAACATGGTTTCTTAGCTATAGAGTGCCGAGGGTAAAAAACCCTAAATATGGTTTCTCTGCAACGGAGTTTCGAGGGTTTCGAGGCTATAGTATAGAGTGCCGAGGGTTAAAGAACCTAAACATGGTTTCTAAGCTATAGTATAGAGTGCCGAGGGTTAAAGAATTTAAATATGGTTTGTCAGCTATAGAACTTCGAGTGTTAAAGAACCTTAATATGTGTTTTCAGCTAGAGTTCCGAGGGTTCAAGAACCTAGAAATGGTTTTCAGCTATAGAGTGTGAAAGATAAATAACCTAAACATGGTTTCTCAGCTATAGTATGGAGTGCCGTGGGTTAAAGAACCTAAACATGGTTTCTCAGCTGTAGTATATAGAACCAAGGGTTAAAAACCTAAACATGGTTTCTCAGCTAGTGTAGAGTGCCGAGGGTAAAAAACCGAAACATGGTTTCTCAGATTTTTAGTGCCGAGGGTTAAAAACCTAAACATTGTTTCTCATCTATAGAGTTTTTAGGATTAAGGAACCTAAACATGTTTTTTAGCTATAGAATGTCGAGGGATAAAGAACCTAAACACGGTTTCTCAGCTAGAGTATAGAGTGCCGAGGGTTAAAGAACTTAAACATGGTTTCTCAGCTATAGAGTGCCGAGGGTTAAAGAACCTAACCATTCTTTCTCAGCTATAGAGATTCGAGGGTTAAAGAACCTAAACATGGTTTCTCAGCTATAGTGTGTCGAGGGTTTAAGAACCGAAACACTGTTTTTTAGCTATAGAATAGAGTGCCGCTGGTTAAATAACCTAAATATGGTTTTTCAGCTATACTATAGAGTGCCGAGGATTAAAGAACCTAAACATGGTTTCTCAGCTATAGTGTAGAGTGCAGAGGGTTAAAGAACCTAAACATGATTTCTTAGCTGTAGTATAGAGTGCCGAGGGTTATGGAACTTGAACATGGTTTCTCTGCTACAGTATAGGGTACCGAGGGTTAAAAAAACCTAAACTGGGTGTCTCAACTATAGAGTTTCGAGGTTTAAGGAACCTAAACATGATTTTTAGCTATAAAGTGTCGACAGTTAAAAAACCTAAACATGGTTTTTGAGCTATATAGTGTCGAGGGTTAAAGAACCTTAACTTGGTTTCTTAGCAATATTATAGAGTGCCGAGGGTTAAAAAAAATAAACATGGTTTCTCAGCTACAGTATACAATGCTGACGGTCAAAGAACCGAAACATGGTATCTCAGCTTTAGACTGCCGAGGGTTGAAAACTAATTATGGTTTCTCAGCTATAGTATAGAGTGCCAAAGATTAAAGAGCCTAAACACGGTTTTGAGCTATAATATAGAGTGCCGAAGGTTAAAGAACCTAAACATGGTTTCTCAGCTATAGTATAGAGTGCCGAGAGTTTAAAAACTTAGATATGTTTTTTCAGCAATAGAAAATCCAGAGTTAAAGAACCGAAACATGGTTTCTCAGCTATAGAGTTTCGAGGGTTAAAGAACCTAAACATAATTTCCCAGCTGTAGTATAGAGTGGCGATGGTTAAATACCTTAGCATGGTTTCTCAGCTATAGTATAGAGTGCCGAGGGTTTAAGAACCTAAATATGGTTTTTCAGCTATAGAGTGCCTAGGGTTAAAAAACGTAAACATTGTTTCTCAGTTTTTGAGTGTCGAGGGTTAAAGAACCTAAACATAATTTCTCATCTATAGAGTTTTGAGGGTTAAAGAGCCCAAATCATTGTTTGATGGAGGTTACACTCTTACTCTATCTTCACTTAAGAAGTTTTAACAATACTTACCTTATTGAAAACCTCTTGGATGTTGTTTTTCTGAGATATAATCCAAAATATCACTAACAACAACGATGTTCGACTGGTTTCGTTTGTTTTGAATTTTGCGCAAAGACACTCGAGAGCTGTCTGCGCTGACACTTAACTAACCTGAGACAAAGTGGCCATAGAGGCTATCCGTAGTTTGCTTGTCGCTGAAGCTACTTATTAATTAAATTTTTTCAGTGACTTTTGGTTGAACGCCGAAAGAAAACGTTTTTTTTATATACATTTTATCAAAATATACACAGATAAAATGATTTTATTGGTTACAATGACCCGAATAGCAGCCGAGTCTTACCGCAAAAAAACAACAACAACAGACAATATTAAATAAAATAATTGATTTTTCCAAGTTTTTTTTTTAATTGGAGAATATTGTTTGTTTCTGAATTTCACACAAAGATTCACGAGACCTTTCTCCGCTAGCTGTCCCTAATTTAGCAATGTAAAACTACAGATAAGGCAGGTAGTCATCATCACCCACCGCCAATGCTTGGACTACTCTTTTATCAACGAATAGTGGGATTGACCATCACATTATAACCCTCCACGGTTGAAAGGCGAGCATGTTTGGTACGACCGCGATTCGAACCCGCGACCCTCAGATGAGGAGTTGCACGCCTTAACCACGTTGCCATGATGGAAAGAAATTAAACTACAGTTGCTGTCTGTTTAATTAGTTCGTTAAACAATGTTAATGTTTTAGGGTCATTTCTTTACAAGTAAACTATCTAATAAGAATAGCACAAATACAAGTTAACAAAATGTTTTCACCAACATGTAACCATAGTATCTTTATTTGTTGAATTATGTACTCATGTAGAATGTAATCGTGTGAGTATTTGTTAACAAAAATGTTTTGTTGTTATTAACATAAGAGTAATTTTTAAGCTGGTAAAATATTTTGTACAACAACAACAGCATTAAGCTTGTATCTTATGTTGATATACCGACATTTAGTACGGATGTTATAACATTTACTTATCAGCCCATGTGTATCTTATGTTGATATACCGACATTTAATAAAGATGTAATAACATTCACTTATCAGCCCATGTGTATCTTATGTTGATATACCGACATTTAATAAGATGTAATAACATTCACTTATCAGGTCATGTGTGTCTTATGTTGCATTAAAACTCCTCACTTTTAATTTAATAAATAGTGCTTATTTCACTTTTCTCAAAAAATAAGAAATACAAATAGTTTTCCGTGGGTCTACCCCCACGGGGCAGCATGGAGTTCACGTACTTAGAACGCTACAATTCGGAGTTCTATCCCATTTTATATCGCTAAAATGCACTTTCGCTACCAGCTTTTTCATAACCATCTTCGTTAAACAAAAACAAAAAAATTCTTTTCTTTATTACACAAAATTATTCTCTGGTGACTAAAACAAATTGTATAATGACCTTATTTATACTAAAACTGTGCTGACAACATTAATTAACATTCTGAACGCTAGGAGGCAGAATATTACAGAGTCTTGTTAACCTCTGACAAATTTCGTACCTTTAAACATACAAATAATTGCTCGTATTTTAGTTTTACCTTCAAGCATTGACGTATCTCTTTAGAAAAAAAATATTTTATAACTTGTCATATTTTCATTTTGTATTATATATGACACTAAAGACCGATATGACGGTACTAAACGGAAGTTAGCCAATCATATAAATAACTCTAAGTACCCTTAAGTGGTTTCTGGACGATGGAAATATTCTTCCAATGATATGTTTCTGCGGACACTTCGACAATGTTCTATTGACCTCTAACAATTTTTTGTATTCGGTTCAGACACAGTCTTTCGGGATCTGCTTCGAGATTGAATTAGACGTTCGCATGTGCAACAGGAAATTGTGCCAGTATAAAATAAATTATCGATATATTTTACGTGACTCATCTGCGTGGTGTACAACAGGTGTTGTTCTCGACAGATCTAAAATAACTCACTGACTGTACTTGGAGTAATACCGATTGTCACTGCTCATCTGGAGAAAATCTCAACCCATCCAGGACTCATAGAGTCACGTAGAACATCACTGAGAAAGATATGTGGTGAATTCCTGGTTTACATATTATACAGCCCCTAGAAGTACGGCGGGATGACTCACATAGCTAGAACCAAGGTAGCCGTAGTGGACAGAGCACATATAATCTATTGTGTAGCTTAAGATTCATGCGTAACGAAAATCGAATCATGCGACCTATGAACAACAATATGCTCGTGCGACCAGCGATGAATTCAGCCTAATAACCGATGACTAAACCATCTTAAACTGCCGATAGGCTTTATGTAGTCTTCACTTCTACCAGCATGTGGAGAATACTTTATGGAGATGTGTCACATTCCGCAAAGAGACTCTACAAACTATAGATGTCTGGGTCTCACCTCTTTCAGAGAAGATGTCACGCATAACTCACGACTTTTTTAAATTTAAACATCTATCCTTGCATAAGAAAATGAGACGTAGATTGAATGAATAATAAAAAAAACGTTTCAGATCTATTTGCCAAACACATATCTGTAACACTGGTTTATATCTGTTGACCCAAACACGCATCTGTAACACTGGTTTAGATCTGTTGACCCAAACATGCATCTGTAACACTGGTTTGTTACCATTCTAAGTAAGCCTCTTTTTTTCACGAATATTAATTTGTGTGAAACCAAACACATTCAAGAAAGAGGCTTCAGCCATTGTTTTCATTAACAATAATTAATTATAAGAGGAACAGCTAATCTTACAAGAAACTTTACTGTTCTTCAAATTCTACAGGCCTCGACTGTCTATTTTCTTTACCGCTTTGTAGCACATTCATTTTTATAACTCCGACTTACAAAGTCTCAGTAGAATTTGATATTTATGTCAAAAGAATAGATGGACACAAAGGTTTACTCATGTTGATATTCTGTTTTAAAATCCAGAGTTCGATTCCTTTCGGTGGGATGAACGCAGATAGTTTTATCTTTATTCATACATTTATATAAAACCTTGGAACACATAGTATCTTTCAACCTACAGGAAAAAAATGAGACTTCTTTGTTTTAAGCATCGTTTTTCTCTTCTCTTTACATCAAACATGGTCCCTCTTTCAGCCGTGGGGGCGTTATACTGTGACTGTCAATTCCACTATTCGTTGGTAAAATAGTAGCCCAAGAGTTGGCGGTGGTTGGTGATGACTAGCTGCCTTTCCTCTAATCTCACACTGCTAAATTAGGGACGGCTAACACAGGTAGTCCTCGTGAAGCTTTGCGAGAAATTCAAAACAAACCAATCGTATTACCTTTTGTTGAGCTACGTTTAAAGAAAATTAAAACAAGTAGAAAAGCATCTCTATCGAACATCAAAACATTCACTCTGGACCACTGTTAACAATAGACAATATTTCTCATATAACCATCTTCATGTTAAGAAGAAGAAATCCTTCTACTACAATCATTTTTTTGCTCTTTACTTCCCTAATAAAAATAAATAATGCCAGAAAATCCATCCTCAGTTACGATCTAATTTTTCTCGTTGGTACTCCTGTAGGAACAAATTGACAGAGGAGACCACTTGCTGCTTCGTAAGTTCTATGCCAAGAACTGTTTCTAAAGATACTTCGGTGGACCCCAGTTTCCTTTACCGCTCGCCACTTCAAATAAGATATGAAAGATGTCGTGCCATTTCAATGCTATTTATCCTTGGAACTGTCGCACCATTCTTGTGACCACTGGTACTTGTGTTCAAAATTATTCACAAATTTGCCAGTCGTGTTCAATGATCAAAACTCTTGCTGCACAGACTCGACGAGTTTTTTAAAACGGTTCAACAAACTTTACTCTTATTATGGGATTTCCATTTCTTTTTTCATCTCAAAGCTACACATTAGGTTATCTACGCTTTGAAAATGGAACTCCGGATTTTGGCGACGTAAGTACACTGACCCCTTGGGGAACCTTGATTTGTTAGAATTTAAAGGAACGATTACCTTTTGTTGTATTAGTAGAACTAATGTCCTCTTTAAAAGTCTTTTATAAATGGGATAAAGAGCTTGTATAGTTTTTTCTTCTTCTACGAGACAACTGAAATTAATACGCTGTATTATGGAGGGACTCAGAAACGTAGACAACTGAAATTAATATGCTGTATTATTAAGGGACTCAGAAACTTAGAAAAGTACAAAATAACACTATATTTGTTCCTTTTGTAAACTAAAGTTTATTTAAGTAGTGTTTACAAACTTTACAATAAAGTTACAAAAATATTACAACTTTTCAAAAATCAGTTTAGAAAAACAAATGCCATTAGACAAAAAACAAACAAACAAACAAACAATCCAAAAAATCGTCGGTGTAACCATGATTACACAATTAACAGGATGTAATGAGACATTTTTTAATGATGTCCGCCTCTGTGCGGCTGTCTTTATGACTGCATGTATACTGTCCTATTAAATACCGGTCTTTTGGTGGCTACATTAGTGCTTTATTTCACAGTAGCTTCATGTTGACTGACGTACTGATAAGTCAAACAACTTTACATACAGACCTTATATTACATTTCACAAGAACAAAGTACAAACAACGTTATTAACTAGTACACGTCAACTACCTACGAGTTTGGTAAAAGGCTTCCAACATTCACCTCGCGTGAAGAAGAAGCCAAGGATACAGAGTTTTGTTGTCTCGATAAAACAAAATATAGGTTTGTGATATTATTGTAATTTAATTACTAATCACAAATAAACAGTTATATACGTGTAACACCTGTGTAAGTTAAGGTCTGATGATTCACTCTCTTCCATCTTTAAGGTCCCGAACAAAACTGACAGAAGACGTGTGTTTAGTCCACTTAACATGAACTGTTTCTTATATTAGTCAACTTCTAAAGACTCGTGCTGTAAGTGAAATATTAGTTGAGAATTTATCATAGAATTCTGTAGTCATAAAATATCAATAACCATCGCTACATATTTTCTGTTCAGACAAAATCCGACATTACATGCTTGTTAATAATCCACGCTACATATTATATATTCAGACATAACAAGCATTACATATTTGTTAAGGCACTTGACACGAAATTTGAGGGTCACAAGTTTGAAATTCCCTTCTACAAACATGCTCGCCCTTTCAGCCGTGGGAGCGCTAAAATGTGCCAGTCAATCATCAGTGAAAGACTAGTCCAAGTCCTGGTGGAGGGTGGCGACAGTTAGATGACTTTCTTCTCTTGTTTTTCTCTACTAAATAAAAGGCGGCTAACGAAGACAGCCTTCGTGTAGCTTCATGTGAAATTCAAAACAAACCATTTTTCACGTCCTATCACTGAAATACCAAACGGATGTATATGGCCGAATTAGGTTACGTATGCTTATGGATTTATACTAGGATGAAACAATCGGTCACACACGAAATCTATTCTGTGTCCAAATTTTTAAATTAAATACAACAGGATTTGGTCAAATATTATCGATTAAACTTCCTCTATAAAACAGCAGTAAGTTAACGAACACAGCATACAAATATCAAGAATTCAATTCTCCGTGATGGACACAGCAGTTAGCCAAATATGTCTTTCTTCTAAAACTAAAAATATATATAAGACGAATACGACCGATATCAGTTTAAAAAAAGTAATACGACTGATATCAATTTAATAAGAGGAATACGACTTGTATCAGTTTAATAAGAGGAATACGACTTGTGTCAATTTAATGAGAGGAATGCAACAGGTATCTGTTTTAGGGGAGGAATACGACAGATATCAGTTTAATAACAAAAATACGACCCATATCAGTTTAATAAGTGGAATACGACTTGTATTAATATAATAAGAGGAATACGACCGCTATCAGTTTGATAAGTGGAATACGACTTGCATTACTATAATTAGAGGAATACGACCGGTATCAGTTTAATAAGAGGAATAAGACCGGTATCAGTTTAATCAGAAAAATACAACCAGTAGCAGTTTAATCAGAGGAATAGGACTTGTATCAGTTTATTAAGAGAAATACGACTTCTATCAGTTTAATAAGGAGAATACGACTTGTATGAGTTTAATAAGAAGAAGACGACAGGCATCAGTTTAATAAGAGGATTACGACCAGTAGCAGTTTAATAGCAGGAATATAACCGGTATCAGTTTAATAAGAAAAAATACCACTGGTATCAGTTTAAAAAGAGGAATACGACTAGTATTAGTTCAATAAGAGGAATACGACCAGTAGTAGTTTAATAAGAGGAATACGACCAGTAAAATTTTAATAAGAGAAATACAGCCGCTATAGGGTTCATAAGAAAAATACGACTAATATCAGTTTAATAAGAGAAATACGACTTGTATCAGTTTTATAAAAGGATAACGACAGGCATCAGTTTAATAAGAGGAATACGACTAGTAGGAGTTTAATAAGACGAATACGACCGGTAACAATTTAATAAGAGGAATACGACCGGTAGCAATTTAAAAAGAGGAATGCGACCGGTATAAGTTTAATAAAAAATACGACCAAAATCAGTTTAATAGGAAAAATACGAACGATATCAGTTTAATAAGAGAAATACGAACGGTATCAGTTTTATAAGAGGAATACAACCGGTAGCAGTTTAATAAGTGAAATACGTCTGATATCAGATCAATAAGAGGAATACGCCTGGTAGCAGTTTAATAAGAGAAATACGGTCGGAAGCAGTTTTATAAGAGGAATACGACCAGTAGCAGTTTAATAAAAGGAATACCACTGATATCAGTTTAATAAGAGGAATACGACTGGTATAAGTTTAATAAGAGGAATAAGATCGGTAGCAGTTTAATAAGAGGAATACGACGGGTATAAGTTTAATAAAAGGAATACGACCGGAAGCAGTTTAATAGGAGAAATACGACCGGTATCAGGTTAATCAGAGGAATACGACCAGAAGCAGTTTAATAAGAGGAATATGACTCGTATCAGTTTAATAAGAAAAATACGCCTTGTATCAGTTTTAAAAAAGGAATACGACCAGTAGCAGTTTAATAAAACGAATACGACAAATAGCAGTTTAGTAAGAGGAATACGACGGGTATCACTTTAATAAGATGAATATGACTGATATCAGTATAATAACAGGAATACGACCGGTAGCAGTTTAATAAGTGAAATACGACCGATATCAGTTAGATAAGAGAAATACGACTTGTAGCAGTTAAATAAGAAGAAAACGGCCGGAAGCAGTTTAATAACAGGAATACGACTGGAATCAGTTAAATAAGAGAAACACGACTCGATTCAGTTTAAAAAGAGGAATACGACCAGTATAAGTTTAATAACAGAAAAACGACCGTATCGATTCAACAAAAAGAATACGACCAGTAGCAGTTTAATAAAAGGAATACGACCGATATCAGTTAAATAAGAGAAATACGACCGATATCAGTTTAATAAGAGAAATACTACCAGTATCAGTTCAAGAAGAGGAATACGACCAGTATCAGTTTAATAAGAGGAATACGACTTGTATGAGTTTAAGAAGAGGATTACGACTGCTAAAAGTGTAATAATAGGAATACAACCTGTATCAGTTAAAAAAGAGAAATACGACCGGTATCAGTTTAATAAGAGAAATACTACCAGTATCAGTTTAAGAAGAGGAATACGACCAGTATCAGTTTAATAAGAGGAATACGACTTGTATGAGTTTAAGAAGAGGAATACGACCGGTATCAGTTTTATATAACGAATACGACTTGTATCAATTTAAGAAGAGGAAATCGACCGATAACAATATAATCAGAGGAATACGACTGGTAACAGTTTAATAAGAGGATTACGACCGGCATCAGTTTAATAAGAGGAATATGACCAGTATCACTTTAATCAGAAGAATACGATTTGTATCAGTTCAAGAACAGGAATACAACCAATTTTGATTTTATAAGAGAAATGCCAATTGTATCAGTTTAAGAAGATGAATACGACCGGTATCAGTTTCATAAGAAAAATACAAAAGCGACTTGTATAAGTTTAATGAAAGGAATACGACCGGTAGCAGTTTAATAAGAAAAATACTACCAGTAGCAGTTTAACAAAAAGAAAACGACTTGTATCAGTTTAATAAGAGGAATAAGAACGGTATCAGTTTAATAAGAGATATAATACCAGTTTCAGTTTAAGAAGAGGAATAAGAACGGTATCAGTTTAATAAAAGGAATACGACCGGTATCAGTTAAATAAGAGAAGCCCCCCAGTGGCTCAGCGGTATGTCTGCGGACTTACACGTTAAAATCCGGGTTTCGATACCCGTGGTGGGCAGAGCACAGATAGCCCATTGTGTAGCTTTGTGCTTAATTCAAAACAAACAAACAAACTAAATCAGAGAAATACGACTGGTATCAGTTTAATAAGAGGAATACGACTTGTATCAGTTTAAAAAGAGGAATACGACTTGTATCAGTTTAAAAAGAGGAATACGACTTGTATCAGTTTAAAAAGAGGAATACGACTTGTATTAGTTTAAGAAGAGGAATTCGACCGATATCAATATAATCAGAAGAATACGACCAGCATCAGTTTAATAAGAGGAATATGACCGGTATCACTTTAATAAAAAGAATACTATTTGTATCAGTTAAATAAGAGGAATACGACCGATATAATATTAATAAGAGGAATACGACCGATATAATATTAATAAGAGGAATACGACCGATATAATATTAATAAGAGGAATACGATTTGTGTAAGTTTAATGAGAAAAATACGACTGGTAGCAGTTTAATAAGAGGAATACGACCGATATCAGCTTAATAAGAGGAATACGACCGATATCATTTTAAAAAAAGGAATACAACCAGTGTCAGTTTAATAACAGGAATACGACTTGTATCAGTATCCAAAAGAGGAATACCACCAGTATCAGTTTATTAAGAGGAATACGACCAGTATCAGTTTAATAAGAGGAATACGACCGGTATCAGTTTAATAAGAAGAATACGACCGGTATCAGTTTAAAAAGAGCAATACGACCGATATCAGTTTAATAAGAGGAATACGACCGGTATCAGTTTAATAAGAAGAATACGACCAGTATCAGTTTAATAAGAAGAATACGACCGGTATCAGTTTAAAAAGAGCAATACGACCGATATCAGTTTAATAAGAAGAATACGACTTGTATCAAATTAATTAGAAAAATACGACTGGTAGCAGTTGAATAAGAGGAATACGACCGGTAGCAGTTGAATAAGAGGAATACGACCAATTTTGATTTAATAAGAGAAATACGACTTGTATCAGTTTAAGAAGACGAATATGACTTGTATCAATTTAATGAGAGGAATACGACCTCTAGAAGTTTGATAAGAGGAATACGAGCGTAATCAATTTAATAAGTGGAATACGACTTGTAGCAGGTTAATAAGAGGAATAAGACTTGTACCAGTTTAATAAGAGGTATACGACTGGTATCAGTTTAATAAGAAGAATACGACTGGTATCATTTTGATAAGAAGAATACGACCAGTATCAGTTTGATAAGAAGAATACGACCGATATCAGTTTAATAAGAAGAATACGACCGATATCAGTTTAATAAGAATACGAGCGGTATCAGTTTAATAAGAGGAAAACAACATGGTTTCAGTTTAATATCAGGAATACGACTTGTATCAGTTTAATAAGAGGAATACGACTTGTATCAGTTTAATGAGAGGAATACGACCAGTAACAGTTTAATGAAAGAAATACTACCGATATCAGTTTAATAAGTGGAATACTCCTTCTATCAGTTTAATAAAAGGATAACAACGGTATCAGTTGAATAACATCAATACGACCCGTATCAGTGTAATAAGAGGAATACGACCGTAATCAGTTTAATAATTAGAATACGACTTTGAGCCGTTTACTAAGAGGAATAAGACTTGTACCCGTTGAATCAGAGGAATACGACCGGTATCAGTTTCATAAGAGGAATACGACCAATATCAGTTTAATAACAGGAATGCGATCGATATCAGTTTAATGAGAGGAATACGACTGGTATCAGTTTAATAAGTAGAAAACCACTTGTATTAGTTTCAGAAGAGAAAAACGACCGGTATAAGTTTGATAAGAGGAATACGATTTGTATCAGTTTAGAAAGACGAATACGACCAATATCAGTTGAATAAGAAGAATTCGAATTGTATCACTTTAATAAAAGGAATACGACGGGTATAAGTTTAATCAGAAAAATACGACTGGTGTCAATTTAATAAGAGGAATACGACTTGTATCAGTTTAATAAAAGGAATACGACCGGTATCAGTTTAATAACAGAAAACGTCTTGTATCAGTTTAATAAGAGGAATACGACTGATATCAGTTTAATAAGAAGAACACGACTGCTATCAGTTTACTAGGAGGAATACGATCGGTTTGAGTTTAGTAAGAGGAATACGAGTTTTATCAGTTTAATAAGAGGAATACGACCAGTATCATTTTAATAAGAAAAATACGACTTGTATCAGTTTAATAAGAGGAATACGACCGGTATCAGTTAAATAACAGGAATACAACTGGTATCACTTTAATGAAAGGAATACAACCAATATCAGTTTATTGAGAAAAATACAACCGGTATCAGTTTAATGAGAGGAATGCGACCGATATCAGTTTAAGTGGAATACCACTTGTATCAGTTTAATAAGAGGTATATGACTGGTACCAATTTAATATGAGGAATACCAACGGTATCAGTTTAATAATTGGAATACGACTTGTCGCATTTTAATAAGAGGAATACGACCATTATCAGTTTTATGAGAGGAATACGAATTTTATCAGTTTAATAAGAAAAATTCGACTTATATTAGTTTAATAAGAGGAATACGACTGGTATCAGTTTAATTAGAGGAATATGACCGGTATCAGTTTAATAACAGGAATAAGACTTGTATCAGTTTAATAAGAGGAATACGACCAGTATCAGTTTCATGAGAGAAATACCACCAGTATCAATTTAATAAGGAGAATACGAACCGGTATCAGTTTAATAAGTGGAATACCACTTGTATTAGTTTTATAAAAGAAATACGACCAGTATCAGTTTAATAAGAAGAATACGACCGGTATCATTTTAACAAGAGGAATACGACTGGTACCAGTTTAATAAATGGAATACGACTTGTAGCAGTTTAATAAGAGGAATACGACTTCTATCACTTTAATTAAAGGAATACGACCGATATCAGTTTAATAAGAAGAATACGACCGGTAAGAGTTTAATAAAAAAAATACGTCTTGTATTAATTTAATAAGAGGAATACGACTTGTGTCAGTTTAATAAGAGAAAAACGTCTTGTATCAGTTAAAAAAGAGGAATACGATTTATATCAGTTTAAAAATAGAAATAGGACTGGTAACAGTTTAATAAGAGGAATACGACAAGCAGCAGTTTAACAAGAAGAATACGACCAGTAGCAGTTTATTTAGAGGAATACGACCGAAAGCAGTTTAATAAAAGAAAATACGACAGGTAGCAGTATAATAAGAAAGACGCGACCAGTATCAGATCAAGAAAAGGAATACGACCGGTAGCAGTTTAATAAGAGAAAACGTCTTGTGTCAGTTTAATAAGAGCAACACGACCGGTATCAGTTAAATAAGAGGAATACAACTGGTATCAATTTAAAAGAAAATACGACCGATATCAGTTTAATAAAGGAATACGACCGATATCAGTTTAATAAAAAGAATACGACCTGTATTAGTTTAACAAGAGGAATACGACCGGTATCAGTTTAATGAGAAGAATACGACTTGTATCAGTTTAATAAAAAGAATACAACCGGTATCAGTTTAATAATTGGAATACCACAAAAAAAGTTTAATAAAAGGAATTCGATTGGTATCAGTTTAATAAGAAGAATAGACCGGTATCAGTTCAATAAGAGGAATACGACCGGTATCAGTTTAATCAGAGGAAAATGATTTATATCACTTTAATATAAAGAAAACATCTTGTATCAGTTTAATCAGAGGAATACGACCGATATCAGTTTAATGAGAACAATACGACTGGTATCAGTTTAATAAGTGCAATATCACTTCTTTTTTGTTTATTTAGAAAAATACGACCGTTATTAGTTAAATAATTGGAATACGACTTGTATCAGTTTAATAAGAGGAATACGACCAGTATCAGTTTAAAAAGAGAAATACGACTTGTATCAGTTTATTAGGTGGAAAACGTCTTGTATCAGTTTAATAAGAGGAATGCGACCGTTATCAGTTTAAAAAAGGTATACGACAAGAATCAGTTTAATAAGAGGAAAACGTCTTGTATTAGTTAAATAAGAGGAATACGACTTATATCAGTTTAATAACAGAAATAGGACCGGTAAAAGTTTAATAAAAAAAATACGAGCGGTAGCAGTTTTAGGTGAAGATGACAAGCAGCAGTTTAATAAAAGGAAAACGACCGATATCAGTTTAATAACAAGAATACCAGATGTTTCAGTTTAATAAGAGGAATACGACCGACATCAGTTTGATAAAAGAAATACGACAAATATCAGTTTAACAAGAGGAATACGACCAGTATCAGTTTAAGAAGGGGAATACGATTTGTATCAGTTTAAAGAGAGGAATACGACCGAAACCAGTTTATTAAGGGAATACCACCGGTATCAGTTTAATAAGAGAAATACGGCTTGTATAAGTTTATTTAAAGAAATACGACCGACATCAGTTTTATAAAAAAAGAATACGATCGATATCAGTTTAATAAGAGGAATACAACCGGTATCAGAATAATAACAGGAATACGACCAGTAGCAGTTTAAGAAGAGAAATACGACTTGTATAGGTTTAATAAGAGGAATACGACTTGTATAGGTTTAATAAGAGGAATACGACTTGTATCAGTTTAAAAAGAGAAAAACGACTTATTTCAGTTTAATAAGAGGAATACGACCAATATCAATATAATAAGAGTAATATGACTTGTATCAGTTTAATGATAGGAATACGACCAGTAGCACTTTAATAAACGAAAATACGACCAGTAGCAGTTTAATAAGAGAAACGTGACCAGTATCAGTTCAAGAAGAGGAATACGACTGGTATAACTTTAATAAGAGAAAACTTCTTGTATCAGTTTAATAAGAGCATCACGACCGGTATCAGTTAAATAAGAGGAATACGACTGGTGTCAATTTAAAAAAAGGAATACGACCGATATCAGTTTATTAAAAGCAATACGACCGGTATGAGTTTAATAAGTGTAATATCACCTCTTTTTTAGTTTATTTAGAGGAATACGACCGTAATCAGTTAAATAAGTGGAATACGACTTGTAGCAGTTTAATAAGAGAAATACGACCGGTATCAGTTTAATAAGAGGAATACGACCGGTTGTAGTTTAATAAGAGGAAAACGACCAGCAGCAGTTTAATAAAAAGAAATCGACCGATATCAGTTTAATAAGAGGAATACAACCGGTATCAGTTTAACAACAGGAATACGACTTGTATAGGTTTAATAAGAGGAATACGACTTATGTCAGTTTAATAACAAAAGTAGGACCATAATCAGTTAAATAAGTGGAATACCACTTGTATCAGTTTAATAGGAGGAAAACGACTGATTTCAGTTTAAGAAGAGAAATACGACCGGCATCAATTTAATATATCGAATACTACTTGTAGCAGTTTAATAACAGCAATACGACAAGTATCAGTTTTATAAGAGGAATACGACTTCTATCAGTTTAATAAGAGGAATAGGACTAGTATGAGTTTAATAACAGGAAAACGACCCGTAGCAGTTTAATAAGAGAAATACGACCAGTATCAGTTTAAGAAGAAGAATACGACCGGTATTAGTTTCATAAGACGAATACGACTTGTATCAGTTTAGGAAGAGGAATACGATTTGTATCAGTTTAAAGAGAGGAATACGACCGATACCAGTTTATTAAGGGAATACCACCGGTATCAGTTTAATTAGAGGAATACGGCTTGTATAAGTTTATTAAAAAGAATACGACCGATATCAGTTTTATAAAAAGAATACGACCGGTATCAGTTTAATAAGAAGAGTACGACCGATATCAGTTTAATAAGAGGAATACGACCTATATTAGATTAATAAGAGGAATACGACTTGTATCAATTTAATAAGAGGATTACGACCGGTATCAGTTTAATAAGAGGAATTCGACCGATATCAGTTTAATTAGAGGAATACGACCTATATCAATTTAATAAGAGGATTACGACTTGTATCAGTTTTGTTGGAGGAATACGACCAGTTTCAGATTAATAAGAGGAATACGACCGGTATCAGTTTTATAGAACGAATACGACATGTATCATTTTTAAAACAGAAATACCACCATATCAGTTTAATGAGAGGAATACGACCGGTATCAAAATAATAACAGGAATACGACTTTATCAATTTAACAAGAGGAATACGACAAGTAGCAGTTTAATAAAAGAAATACGACTTTTATAGGTTTAATAAGAGGACTACAACCAGTATCAGTTTAATTAGAGGAATACAATTTGTATCACTTTAATAAGAGGAATACGACCAGTATCAGTTTAACAAGAGAAATATGACTTGTATCAGTTTAAAAAAAAGAGGAATAGAACCAGTAGCAGTTTAATAACAGGGATATGACAAGTATCAACTGAATAAGAGGAATACGACCAGTATCATTTTAACAAGAGGAATACGACCAGTATCATTTTAACAAGAGGAATACGACTTGTATCAGTTTAATAAGAGGAATACGACCAGTATCAGTTTAATCATAGGAATACGACCAGGATCAGTTTAATCATAGGAATACGACCAGTAGCAGTTTAATAAAAGGAATACGATCGGTATCAGTTTAATAAGAAGAATACGACTTATATCAGTATAATGATAGGAATACGACCAGTAGCAGTTTAATAAAAGCAATACGACAGGTATAAGTTTAATAACAGGAATACGATCAGTAGCAGTTTATTTAGAGGAATACGACAGTTACCATTTTAATAAGATAAATACGACCCGTAGCAGTTTAATAAGAGAAACACGACAAGTATCAGTTTAATAAGAGTTATACGACTTGTATCAGTTTAATTAGAGGAATACCACCGGTAGAAATTGAATAAGAAGATTACGACCAGTATCAGTTTAATAAAAGAAATACGACCGGTATCAGATTAATCAGGGAAATACGACCGATATCAGTTTAAATAGAAGAATACGAACGGTATCATTTGATAAAAGAAATACGACCAGTTTAAGTTTAATAAGAGGAATACGACCAGAAGCCGTTTAATAAGAGGAATACGACTTGTATAAGTTTAAGAAAAGAAATACGACCGGTATCAATTTCATAGAACGAATACGACATGTATCAATTTAAAAAGAGAAATACCACTTGTATCAGTTTAATGAGAGGATCACGACCGGTATCAGTTCAAGAGGAGGAATACGACCACTAGCAATTTAATAACAGGGTTACGACAAGTATCAATTTAATAAAAGGAATACGACCAGAATCATTTTAAAAAGAGGAATAGGACTCATACCAATTATTTAAGAGAAATACTACCGGAATCAGTTTATTAAGAAAAATACGACTTGTATCAGTTTAAAAAGAAAAATACGACTTGTATCAGTTTAAAAAGAAAAATACGACTTGTATCAGTTTAAAAAGAGGAATAGAACCAGTAGCAGTTTAATAACAGGGATATGACCGGTAGAAGTTTCATAGAACGAATACGACATGTATCAATTTTAAAAGAGAAATACCACTTGTATCAGTTTAATGAGAGGAATACGACCGGTAGCAGTTGAATAACAGGAGTACGACCGATATCAGTTTAATCAGAGGAGTACGATTGATATCAGTTTAATCAGAGGAGTACAACCGATATCAATTTAATAAGAGTAATACGACCTATATTAGTTTAATAAGAGGAATACGACCTATATTAGTTTAATAAGAGGAATACGACTTGTATCAATTTAATAAGAGGATTACGACCGGTATCAGTTTAATAAGAGAAATACGACTAGTATCAGTTTAATAAGAGGAATTCGACCGATATCAGTTTAATTAGAGGAATATGACCAGTATCAGTTTAATAAGAGGAATAAACCGATATCAGTTTATTAAGAGGAATACGACCAGTAGCAGTTTAATATGAGGAATACCACGGGTAGAAGTTGAATTAGAGGATTAGGACCAGTATCAATTTAATAAGAGGAATACATCCCGTATCACTATCATCATAGGAATACGACTAGCATTACTTTAATAAGATGAATACCACCGATATCAGTTTAATAAGAGGAATACGACCGATATCAGTTTAATAATAGGAGTACGACCGATATCAGTTTAATAATAGGAGTACGACCGATATCAGTTTAATAAGAGGAATACAACTGGTATTAATTTAAAAAAAGTAACACGACCTATATTAGTTAAATAAGAGGAATACGACTTGTATCAGTTTCATTGGAGGAATACGACCAGTAGCAGTTAATAAGAAGAATACGACCAGTAGCAGTTTAATAAGAAAAATACGACCAGTAGAAGTTGAATAAGAGGATTAGGACCAGTATCAATTTAATAAGAGGAATACGTCCGGTATCAGTTTAATAAGAAGAGTACGACCGATATCAGTTTAATAAGAGGAATACGACCTATATTAGATTAATAAGAGGAATACGACTTGTATCAATTTAATAAGAGGATTACGACCGGTATCAGTTTAATAAGAGGAATTCGACCGATATCAGTTTAATTAGAGGAATACGACCTATATCAATTTAATAAGAGGATTACGACTTGTATCAGTTTTGTTGGAGGAATACGACCAGTTTCAGATTAATAAGAGGAATACGACCGGTATCAGTTTCATAGAACGAATACGACATGTATCATTTTTAAAACAGAAATACCACCATATCAGTTTAATGAGAGGAATACGACCGGTAGCAGTTGAATAACGGGAATACAACCTATATCAGTTTAATAAGAGGAGTACGACCGATATCAGTTTAATAAGAGGAATACAAAAGGTATCAATTTAATAAGAATAATACGACCTAGGTTAGTTTAATAAAAGGAATACCACTAGTATCAATTTAATAAGAGGATTACGACCGGTATCAGTTTAATAAGAGAATGTCGACTAGTATCAGTTTAATAAGAGGAATACGACTGGTAGAAGTTGAATAAGAGGATTATGACCAGTATCAATTTAATAGGAAGAATACGTCCAGTATCAGTTTGATCAGAGGAATACGACTAGCATAACTTTAATAAAAGGAATACCACCGATATCAGTTTAATAAGAGGAGTACGACCAGTATCAGTTTAATAAGAGGAATACGACCAGTATCAGTTTAATAAGAGGAATACGACCAGTATCAGTTTAATAAGAAGAATACGACCAGTATCAGTTTAATAAGAGGAATACGACCGGTATCAGTTTCATAGAACGAATACGACATGTATCAATTTTAAAAGAGAAATACCACTTGTATCAGTTTAATGAGAGTAATACGATTGGTAGCAGTTGAATAACAAAAATACGACCTATATCAGTTTAATAAGGGGAGTACGACCGATATCAGTTTAATAAGGGGAGTACGACCGATATCAGTTTAATAAAAGGAGTACGACCGATATCAGTTTAATAAGAGGAATACGATCAGTATCAGTTTAATAAAAGGAATACCACTAGTATCAACTTAATAACAGGATTACGACCGGTATCAGTTTAATAAGAGAATGTCGACTAGTATCAGTTTAATAAGAGGAATACGACTGGTAGAAGTTGAATAAGAGGATTATGACCAGTATCAATTTAATAGGAGGAATACGTCCAGTATCAGTTTGATCATAGGAATACGACTAGCATAACTTTAATAAAAGGAATACCACCGATATCAGTTTAATAAGAGGAGTACGACCAGTATCAGTTTAATAAGAGGAATACGACCGATATCAGTTTAATTAGAGGAATACGACCTATATCAGTTTAATAAGAAGAATACGACTTGTATCAGTTTTATTGGAGGTATACGTCCGGTGTCAGTTTGATCAGAGGAATACGACTAGCATCACTTTAATAAGAGGAATACGACCAGTATCAGTTTAATAAGAGGAATACGACTTGTATCAGTTTAAAAAGAGAAATACCAAATATATCAGTTTAATGAAAGGAATAGGACTGGTAGCAGTTGAATAACAGGAATACGACCGATATCAGTTTAATAAGAAGAGTACGACCGATATCAGTTTAATCAGAGGATTACAACCGATATCAGTTTAATAAAAGGAATACGACTTGTATCAATTTAATAAGACGATTACGACTGGTATCAGTTTCATAAGAGAAATACGACTAGTATCAGTTTAATAAGAGGAATACTACCGATATCAGTTTAATTAGAGGAATACGACCCATATCAGTTTAATAAGAGGAATACGACTTGTATCAGTTTTATTGGAGGATTACGACCGGTAGCAGTTTTATAAGAGAAATACGACCAGTAGCAGTTTAATAAGAGGAATTTGACCGGTAGAAGTTGAATAAGAGGATTATGACCAGTATCAATTTAATAAGAGGAATACGTCCGGTATCAATTTGATTAGAGGAATACGACTAGCATTACTTTAATAAGAAGAATACCACCGATATCAGTTTGATAAGAGGAATACAACTGGTATCAATTTAATAAGAGTAATACGACCTATATTAGTTTAATAAGAGAGATACGACTTGTATCACTTTAATAAAAGGATTACGACCAGTATCAGTTTAATAAGAGGAATACGACCAGTATCAGTTTAATAAGAAGAATACGACCAGTATCAGTTTAATAAGAGGAATACGACCGGTATCAGTTTCATAGAACGAATACGACATGTATCAATTTTAAAAGATTAATACCACTTGTATCAGTTTTATTGGAGGAATACGACCAGTAGCAGTTTAATAAGAGGAATACAACTGGTATTAATTTAATAAGAGTAATACGACCGGTATCAGTTTAATAAGAGAAATACGACTTGTATCAATTTAATAAACCGATTACGACAGGTATCAGTTTAATAAGAGAAATACGACTAGTATCAGTTTAATAAGAGGAATACGACCGATATCAGTTTAATTAGAGGAATACGACCAGTAGCAGTTTAATAAGAAGAATACGACCCGTAGAATTTGAATAAGAGGATTATGACCAATATCAATTTAATAAGAGGAATACGTCCGGTATTAGTTTGATCAGAAGAATACGACTAGCATCACTTTAATAAGAGGAATACCACCGATATCAGTTTAATAAGAGGAATACGACCAGTATCAGTTTAATAAGAGTAGTACGACCTATATCAGTTTAATCAGAGGAATACGACCGATATCAGTTTAATACGAGAAATACAACTGGTATCAATTTAATAAGAGTAATACAACCTATATTAGTTTAATAAGAGAGATACGACTTGTATCACTTTAATAAGAGGATTACGACCAGTATCAGTTTAATAAGAAAAATACGACTAGTATCAGTTTAATAAGAGGAATTCGACCGATATCAGTTTAATTAGAGGAATACGACCTATATCAGTTTAATAAGAAGAATACGACTTGTATCAGTTTTATTGGAGGTATACGTCCGGTGTCAGTTTGATCAGAGGAATACGACTAGCATCACTTTAATAAGAAGAATACGACCAGTATCAGTTTAATAAGAGAAATACGACTTGTATCAGTTTTAAAAGAGAAATACCAATTATATCAGTTTAATGAAAGGAATAGGACTGGTAGCAGTTTTATTGGAGGAATACGACCGGTAGGAGTTTAATAAGAGGAATACGACCAGTAGCAGTTTAATAAGAGGAATTTGACCGGTAGAAGTTGAATAAGAGGATTATGACCAGTATCAATTTAATAAGAGGAATACGACTTGTATCAGTTTTATTGGAGGTATACGTCCGGTGTCAGTTTGATCAGAGGAATACGACTAGCATCACTTTAATAAGAAGAATACGACCAGTATCAGTTTAATAAGAGAAATACGACTTGTATCAGTTTTAAAAGAGAAATACCAATTATATCAGTTTAATGAAAGGAATAGGACTGGTAGCAGTTGAATAACAGGAATACGACCTATATCAGTTTAATAGGAAGAGTACGACCGATATCAGTTTAATCAGAGGATTACGACCGATATCAGTTTAATAAAAGGAATACGACTTGTATCAATTTAATAAGACGATTACGACTGGTATCAATTTCATAAGAGAAATACGACTAGTATCAGTTTAATAAGAGGAATACTACCGATATCAGTTTAATTAGAGGAATACGACCCATAGCAGTTTAATTAGAGGAATACGACCCATAGCAGTTTAATAAGAGGAATACGAGTTGTATCAGTTTTATTGGAGGAATACGACCGGTAGGAGTTTAATAAGAGGAATACGACCAGTAGCAGTTTAATAAGAGGAATTTGACCGGTAGAAGTTGAATAAGAGGATTATGACCAGTATCAATTTAATAAGAGGAATACGTCCGGTATCAGTTTGATCAGAGGAATACGACTAGCATTACTTTAATAAGAAGAATACCACCGATATCAGTTTAATAAGAGGAATACGACCAGTATCAGATTAATAAGAGGAATACGACCAATATCAGTTTAATAAGAGATATACGACCGGTATCAGTTTCATAGAACGAATACGACATGTATCAATTTTTAAAGAGAAATACCACTTGTATCAGTTTAATGAAAGGAATAGGACTGGTAGCAGTTGAATAACAGGAATACGACCTATATCAGTTTAATAAGAGGAATACGACTGGTATTAATTTAATAAGAGTAATACGACCGGTATCAGTTTAATAAGAGAAATACGACTTGTATCAATTTAATAAAACGATTACGACAGGTATCAGTTTAATAAGAGAAATACGACTAGTATCAGTTTAATAAGAGGAATACGACCGATATCAGTTTAATTAGAGGAATACGACCTATATCAGTTTAATAAGAGGAATACGACCTATATCAGTTTAATAAGAGGAATACGACTTGTATCAGTTTTATTGGAGGAATACGACCGGTAGCAGTTTAATAAGAGGAACACGACCAGTAGCAGTTTAATAAGAAGAATAAGACCGGTAAAATTTGAATAAGAGGATTATGACCAGTATCAATTTAATAATAGGAATACATCCGGTATCAGTTTGATCAAAGTAATACGACTAGCATCACTTTAATAAGAGGAATACCAACGATATCAGTTTAATAAGAGGAATACGACCGATGTCAGTTTAGTAAGAGGAATATGACCAGTATCAGATTAATAAGAGGAATACGACCGGTATCACTTTAATAAGAGGAATACGACCGGTATCACTTTAATAAGAGGAATACGACTTGTATCAGTTTAATTAAAGGAATACGACGGGTAGCAGTTTAATAAGAGGAATACGACCGGTAGCAATTTAATAAGAGGAATACGACCGGTAGCAGTTGAATAAAAGGATTACGACCAGTATCAGTTTAATAAAAGGAATACGACCGGTATTAATTGGATAAAAGGAATACGACTTGTATCACTTTAATAAGAGAAATACGACCGGTTATAATTTAATAATAGGAATACGACTGATATCAGTTTAATAAGAGGAATACGACTTGTATCAGTTTTAAAAGAGAAATACCAATTATATCAGTTTAATGAAAGGAATAGGACTGGTAGCAGTTGAATAACAGGAATACAACCTATATCAGTTTAATAGGAAGAGTACGACCGATATCAGTTTAATCAGAGGATTACGACCGATATCAGTTTAATAAAAGGAATACGACTTGTATCAATTTAATAAGACGATTACGACTGGTATCAATTTCATAAGAGAAATACGACTAGTATCAGTTTAATAAGAGGAATACTACCGATATCAGTTTAATTAGAGGAATACGACCCATAGCAGTTTAATAAGAGGAATACGAGTTGTATCAGTTTTATTGGAGGAATACGACCGGTAGCAGTTTAATAAGAGGAATACGACCAGTAGCAGTTTAATAAGAGGAATTTGACCGGTAGAAGTTGAATAAGAGGATTATGACCAGTATCAATTTAATAATAGGAATACATCCGGTATCAGTTTGATCAAAGTAATACGACTAGCATCACTTTAATAAGAGGAATACCAACGATATCAGTTTAATAAGAGGAATACGACCGATATCAGTTTAATAAGAGGAATACGACCAGTGTCAGATTAATAAGAGGAATACGACCGGTATCACTTTAATAAGAGGAATACGACCGGTATCACTTTAATAAGATGAATACGACTTGTATCAGTTTAATTAAAGGAATACGACGGGTAGCAGTTTAATAACAGGAATACGACCGGTAGCAATTTAATAAGAGGAATACGACCGGTAGCAGTTGAATAAAAGGATTACGACCAGTATCAGTTTAATAAAAGGAATACGACCGGTATTAATTGGATAAAAGGAATACGACTTGTATCACTTTAATAAGCGAAATACGACCGGTTATAATTTAATAATAGGAATACGACTGATATCAGTTTAATAAGAGGAATACGACCAGTTTCAGTTTAATAGGAGAAATACGACTTGTATCAGTTTAATAAGAGGAATACGACTTGTATCAGTTTTTTTGGAGGAATACGACCAGTATCAGTTTAATAAGAGGAATACGACTTGTATCAGTTTTTTTGGAGGAATACGACCAGTATCAGTTTAATAAGAGGAATGTGACCAGTAGCTGTTTATTAAGAGGAATACGACCGGTAGCAGTTTAATAAGAGGAATACGACCGGTAGCAATTTAATAAGAGGAATACGACCGGTAGAAGTTGAATACGAGGATTACGACCAGTATCAGGTTAATAAGAGGAATACGACTGGTATCAATTTGATAAAAGGAATACGACTTGTATCACTTTAATAAGAGGAATACTACCGGTATCAGTTTATGGACCGTCAGATACAATCACACAGAATACCCGATCTAAACATTTTATCTGAACTCATTGAGGGTTAGGAAAACTGTGAATTATAAAATACACACCAATATAAATTGTGAATTATAAAATATACACCAATATAAATTGTGAATTATAAAATACACACCAATATGTTTGATTTTATTGTAGAAGTCAGTAAAAAACAAAATATTTGCGTTATAATCACGTGATTACATTCCAGCATCGAACCTGTTAAACTCGCTAAGATTTTTTGTTTTGTCAGCGTGTGAATAATTTAGAAGGTAAAATAATTTAATTATTTTATAATCAAAAACAATTACATAAAAAGTTTAAGTTGATAAAACAACACACTGTTATCATAGGGCCTCAATAGATAAATCATTTGGAAACCTCATAAAACTTAGAAGTTATTTCTTAAAGGAAAGTTGTTCCTCAAACCGTAGGCTTTGGATGGGTAGTTTCTGAATATATTCTCCAACCAGCTCCCTTTCTCTAGGTAACTGATTTATCGTGATTCCTGGCTGCTCAGCCCATGATCAGGGCGGAGGTTATAGTTTGTAATCGTCAAAGTGGTTTCTAATATGGGGTTTGGAGTTCTATAGAATCGATAAGAATGTGTGAAGTGTTCCAAGCTCGTCGAGAAAATCCGGTGTTAATAATGTGGTAGTAAGAGAAGGTAAATTAGCCTAAAAATACCGCAATAATACGCTTTGATCCGCTTTATTAGAAAGTTGAAGTGATAAAGAGAAAACCTGGGAAAGAAAGCCATCCATGTAAGAGAGAGACCAGTTTAATTATATTTAATGTTTGCATAATAGCATTAAAAACTAAATCTTTAAGAAGAGGTTTTGTTTTGTCTTTTTCAATACATTTTATGATCTGTGGGACAAGTCCTTTATAGGGATATGCAATACATTAAAAACGCAAACTAATTTTAATGAGTAACAAAACGTGTAAATACATATTTCCGACTCAAATAAAACGTTGTTGAAATTGTGTTAAAGTTTTATCACATAATTCTACACGTATTTTATAACGTACAATGCTAGCCTAGTTTTGAGACGGCTTAACTGGGTAATGTGAACTCTATGTTATAAATATCCTTACTATATACGAAGGCTACTCGCTAACACGTTTGAATGTACAATAAAGAAAACGCCTTTAGTGGAAGAAAGTATCATAGACTAAAAGTACGAAGTGTATTTTAAAATCTAGAATACCTAACAATAGGAACTGTATTAAAAGTTCTCGGTGTTAAATTTGGCTTTTTGTAATCCCATTTCAGAAGGAACTCACCTGTCTGCTAAAATACGACTGACTAATTTACATAACAACGTATTATGTAACAGAGAAACTAATAGCATTTACAGTTGCAGATAAACTGTTTTACAAGTAAAACTCTCCCATACTGAAAGTTGAATTTTTCAGTAAACATTAACCATGAACTACGAAACGAAGTTTTATACAGCTTATAAAAGACTAAAAAACATCAGATTTTGCCCCAGTTTTGCTTAGCACTATGTATGTACACCCAATCGCAAAAACAGAAGTTTCGATACTCGTAGTGGACACACCAGAGTTAGTCAGTACACTTTGTCGTGTTGTACTTAAAAAACAACACCAGAGATAGTCAGGACACGTTGTCGTGTTGTACTTAAAAAACAACACCAGAGATAGTCAGTACACGTTGTCGTGTTGTACTTAAAAAACAACACCAGAGATAGTCAGGACACGTTGTCGTGTTGTACTTAAAAAACAACACCAGAGATAGTCAGGACACGTTGTCGTGTTGTACTTAAAAAACAACACCAGAGATAGTCAGTACACGTTGTCGTGTTGTACTTAAAAAACAACACCAGAGATAGTCAGTAGACGTTGTCGTGTTGTACTTAAAAACCAACACCAAAGATAGTCAGGATACGCTGTCGTGTTGTACTTAAAAAACAAACCGGGCCTTTCTTACCATCTTAACAACGTTATCTGATGTCGCTTTACTGTGAAGATGAATTATAATTAACGACACTACTGAGACACATCTAATTTACTGCAGCTCGTTTAGCAGATCTAAGTTCGTCTCAGATACTAAACTAACAGTGGAAAACGCCTTTGTTAGTGTAAAACTACTGTAAATCACAGGAAAACTCTTCACATCACTGAAAATAACCATTAATAAAAAAATGAACACATCATGATTTATAAAATCGCACAGAAATGTTTAGTATCGAAATACGTGATGTTCGGATGTTCATTATGTGAGGGTAAACTAAACCGTGAATATTGAAGTTAGAGTTTGTAAAGTAAACAGTACACCACGTGACACTAAACTGTAAGTAGGAACGGTAGAGGGTATTCAGAATAAATAAAGACCAGCCAGTTAGGCCTACTAAAATACCATTGGACCAGTTTCTTTTATTTTGGTTTTTAATGTTCTTTTCTTACATCAAGGGCCCGGCATGGCCAGGCCATTAAGAAATTCGACTCGTAATCCAAGGGTCGCGGGTCATAATCCCTATCACACGAAACATGCTCGTCCTATAAGCAGTTGGAGCATTGTAATGTGACGGTCAATCTCAGTATTCGTTGGTGAAAGATTAGCCCAAGAGATGGCGCTGAGTGACGATAATTAGTTGTCTTCTCTGTGCTCTTACACTGTTACACAGATCGCCCTTGTGTAGCTTTCCACGAAATTAAAAAAAAAACTCATATGAAAGTAACAGTAGCAAGCTAAAGACGAGAGGTTTACCTGAGTCACGAGACGTAAACAACCCTCCATGTGATAATGGTGTTCGTCTAACTAAAGGAAGTATTTAGCGGCTAAAGAGCAGCGAACCGTGTAGAACATTGTACGCACGTGTTTTATATGTAACTTTTGCACTAAATATAAACAGACACACATATATGCATATACAGGTTGAATTTGAAGGATTACGTAAGCGACTTGTTTGTTTGTAGTTAAGCGCAAAGCTAAAATGGGCTACCTGTACTCTGCTCACACGGGTATCGAAACCCGGTTTCTAGCATTGTAAATCCGCGGACATTAAGTTGTGCCACTGAAAGGTGGGTGGGTGAGCGAATCAACAAAAGATCCCAATGACATATGTTAGTGTTATTTACCCAGTAAGAAGAACAATACACTTTATGTATTAATATTGTTTGCTCATGAGGTGTAAATTGGGATAACATCTCGGAGATCGGCACACATGGAACGATCGACTCACGTGGCATATCTGTTGTGGTTTGTTACTGACAATGACAAGCCTGAGAAACATATCTTAAAGAGAAATACCGTACACCACAACTTCAGTTAATTCTGTTCTGGCACCGTTAATTGCACTGGCACTATTTCTGTACAGTTGAACGCTCAACAAATCTGTGTAGAAATTTCTAAACCCTACAAAGTTCCTTATACAAGAACAATCAGCTCACATATGAAGCGGTGAAACAGAAATGAAGCAGATTTAAACGAACTGATGTCAGTGTACTTGTGAAAAGTCCATATTTACCCACGCAACAAACTTCTGATGCGAAGTGGTCCAGTTTCCTGGTAATATACTCGTATCAAAACAGATTAAAATCGCACGATTGACTAAACGTTTTGGAGATGCATACAAAAACGGTTTTACTGCCTGCTGGTTATTTGATTAGAAATATCACCTGGGCTGATACACGTAAAATGTAAATACCTTTAATACTTGTGTGTTACTAACCCTATTTCATACATTAATCATTGTCACAGCAACCTAATATTTCCTGTAATAACAAAACAAGTGTTGTTAAAGCTGTCTACACAAGTTCGACAAGTAAGTACATTGATATTGTAGATTTTTTTAACGGTCCTTTCGCGTGTAAAAGGCAGTAAATTTATCATTTACCACTCACAGAATTACAAAGATCTATTTCAGTCATGAAAGTCGACGATTAATAAAGACCGCCACGTGTCGTTACAACATTCAAGGATAGCGTAAAGATTCCCATCAGTCTATCCTCTTGGGGAACTCCTTTAATCAATAATTCTTTTGATCAGAACTATTAAACTGTTAATGTGGTTTATAATGGTACCGATATTACAGCCCTTAGACCCTTTGGGGAAGACCAATGTAGAAAACAGGTTTTATTTCTTGAAAACTGAATTACATTTCCATACAAAAATTGAAATGATCTCATTAAATTTGTCTTCAGTGGAGGCCGAGCATGGCCAGGTGGTTGAGGCACTCGTCTCGTAATTCGAGGGTCGCGGTTTCGAATCCCAGTCACACCAAATATGCTTGCCCTTTCAGCCATAGGAGCATTATAATGTGTAGCAGTGTAAGACTAGAGAGAAGGCAGCTAGTCATCACCACCCACCGCCAACTCTTGGGCTACTCTTTTACCAACGAATAGTGGGATTGACCGTCACATTATAAACCCCCACGGCTGGGAGGGCGAACATGTTTAGCGCGACGCGGGCATGAACCCGCGACTCTCAGATTACGAGCCGCTCGCCTTCACGCGCTTGGCCATTCCAGGCCATTTAGTTGGAGGACAGGGAATTCTATTAACAGCATTTCAGTTTAGAAAACGAATCTTTATCAAAAGCAAGTTAATCTCGATGTGTGAAGTTAAACACCGGTCAAATACTTCACATTGGAGATTTTATTGGAAAATTTTAACATATAGAAGTCACATCAAAGTTCTATTCTCGTATTTGGAACTAAACGAAGGTTATCTTTCAAAAAAACTTCTGCATAAGAAATAAGTCATGAAAGTGACAGTAGTAAAGAAAAGTTGTATTAAAAGTGACATTCGAGACGGTCGCTTCTTTGTTGGTGTATTTCTGAACAACCAAACATCAATAACTCGAAGCCACTAATGTTCAAGGCCATCATCTGGCCATTTATCTTCATCAACCTCACGTTGCGTGTCATTTTCTGGTCCAGAACCAGGATGTGGTTGATGTACTTGTCTCAGCCACAGATGGCGTTATCAGCGAGATGATTTGTGATACGTCATATCTATCCGCCACATTACAAAATCAACGAAATCCAGAATCTACGTTAGGGATCTGTTGTTTCAGGTCGTGGTGAGAAATGGGAATTGCACCTGCTTAAAGCTTTAACCCCTATTTTTACCAACCCTAAAGGTACAGAAAAATAAGTAATAAATACATTTTTTGTTCAAATGTCATTTTAGTAGCAGAAGAAACGGAAAACACGTTCTAATGTCAAAACGGGTGTTTCGTACCAACGGTCACTTTCATCTTACTTTTAGGTGACGAAGCTGAAGGAACTATCAACACCAGGGTCCAGGACCTCATGTTGACAGCTTAAACAATGCTTTTAGCTGTAAAACAAAACAAACTAGACATCTTGACACTAATGTTAATATTTTGTTTAATAACGAACAAATTCTCACTCTGATTTATTTTGAGACAAATGAAACGTAACGCAAATGACCTTGTTGAAAATATACAGTTGGTGTATAAATTATATAATTGTATTATATAATATACAGTTGGTATTCAATATTCAGAAAAATTCTTAGAGCAAGAGAATGTTTTGTCATTCCATTTTATAGAAGTAATTCTATCATGTCGCGACACAATGTGAACTTCAACATTCTGGTAATGGTTCACCGATTCCTGTCGACAACTGAATGAGCCAGGATGCGAATCCCATGTACCAAGAACATGTTAAGGGTTCTGTTTGAATGAACATATACAAATTTAGGGTCTGAAATAACTGTTATGATACCCCTACACGGTCTTAATTGCATAAAAAGAAGCTAGCAAGGAACTAGCATATGGTACCGGTGTGTGTTTGTTTGTTTGTGTTTTCTTATAGCAAAGCCACCTCGGGCTATCTGCTGAGCCCACCGAGGAGAATTGAACCCCTGATTTTAGTGTTGTAAATTCGGAGACATACCGCCGTACAAGCGGGGGGCTGGTACCGGTATATGACAGATGAAATTTATTTAATACCAGTCCACAAATACACCTTGATAAAAACAGTTTTTAACATTAAGTTTCGTTCTCATGCCACGACCCAAAACATTGTAGACAAGTGGAACAGAGTTCACATAAAAGCTTCACGTGGTGTTGACTACAGACTTGAAATATTCCACAAACACTGTCTGGTACACCCTAGGTCGTGACAGATATATTTGAAAATAGAAAAGTAAGAGACAGAACTCCTCAACTCAATGATACTGGTGATAAGTACCTGAGTGTATGTAACCTTCAGGACAGATTGGAACTTGTCTGAAGCATGAGATAAACAACCATACACTAAGTAAAAGAATACATTATCTACAGTATAGCAAAGCCTTTTTGGAGACCCATCAGGAATGCCACCATTTTGAAGTCTCTGATAACCTTCCAGCCATACTCATCATACTTAAAGGCTTCTAGCAAGGTCTTGACACCAAATGAGCCATGGGAAGAGAAGGATACCTATTCCAGTTATGGAGCAGATCAGCTTTAAAACTTCTGGATGTGTCTGGAGAATGTTTCCAGCTTCTTGATGCCATCTCCGATAAAATCAGATAGGTTTATGTGCTCACAAAGACAGCTAGAACTAAACTGAAGTGGTGAGCCACTGTGTTGTGAATACATATATATTAACTTGAAAAATTCTAGAAAATCCTCACAAGTTCTACAACATTCTAGAAAATTCTTGTAAGTTCGAGAAAATTCTCTATCAGCTGCTCAGCACTGAATCGACCTGGAATGTTCTGGAAAATGGGTAAATTTGAAAATTTCATTACCCAGGTCACAAAGACAAAGTTTGAAGATAAAAATAGGTCTTTTTCATTTACTTTAGGGAAAAGTAATTGGGAAAAAACACTTTCTGTCCAGGTACAAGAAAAAGTAGACATTTTGTCGCCTAGTGTTATTACACATGTATACACTGAAATATTTCACACAGTCTAAATTCACGTTAAAGGTCCGAAAGAGAGGATGGATTTTCCAAGTCAGAACTTTCCAGATCTGGATAGTCCAAAGAACCTACACCCATATTACTCTTAATCTCCAACTAAACTACACATTTTTTTCTTGCGAAACACACATTAGAAACTGCCATCTAGACAAACAAACTTTAATTTATTGTTGTGCACTTACAATAATAACAACTTCTATTCCATATTCTGTACCGTAACTACGACACAGTAACATGTAACTCCAATACTTTAATAAACTGACATGTAACTCCAATACTTTAATAAACTGACATGTAACTCCAATACTTTAATAAACTGACATGTAACTCCAATACTTTAATAAACTGACATGTAACTCCAATACTTTAATAAACTGACATGTAACTCCAATACTTTAATAAACTGACATGTAACTCCAATACTTTAATAAACTGACATGTAACTCCAATACTTTAATAAACTCATATGTAACTCCAATACTTATTAATAAACTAGCATGTAACTCCAATACTTTAATAAACTGACATGTAACTCCAATACTCTAATAAACTGACATGGAACTCCAATACTTTAATAAACTGACATGGAACTCCAATACTCTAATAAACTGACATGGAACTCCAATACTTTAATAAACTGACATGGAACTCCAATACTTTAATAAACTGACATGGAACTCCAATACTTTAATAAACTGACATGGAACTCCAATACTTTAATAAACTGACATGGAACTCCAATACTTTAATAAAGCTTTTATCACTGTTACGATATTTGTTCTGAGGCCGTAACAGTTTATTTTACTGTTTAACTTAAATTAAAATAAGTCTTTTTGTGATATGCCCCTCCCCCCCACACCATTGGCTCAGCAGTAAGTCTGAAGACTTACAACTCTAAAACACAGGTTTCGATACCAATGCAAGGTAATCTGCTTTATAGCTAAAGGCTTGGTTTTGAAATTCGTTCAAAGCTAAACTGGGCTCTCTACGCCAGCCGTTCCTAATCCAGCAGTATAAGACTAGAGGGAAGGCAGATAGTTCTCACCACTCACCGCCAACTCTTGAGCCACTCTTTTCCCAATGAATAGTGGGATTGACCGTACATTATGATGCCCTCACGGCTGAAAGGGCGAGCAAGTTTGGTGTGAGGGGGATTCGAACCCGCGATCCTTGCATTAAGAGTCGAGTGTCTTAACCACCTGAGCATGCCGGGTCGGCTTTGAGCTACACATAACAGCTGGAAGAAAGTGTAGCATTGTTGTTGAGTAACTTCAGTAACAATGACGCTCTTAGAAACGTGTTATATGAAGATAACTCAAATGTTAACTGAGACAATTCGAATTAAGTCGATCAAGATAACATACGAGACATTTCAGAGAAAGTTTGTTTTCACTGTTTTTCGTTTAAACTTCATATGTTTTCAGAGACATATTTAGAAACAGAAGGAATAAGAAAAGGATAAGAGATTTTTAGTCTTGGAAATTTAGGCCTAAATTGTGTGAAACAAATATCGTGTAGACTACATTTTGACTTTTAAATTAAGAGGCGTTGTACAAATAAACAGCATTTTAGGTTTGTCAGTTTTTCTCCCAACAATTTACTGTCCAAGAATGCTTTATTCCAATACCATAACTCGTTAGTTGGGCTGGATGGTAAAATAGAAAAAAGTTATATTGAAACGCAGTAAAAAAAAACAACTTTAAAAGTTGCGGTTTAAAACCTTTTGTTAAAAACCAGAACACGTCAGTTGTGCTGGACGATAAGACACAATGTTATTTTATTTTATTTAATGCTGGCTATATTACACTTTAAAAGTTGTCTCTCATCGGCCGAACGTGCGTTGAGCGTCAGAAACGAAAAGGACTAAAATTCGTGATAAAATCACGTTAACTACGTTAATTCTCTATGATTATTTTCCTTTAACTTGTCCATTTTGGTTTCAGAATCACAAGTGCATAACAGTAGAGTCCACGTCTATTTCCAATATACAACTAGACTTTAACGTCGAAACCGCAAAATGTACACATCATTGATATTACACGTGAGACTCCGAGTACACGGCATAATAAACAGAAGCACAGATATCACAATAAATCATAATTTAAACAGCTGACACCACTGGTTACGATATTCAATCAGTGCAATCCGAACACTTCCCGTGCAACACTTCCCAGAAATTATTTCTCTTAAAGAAAAAACTAACACATTGTTAAATTGTATTTAATGAGATGTCAATGCCAAGTAAGAGAACCAGCAACAATAAATAAATAACAGGTTACAGCAATGAGATGTATTAATATTTAATAATGCTAATTATATTATTGAAAGTCGTATTGTTGGCTATAAATAATTACTTGGTTATATTTGTTAGTTAAAACTGTAGTTTAGTGCAGCAAAATTTGTGTTTTAAATAGATTTAACAGCAAAGTTACTTTTGTGAAAATGAGGAACTGGTTATCACCAGTCCAACCTCCCACCATTTTGAGGAAAGTTTAAAACTGTTGGAAACTGGCCGTTCTAAGAGGTAGGAAAGAAGACAAAACAAACACGTGGATGTAAGAATAATTCTTATTTCGTGCACTGCTTCTCGTTACCATGAAAATCGAACGTTCTTCTATGGAAGTGGGGTGATTTAGATTGCAGTGAATTAGAGTTAACTGATTTTACTTTTATCGTGACAGAGAGATAGATGATAGTATGAATACACCGACGTTCCAACGCTGTTTCTGACCTGATCTCTGTATGTGTGTTTAATAATATACCAGATCAACATGGCGCTCGTCTTCGTCTCATTTCTCTTGTGTCAGTGTTCCACTGCGAGATACGATCTTCCTCGGAAGTTGCTTTCTAATTCTAAACTGCCTCACAATTGATTAAATAAAATATTTTGATAAACTAATATCCTTTCTTTGTAAAGCTATTTCTTAATCAATCCACATTTTTATCGCAAATGTTCTCACCATTGTCCTAAATATAATTATGATAATTCGTTAGACAAAGTTTGAAAAGTGTTCAAATGTCTTCCTCTGACTGTTAACCCAGTAAGTCGATGTGAAATCATATAAACGAGGTGCTTAAGATGTTTGCTTCTCAGATTACGACTTATTAACTCAGACCTTTATATTTAATTTACTTGTAAAGAATGATGAATTTTCATATTCAAAGCAAATTACATAAAAATGTGTCCCCTACATTCAGTGTCCCCTTTCATTATGTAAGTTACATACTTTTTTTTCTATATATATATAAATAATAAATGAAATATAGAACTAAATTCACGTTTCATTTCGCAACATAGAAACACGTTTCCGGGAATAAAATTATGTTTTTGTTTGAATTTCGCGCAAAGTTACATGAGAGCTATCTGCGCTAGCCGTCCAAAATTTAGCAATGAAAGAATAGAGGGAAGGCAGCTCTTAAGCTACTCTTTTACGAATGAGCAGTGGGGATTCACCGTCACATTATAACACCCCCATGACTGAGTGATCAGGAAGTTTGGTTAGAAGGGGCTTCGAACCCGTGACCCTGAGATTACCAGTCCAGAGCCCTAGCTATCTGGCTATTTCGATATAAAACCAAACACGAAGAAGCTTATTTATCAAATTATGTATTATCACGTGTGCTACAATAAGATTACGTATTGTTTTATAGCATACTGGCAATAAAAATATCCACGTCCCTCCTCAGACGGTAAGTCTGCGGACTTACAACGCCAGAGCCAACGTTTCGATACCCATGGTGGGTAGAGCGCAGATAGCCCTTTGTGTAGGTTTGTGCTTAACTTAAAACAACAAAATTGATGTTTATTATTAACCTTCGACGTTTTATTAGAATCATATGAAAAGATATATAGAGCTTCCAATTAAACGCCTTTCTTTGTTTGGGGTAATATGTCATCCTATCTTCTAGAAGATGGTGTAAGATAATGTTTGGGGTAATATGTCATCCTATCTTCTACAGGATGGTGTAAGATAATGTTTGGGGTAATATGTCATCCTATCTTCTACAGGATGGTGTAAGATAATGTTTGGGGTAATATGTCATCCTATCTTCTACAGGATGGTGTAAGATAATGTTTGGGGTAATATGTCATCCTATCTTCTAGAGGATGGTGTAAGATGATGTTTGGGGTAATATGTCATCATTTATTCCAGCGAATGCCTTATATTTATTTTCCGCAGACAGGATTCACAGGGTTTTTGGAGCATACATTATAACATAACAAACCATTCACGAAGCAGAGAAGAAATCCGAGTGTGTTGTGTCCTGTCACATTGATCTGGAGCGCATGTACCGATTAAGTATGTTCTGGGCTAAGTCTGAATTCCTAATAAGGTGAAGGATTTCATGGATTTTCACATGTGGTTCTTATTCCGACAGTATGCAACCTTGAAGTTGGTATCCCAATGAAATGCACAATATCTCCAAAACTGTTTATCCATGCAATGGAAGATATCGGAGTTGCTGAGATGGAAGTTTCCAACTTGAAACTGTAGTCCCAAACTCCAGGCCGGATGTTGTTATCCGGTCGGATAGTGATCATTGGTTAGTTAACTTGTGTCACGGTAGGAAAACATCCGAGACGCTTATGAACAGAGGCCCGATCAATATGTTGAAGTGAGATGTGCCGGCGATGATAAAGAATGGAAAGGAGCATTCTGTCCATGGGTAGTGGTTAACACTTTTAATGTTCATTCAAGTTGTACCTGTTAAAAATACTGTTGAAGTCGCTAACGTTCAGTCAAGTCCAATTCAGTATTATCACAAGGGGAGCCCTATTGATGCAGAGTTACTTATAAACCGAATGACATGAAGCTCAGTTAATCTTACTAATTCATCATCGAATTACATCTTCATATTTGTGATGATTTGATGCACTTTCACTCTCCTACCTCGCTGTACGTGTGTGTGTGGTTAGAAACAAGAACATCAAAACCAGTTTGTGTCGCACTCACGATCAACTCTCCTACAGGTTTAATATCAGTAAAAACCATTCCTCTCTTCATGAGTATCAACTCAGTTTTACGTAAAATGAAAAGCTATTTTACTTGTGACGTCATGATCAATTTAAAAAAAAATAGAGGGAATCCTAAATAGCCGAGGCACTTGAAAATACTGTAAGCACGATTAGAGTTAATTAATCCATGAGAATTACTTTTTATATTTTATTTGCTGTATATTTGTGAACAACCAACACCCATCGACCGGTGTGCGTATACCTGATTCGATTTAATTTCTCATTATAAATATCTACTAGCCTAACCTCAAAGTGGAATTCTTTTAGACAGAATAAGAGTAAATTAATATACGAGACTTTGGGCGTGGTCAAATATATCAATCGAAAGGACTTGATCTTCTGAGTCCTAACCTGTAATTAGATCTCAAGTCGGTGAAGAGATGACGTCTCAAAGACCTTAAAGTTCTCAGAAATAACTCGCAGCCCTTATATCTACCGATTTGCCCCTGCTAATAAGTCACAACTTATCTTCACTATTCGACCTGTCGTTACCAACATACTGACCCACATAAATTAGATACGTTATATTCTGGTTAAAATGCATATATATATGTTTGTTTGTTTGTTTATATATATATATATATATATATTTAAACCTTACGAACTTCAAATGTACGTTTCGTTTGTTTGTGTGTTTTTGTATAGCAAAACCACATCGGGCTATCTGCTGAGCCAACCTAGGGGATCGAACCCCTGATTTTAGCGTTGTAAATCCTGAAAACATGCCGCGTTACGTTTGTTATAATCTATTATTAGGGACATACAAGGGTATGCATCTTACATATAGGTTTACTTGTTCACTTTTACTCTATACAAGTTTATCGTGATACAATACAAATAATCGAACAAACATGTCACTACGTGGACCTAAGTTGTCGAAACGGTAAGAGAACAAAGTAGAAGTAATACTTATCTGTGGAAAGATTATAGCTCGGACTGTTCGTTGTTCTCTGTTATTAAGCACAAAGCTACACAAAAGCTTAAATGTGTTCTGCTCACCACGGGCATCGAAACACCGCAAAGATACCCCTGTGTCGACCCCTTGGTCGATAGAAGTCTCTGACTTCGTTGTATCTCGTGCATTCTATTTGTTCGACATTTATTCTTCCTAACAACGGTTATAAACGAGTCGTCTGTGACAAAATATGTGCGATTCGGTTTTTAATCTTCAAGTCATTCGATTTATGATTCTCGGAACAGCTTGTGTGGGTCTTAACACTTTTATTGATTGACACGTTTTGACCTTCCTAGGTCATCTTCAAGTTAAGAAAGAGAGTTTGAATGTGACCGTCGACAGACTCATCTCTGAGGGACGAGAGTATAAACGGGTACCGGATTGCAGGGGGCGTTGTAGGTGGTTGTTAATTAGTATATTTATAAATGCGTTCCTTTACATTGGTTTAATTTTGGTTCAATGTTATGCTCTATGAAGAGTTATATAAACTTAAGAAAGGGAAACATCTGTCAGCTGGTTTCTTTCTCTGGAACTTGAGAAAATCACTTCAGTAAAGCACTGCTCTTGATTGGGAGTGAGCAAAGAAGAGTCATTGTCCAATCATCTCGGCCTTGATTAGGTGACGTCACACTACGTCTTTAGAACAGAATTTCTATTTTAAAACTTCTTAAATTACCATGTTTCTAGCTTGTTACCGAACAGGTCCTTAACTCTTTTTAATTGTCCATTTATAACAGTTATTACTCCCTTTGTGTCTGTCTCGTGCATTATTAGTCAGGAAACAGAGTTACAATAAACAACTACTGACCGAAACTGTGGATGACATTATAAACTAGTTTACGAGTAACATACATATATATTAGAATAATACAGCGTGATAATGTGACAAAGGAACCATGTTCTTCATTATTGTAAATCTGAGATGTAAGATTAGATGAGATGAAAGTAACACAATGAGATTAAAACAAATTTTAACACGAATCTTAAGTGTACAAAAAACCCTGATTTTTATTAGGACTAGAAAATGTTAAAATAAATAGGCTTTAAGTAATGATTATTGTGTTCATAAAATTCTTTGTGTGTAGTGACTGTTTATAGTTTCCCATTATATTCGATCATTACAATATTTTCAGGACATGTAAGATTCTTTTGATACCAAAATATAGAATAAAATAGTTTTCTTTCTAGTAATGTGCTACGAATGTGTAAAACTACATTTTGACTTTTATCATAAAGAAAGGGAAACATCTGTCAGCTGGTTTCTTTCTCTGGAACTTTATCATACTGAATTCATTTGCATTGGTCCAATTCTCATCTGGAAGCACATTCTGACAGACATACAAGAAACCAAATACCTTACTTTCCAAATTTAATATAAATTATGATTGGAACATTTTTGAGACAAATTTCAGAGATTAAAATCGAATCAGTCGGCGAAATACTTTGTAGAAGATTTCTGAAGCAGCCGGGACAAGTCCTCGGTTTGTGGAGAACACCGCACTAGTGGGACAAGTACTCGGTTTGTGGAGAACACCGCATTAGTGGGACAAGTCCTCGGTTTGTGGAGAACACCGCACTAGTCGAACTTTGAAACTTACAGAACAGTTCTAGACCGTGTTCAGGGAGAACGAATTATCTTTATACAGACAAGAAAAAACACGGAAAACGTGTATTTATAAATACACGCAAGGCTATTTTTTTAAAACATAGTTTGTGTTCTGTAAAAATAATATTGTGTTAATCTGCGAGTCTTCGATTTAATTTTTGTAGTGTTGCTGTTTTGTGTTTACCAACAACATACGTAACGTATGATTTTCAGAATAAAATGTGCTTTCTAACACCTTATAAAACGTGCGCTTATCAAATGAAATTTTAAACAAGTTACGCAACTTGTGGTTTTCAACAAAATATTGTGTTTAACAGTATAAGTAACGTATGGCTTTTTATCTGAAAAGTATTTTACAACACAAATAACGTGTGATTTTCGATTAAAATTGTGTTTCACAACACGAATGGTTATGATATTACATGTTTAGTATGTTTCAAGAAAGACTAAGATAAATTTGTGTTTCAGTCGACCACTTATGATTCGTTTTGTTAGCCTGAAATTACTGCATCATTGTCACTTAGTGTTACAATCACCACCGGTCTGGTGTCTCACATAATAACAACAAAGTGTTGTTTTTAACTGAAGTCTTTGTGTTTTTGTACTGAAAAACATTAAAACAACCTTTCCTTGTAAGAAGTCCCCTACATCCGACATTATAATAATAACTTTAGACTGACCTGAAAACACACACGATTAAGGACAGAGAGCTACACTTACAACCATAAGATGACAAACAATATGATTAACAAAGAAAATATACATAAAGTAGACAAACAATATGATTAACAAAGAAAATATACATAAAGTAGACAAACAATATGATTAACAAAGAAAATATACATAAAGTAGACAAACAATATGATTAACAAAGAAAATATACATAAAGTAGACAAACAATATGATTAACAAAGAAAATATACATAAAGTAGACAAACAATATGATTAACAAAGAAAATATACATAAAGTAGACAAACAATATGATTAACAAAGAAAATATACATAAAGTAGACAAACAATATGATTAACAAAGAAAATATACATAAAGTAAACAAACAATATGATTAACAAAGAAAAACATTACGTCTTTAGTATGTTTATTACAACATTACTTCTTTAGTATGTTTACTTCAACATTAAGTCTTTAAAATGTTTATTTCAACATTTCTTCTTTAAATACCTGATTTTTAAAGAATCAAAATAATTCTAATCTCAGATTCCGAGATCTGTAAGACACCTTATCTTAGCATTAGTTCAGCCCCTGTTCAGTGTATATGTATGAGTTTTGTTATTCCAAAGCCACATTTAACTATCTCTTGTGTCCATCGAGGGAAATCAAACTGCTCATTTTAGCTTTGTAAATCCAAAAATTTATTGCTGTCCCAATGGGAAACTGTTAAGTGAGGCCTATAATTAATAATATGAAAAATTACCACTGTAACTTTTGTACGTTTTTTTGTTTTAGTGTAGTTAGGGCTAAACTTTATCGCATTTGATGCCGGCCCAGCATGACCAGGTGGGTTAAGGCGTTCGACTCGTAATCTGAGGGTGCGAATCCCGGTCGTACCAAACATGATCGCTCTTTCAGCCGTAGAAAAGTCATAATGTGACGTTCAATCCCACTTTTTGTTAGTGAAAGAGTAGCCCAAGAGTTGGCAGTGAGTGGTGATGACTAGCTGCCTTTTCTCTAGCCTTACACTACAGAATTAGAGACGGCTAGAGCAGATAGCCCTCGTGTAGCTTTGCGCGAAATTAGAAAAACAAAAAACAGTACTTAATGCTGTAGAAAAATTAAACTTATAGCGTTATTCTGCGCCGTAACGTTAGACCTGTGATAAGCTTTTAATATGTGGTTGTCCAGAACGAAGTGTGCTTATAAGCGCATTAAGTTATATATATATACAGGGTGGTCCGTAAGTCCCTACCCATCCATTTGTTATTATGTTATATTCAATGATAATAACGATGAGATTAAGGCAGCTGTTACTGTAGCATTTGGAACAATAATCCTGCTACGTTGAGGAAAATGTTATTATGCAACGAGAATACGTACACAGATATACTGAATACACAGGCTATACGGATGGGTAGGAACTTACGGGCCACCGTGTATAATGGGTTCACCAGGAATACAACCAAATAGTAGAAAATATTAGCATAAAACCAGTACGTGGAAAGTCGAACAAAATTTACTCTTTCTATTACCGGTGTTGAATGCTTTTACCTTTGAAAAATATATAATTACGTCACCAAGAAAGTAGATGTTACTGTCTCGTGCTGTAATGGGTTTAGAGGCATATCGCACCAGTTTCTGGAAACGTTTTATTATAGTCAATAAGGATTGATCTCACGTGTCTTGTCGTAACTTTAACCAGTTAGGAAGCGAACGTATAATGGACGTTTAACGAAAGTCAGTTTTTTTCACATGTGTGATCAACTCCCATCCGGGTTACACATATCGTTTACTAATAAACTGCAATTATGTTTTCCGCTTTTTTTAACAGCTATAAGACCTCCCCAGCAGTTGCATTATGCACCATATAACAGCTATAAGACCTCCCCAGCAGTTGCATTATGCACCATATAACAGCTATAAGACCTCCCCAGCAGTTGCATTATGCACCATATAACAGCTATAAGACCTCCCCAGCAGTTGCATTATGCACCATATAACAGCTATAAGACCTCCCCAGCAGTTGCATTATGCACCATATAACAGCTATAAGACCTCCCCAGCAGTTGCATTATGCACCATATAACAGCTATAAGACCTCCCCAGCAGTTGCATTATGCATCATATAACAGCTATAAGACCTCCCCAGCAGTTGCATTATGCACCATATAACAGCTATAAGACCTCCCCAGCAGTTGCATTATGCACCATATAACAGCTATAAGACCTCCCCAGCAGTTGCATTATGCACCATATAACAGCTATAAGACCTCCCCAGCAGTTGCATTATGCATCATATAACAGCTATAAGACCTCCCCAGCAGTTGCATTATGCACCATATAACAGCTATAAGACCTCCCCAGCAGTTGCATTATGCACCATATAAGCTGACACTAAAGCTACCAAGCAATATTGATTGTTATCAATAGGAACGTGGCTTGCCTCTTACTACTTTTTGTTCAGTAGCCCAGGTTAAGGCAATCGACTCAAAATTTGAGGGTCGCGGGTTCGAATCCACATCGCACCAAACAAGCTCGCCCTTTCAGCCGTTAGGGCGTTATGACGTGACGGTCAGTCCCGCTATTCGTTAGTGAAAGAGTAGCTCAAGAGTTGGCGGTGGGTGGTGATGACTAGTTGCGTTCCCTCTAGCTTTACACTGCTAAATTTGGGACGGCTAGCACAGATAGCCTTCGTGTAGCTTTGCACGAAATTCCAAACAACAACAAAAATTCACAGTGCACGAGCAATTTGCCCAACACAAAGGTACAAGTGTTACACAGGCAGTAAAACGTTTCGCTGCTTAACTTCTTGTTTAGTTGTCTTCCTTCGCCAAGTTGAGTAAAAAGTAAAGTGACTGAAAACTCTTATTTTGGTCTGGTTATTTATCCGTTCAACCAGATCTTGGTAGGTGTGGGGGGTTGTGGAATATTTTGTGGTGTATTCGATGACAAAATTTCGGTATTTTATATGGTTTAACAGAAATTTGGTTGAATAGCGTAGCAATGAATTAAATGCACTGTAAGACCAATCTTAATCGACAACAACTGTGACAGAATAAGTAATAGTGAACCGTTTTCGATGTTGTTTATCATGACACAATCTGCTGTTCATTTATTGGTTTAAGGGCAATCACGTGCGACAGTCGGGGGTCCGCATGATGATATAACACATTGCCAAATGTTAATCTTATCTTCTGAAACGTTCACACACAATATTCGAATCGCGCGATAATCTACTGAATTTCGTTCCACAAATTATTACATACGGCAATAACCATGCGGGCGTGTAACTCAGCCTTACAGTCAAAGAAGTCGTTTTTCACTTTGTAATGTGGTAATAATTCCTTGTATTAATCAAGTGACACAATATACTTTTTTACGATAGCAACAAAGTTACTTTATTCAATAGTTCAAACTACTTCAGGTAATATACCACACATAAAAATATTGAAATATTCAAATTCTAAACAACTCCTGACAGAAAAATGGTGATGCAAGGCTGAACTTGTATTCCTTTCTCAGTTCTGTACGCAGTTCTCCAGAGTAAACAGTTAGACTGAGACATAAGGATACATGAACAATGAATGTAATATTGTAAATTTAAATTCACTTCTTTACATAAAGATTTTACTCAAGATAGATTAAAACATCTTGATGTTGTATCAAGATGTTTGTTTCACAGATTGCAAGAAACATCAAACACCAAACTTAGTTTAATGAAGTGTATTCCACTAAAGTATTTCCGTTTATGAATATGTATTGAAACTACGTATATACAACTGTTAAAGTATTGTGTTACATTCATTATGTCCAAAAAACACATAGGTTCAAGAACTATTATATAAAACGATAATTCCTATAACCCGAGCGCTTTCTTCAGGGATAAACGGTTTACCTCTGAAGAAGAAAGGTTTGTATTTGGAAGCCGCTCGGGTGTTCGGGTTCTTAATGTTTAGTAATGTGTCATAACAAAGTGCTATCAATTATATGAATTAACATGATTTGTAAAATCGAAAACAGATTCTCTTAAACTGAAATAGGTATTCGCTCTTTCACTAAAAAATACAACAACTGAAAATCCCCAAGTCTCGTACATGTGGTACAACTTGTGTAAATATTACCTTGAATGAAATATACGTCTACCAACAAAACCCTTTACAACTGTATTAATATTAAATGTGAGGGACATTACTTATACTAACATTACATTTTATATTTCCGTCACATACTAGATACATACACATATATACTCCCGACGTCCAGGCCAGGCATGGCCAAATGGTTAGGGCGCTCAACTCGCAATCTGTGGGTCGTGGGTTCGAGTCTCCGTCACACGAAACATGCTCAGCAGTGGGGACGTTATAATCCTCAGGTCAATTCCACTATTTGTTTGTAAAAGAATAACCCAACAGTCGGAAGCGTGTGATGATGACTACCTGCCTTCTTTCTGGTCTTACACAGTTAAATTAGGGACGATTAGCGCAGATAGCTCTGGTGTAGCTTTGCGCGAACTTCAGTAAACCAACAAACAAACCTTATTTTAATAATTGTTATATTACAAGATGCAGATCATATAACACTAGTAGCTCGTTTACAAATCCAATTATAAGTTAACTTTCTGACCTCATCACTCAAGATCATGTTGCACTGGGCTTTTAGCCTGGACTAAAGGCTTTCTAACCTCTAGAATGGCAGATTTAGTTCTTACATTCAGCCCATAAGCTGCTGCCTAGCGCTGCTTCGCTGATAGAGTTTAATGTTCTTACAGTTATGGAAAAGTATTGAAAAATGTTACACAATAGTAAAACCTTTAGGGGTTGTATTGGGTTATCTTTATGTGTGTGTCCGAGAACTAAACAAGTACTTCGTGATGACGAAAAACACACTTAATGTAAAAATGTAACAAAAGGTTTATATTGTTAACCTGAAGATGACCTAAGAAGATCGAAACGTCGTTCTCTGCTTTACTTTGGTCAAAGTGTTAATTTTTGTACCAGGTGTCCTGAAATACATATTTTTAGTCCTGTTTGTAAAGTGATTTCAGATAAAGAAAGTCCAGCTTATTTTGTTGGACTCTTACCTGATATTCCATCATACGTCCACCAGTCTTCCCAGTTTGAACGAACGTCTGCAAAAAGTAAATCAATGACAAAAATTAATAATCAAATAATATATAAAAAAAAGATGACATACATTTAAGGTGTTTATAAAGACCTTCTTAACATAATCGGGATATTTTTAATGAGGTTAGGAAAGGGTCACGACTTCAAGTCAAGTTCAAAAGGTCGCTGAGCCGTGCCTGTCAGGAATATCGAAACCTGGATTTTAAAATTACGAGCAGTCAGACTCGTTGCTGATTCATTATGAGGAAAACAGAGAAACACTATTCTGATATTTCCTTCTTTTCTTTATCGATACAGGTTTACGATGATTCGTTTTCAAGTACTGTAGCAATCAATAGTAAATATCGATACTGTTTCCACATAATATACACACTAAAAAAACACCACAGAATTTTATTCATAAGCAAAAAAAACCGATCATTAAACGTATTGTTTGAGACGTTGTGTACACATGTACTAATAGTGCTCTAAACTGTTTCCTCTATAACTAGAGATATCTCTGTATAATTAGAGATCTGAATTTGTTTTTGATATTTCGATAGATACACATAATCTCTTCTTAAATGGTAAACTTTGCATATCATTCACGTGCTTAAATATATATTAAACTTATTTCAATCACGTATAGTCCAGTATGGGTGATTTTCTGTGGGTTTCTGTTTTGAATTGTATGTCAGTTCTAGTAATCTGGAGGTTAAGAAATGCTATTTGGTTATTTCTTTTCTGTTCACCGATGAACCTGGGGTGTGTAGAGTTAATGTGATTGAAGAAACGAAGTGTGTGTTCTGTAAATGTGAATTCAGAAATTGTATCGTCAATATAATTGTACCAGTATCATGGTGGGTCTGAGACTGAACTGGTCACTTGTGATTCACTGTGTCATAAAAATGTTGGCTAGAACTGGTTACACAGGATTCCCCACACTTGGGTCATTTATATGTATGTAGTTTTGTTTATTGAACGTAAAGTTAGTTTTGGTGAAAGTGAATTCTATAAGGGTTGCTACTTGGTTGCTGAGGATGTGTATAAATGGGTCGGGGTCTTGGATATAAAGTTCTAAAGCTATCTTGCAGACTTCAGTTGTTGGGACTACTGTGAAGAGGAAGATTAGATCACAACTGGCCATTAAGACTTTATGATTTAGTTGATTAAGAATATATTTAAAGTTAAAAGAATCTTTGTGAAAGAAGCCGACTGATGTTACATATTTAAAAAATGCCTACGCTAGATATTGTAGTTAAATGATTCGTAGGTCGACATTATGGGTTGTACTGGACAATCAGGTTTGTGAGGTCTGGGGGTGCCGAGTAGTTGTGGTGTTCGATGATCGGTCTTTCATAGGTAAGAATAAATGTTTTCTGTGATTCTGACGGTTGTTCAATTTTAGTGGTATTTTGTTTAATTGGTTTTCACGTGTTTTTGTTGGATTTCTGTGAACTGGTTTAAATTTGTTTGTGTCTGACCAGATATTCTTCATTTGTGTTCATTATAATTATAACAATGGGTTTATCTGCTTTTAGAATTTTTATGTTGTTGTCTTGTTTTAAGATGCTCATAGAATTAATATCTTTTTGTTTGAAGTTGTTTGTTTAGCTTCCTTTTTTGTGAAATTATGTTGATAATTTTGTGTGAAAATTATTTTAAAAAGTTGTTTAAGATATTGTTTTGAAGAGTTTCAAAGAAATAGATGTTTTCAAATCTACCTGTAAAGACAGGTAGTTGGTTGTCGGATGTTGTAATATTTCTAAGTGTTACTGTGAAGTTGAGTCCTTTGTCTAAGTGTTAGTGTGAAGTTGAGTCCTTTGTTGAGTAATAGTGTTTTGTCTAAGTGTTAGTGTGAAGTTGAGTCCTTTGTTGAGTAACAGTGTTTTGTCAAAGTGTTGCTGTGAAAATGAGTCCTTTGTTGAATAATAGTGTTTTGTCTAAGTGTTGCTGTGAAAATGAGTCCTTTGTTGAATAATAGTGTTTTGTCTAAGTGTTGCTGTGAAAATGAGTCCTTTGTTGAATAATAGTGTTTTGTCTAAGTGTTACTGTGAAGTTGAGTCCTTTGTTGAATAATAGTGTTTTGTCTAAGCGTTACTGTGAAGTTGAGTCCTTTGTTGAGTAGTTGTGTTTTGTCTGAGTATTACTGTGAAGTTGAGTCCTTTGTTGAGTAGTTGTATTTTGTCTAAGTGTTACTGTGAAGTTGAGTCCTCTGTTGAGTAGTTGTGTTTTGTCTGAGTGTTACTGTGAAGTTGAGTCCTTTCTTGAGTAGTTGTGTTTTGTCTAAGTGTTAGTGTGAAGTTAAGTCCTTCGTTGAGTAATAGTGTTTTGTTTAAGTGTTACTGTGAAGTTAAGTCCCTTGTTGAGTAATAGTGTTTTGTTTAAGTGTTACTGTGAAGTTAAGTCCCTTGTTGAGTAATAGTGTTTTGTCTAAGTGTTACTGTGAAGTTGAGTCCCTTGTTGAGTAATAGTGTTTTGTCTAAGTGTTACTGTGAAGTTGAGTCCCTTGTTGAGTAATAGTGTTTTGTCTAAGTGTTACTGTGAAGTTGAGTCCTTTGTTGAGTAGTTGTATTTTGTCTAAGTGTTACTGTGAAGTTGAGTCCCTTGTTGAATAATAGTGTTTTGTCTAAGTGTTACGGTGAAGTTAAGTCCTGTGTTGAGTAATAGTGTTTTGTCTAAGTGTTACTGTGAAGTTGAGTCCTTTGTTGAGTATTTGTGTTTTGTCTGAGTATTACTGTGAAGTTGAGTCCTTTGTTGAGTAGTTGTATTTTGTCTAAGTGTTACTGTGAAGTTGAGTCCCTTGTTGAATAATAGTGTTTTGTCTAAGTGTTACTGTGAAGTTAAGTCCTGTGTTGAGTAATAGTGTTTTGTTTAAGTGTTACTGTGAAGTTGAGTAGCAGTATTTCTTCATTGCTTAACTTTCGGTCGGATCTGTAAATTACAAAGTTCGTTGTCTTGACGTCTTTTTGTTCTTGTCACCTTAATTTATCTAGTTTCTCCTTGTCGTTCTTACTACTGAGTTGATTGTTGTTACGTTGTATGTGTCCATTAATGTCTGGTTGAATGCAGTAGGTCAGTTGATATTCTCTCTTTTTTAACCTGAAGATGACCCAGAAAGGACGGAACGTTGTTCTCTCTTTATCAGTGTCAATACCATTACAAGCCGTTCTAAGATATATTTTTATTTCAAGTAGGCTTCTCCTCAACAAGAATTCTGAACTTTACTTGGAATGTTAACTACATTTAAAGTAGAAAAAATTAAAAACACTGCAGTGAAATTTGTCATATCACATATTTACTTAGAACTGGTATTCAAAAATGGTTAACTTTGTGATGTTACATATTTACTCAGAACTAGGATTAACAATGGTTAAATTTGTGATCTTACATATTACCTGAAAACTGGGACTTAATGATGATTAAAATTGTCATCTTACATATTTACTTGGAACTGGAATTAAAGAATTGTAAAATTTACCATCTTGCATATCTACTTAGAAGTGGAATTCAATAATGGTTAAATTTGTCATTTTACATATTTACCGAGAACTAGGATTCAAAAATGGTTAAATTTGTCATCTTACATATTTACATAGAACTGGGATTCAACAGTGGTTAAATTTGACATCTTACATATTTAATTAAAACTGGGATTCAACAATGAATAAATTAGTCATCTTATATATATAATTAGAACTGGGATTCAACGATTGTTAAATTTATCATCTTGCATATTTACTAAGAACTGGGATTCAACAATGGTTAAATATGTCATCTTACATATTTGCTTAAAACTTATTGTAATGTTAATTCAACATTTAAAGTACAAAAAAATTAAAAACATTGCAGTTAAATTCGTCGTCTTACATATTACTAAGATCTGAAATTTATTTATGAAAAATTTGTCATCTTACATATTTACTTAGAATTGGAATTTAACAGTAGTAAATTTGTCATCTTGCATATTTACTAAGAACTGGGATTTAACAATAGTTAAGTTGTTATCTTACATATTTACTTGGAACTGGGATTCAACAATTGTTAAATTTATCATCTTACATATTTACTCAGAACTGGGATACAATGATCGTTAACATTGTCATCTTACATATTTACTTGGAACTGGGATTCAAAAATTGTAAAATTTATCATCTTACATATTTACTTAGAACTGGGATTCAACAATGATTAAATTAGGAATCTTACATATATAATTAGAGCTGAGATTCAATGATGTTTCAATTAGTTATCTTACATATTTACTTCGAACCGGGATTAACAATGGTTAAATTTGTCATCTCAAATATTTACTTAGAACTGGGATTTAACAATTGTAAAATTTATAATCTTGCATATATACTTAGAACTGGGATTCAACAATGGTTACATCTCTCATCTTGCATATATACGAAGAACTGGGTTTGAACAATAGTTAAATTTGTCATCTTACACATTTATTTACAACGGGAATTCAATGATGGTTAAATTTACTATCTTACATATTTACTTAGAACAGGATTCAACAATTGTAAAATTTATCATCTTGCATATATACTTAGAACTGGGATTCAAAAATAGTTAAATTTGTCATCTGACATATATACTTAGCACTGGGATTAATGTTACGTATTTTTTATGTTTTATGTTCTTCGTAGACTAAACGCAACAGAAAAACATAGATAACAGTTTGTATAATTTAGTACACTAAACTATTAACAAATATAACAGATATGACATAAATTATATAATAACAGTGACAGATATTACGTTATAACATTCGAAATTAATTACAAAACAAAATAATACTAGTTTCAAACTTCAAAATTAATCACAATACAAAATGGTACTGGCCTGTATCTAATATAATGATCTAAAATAAAAGTCTCAAATTCCAGTCTAGGGTGTGAATTTGGTCCCACGAAGAAATTCCGAAATAGTTCACAGTTCAATAAATTCGCCGTCTCTCAGCACAAGCAGTAATTCAGATGGATTGACGAAATAAAATCACAGCTTCTGTAGATCTAACTTCAATCACAAATCCAAGTTGAATAATCACAGCAAACACTTAATCTTTCTCAAATAACTGACTCTCTTCTTTTGAAATAAAACTAATATCCGACTCTTCGAATAAAAACTGATGTCTGAATATCTCTCCTGTCCCTCGCATCTTCGTCTGTTTATATATTGTAGGCCTAGACCCCTCGAATAACCGCGAACTTTCTACAGATCTCCAGAGCAATCCGCGCATGTCCGTTCTTGTAAGAGACTACACGTCTAGACACGAAGTCACCAGCACTTCATTTACAAACATATGATTGGTCTACTTAATTCAAGAAAATTCTAAATGTTACCCTAAATGAATAACAAAATATTAGTTTAAACTTCGAAACAATAATACAAATACGGAAACACAGATAATAGAAATGAAAATCCAAACACAACACGACATGTTGTCGTTCACAAAACATTTACACGACATTTACATAACACTCTCCCCCTTAAAAGTAAAAAAAAAAGTTTGAACTTGTGAAAACTTTTTTTTGTTTTACTTATTATACATAACATTGAACTAAGAAACAAATTTTAGTCATCCGTTAATTATAACGAAACACTGAACAACTAAATTACCGTGACAACGTATCCGCAATGACATTGTCCGAACCATGGATATGAGTAATGGACACATTGTATTGCTGCAAAATAATACTCCACCTGAGTAACCTTTGATTTTTGTTTTTCATTTTGTTCACGAACACGAGTGGATTATGGTCGGTGTAAACATTAACAATCCATGGTGAAGAACACAAATAAACATCAAAATGTTGTAAGGCTAACAACAGTGCAAGTGCTTCTTTCTCAATTGTTGAATAGTTTCTTTGGTGCTTATCAAGTTTTCTTGAAAAGTAACACACAGGGTGGTCAACACCATTTTGCTCTTGCAACAACACAGCACCAACACCAATGTCACTCGCATCTACAGCAAGCTTAAATGGTTTGTCAAAATCGGGAGCTTTGAGGATTGGAGCATTCATGAGCATGATCTTTATCCTTTCAAAGGCAGTCTGGCAATTTTGATTCCAGGAAAATTTTACATTCTTTTTTAGTAAGGCTGTTAAAGGTGCAGCCACATCAGAAAAATTTGGACAAAATTTCCAATAATATCCTGCCATGCCCAAGAATCTCATAATACCTCTTTTATTCGTCGGCTCCGGATACTTCGCTATTGCCTGTACCTTAGCTTGGATAGGCTTCACTTTACCCCGACCAATTTCATGGCCTAAGTACACAACTGTTGCTTTACCGAAGTTGCTTTTTAACAGGTTGATAGTCAACTGAGCCTCGGAACACCTCTCAAAGAATGCACGAATGTGACTTAAATGCTCAGACCAGTCACTGCTTACCACAAGTACATCATCAATGTAAGCATACACATTTTCTAATCCTGCAATGACGTGATTCATCAACCTTTGAAATGTTGCACCAGAGTTTTTCATGCCAAATGGCATAACTTTGTATTGGTACAAACCATCGGGTGTTATAAAAGCTGAAATTTCTCTTGCTTGAGGAGTTAAAGGTACTTGCCAATAACCTTTGAGTAGGTCAAATTTGGTAAGGTACTTTGAATTACCTACACGGTCAATACAATCATCCATCCGAGGAATAGGATACGAATCAGTCTTGGTCACATCATTAACCTTTCTGGAATCTGAACAAAACCTAACTGAACCATAAGGATTTGGTACCAAAATACAAGGTGAACTCCAATTACTATTTGACAACTCAATGAAATCATTTTCAAGCATGTATTGTACCTCTGACCTGATTTTTGACAATTTCACGGGATTGGCCCGATATGAATGTTGTTTTATTGGTCGAGTGTTCTCAATAACAACATCATGTTCTATGACATTGGTTCTACCAGGAACATCAGGGAACAAATGAGCAAACTCTAAAATCAAACCTTTCAACTCTTGACTTTGTTGTTGGGTTAAATGATTGAGTTTTTCATCTAAGTTTACTAATACATGTGAGTTTTTGAGTTTAACGTGAGTGTCTGGAATGCTATTTTCTATAATTTCAGCAGGAGAAGGTGGAGGATCATGATCTTCATTCACACCACTTGTCACGTTCACAGGAACAGCATTCGACACGTTTGTTTTCTTTCGCACATAATAGGGTTTCAACATATTGATATGACAAAGCTGTTTGCTTTTCCTCCGATAAGGGGTAGTGATCACATAGTTTAGATAATTAATTTTCTTTTCAATTGAATAAGGTCCAAAATATTTAGCTTGAAGAGAAGAGCTTGATGTAGGCAACAAGACTAGTACTTGGTCACCAACATTAAAAGATCGCTTCCTGGCCCTTTTGTCATACCAGGTTTTCATCTCTTCCTGAGAAGACTTCAGGTTTTCCCTGGCAACATTAAAAGCATTGTTAATCTGGTTTTGAAATCAGAGACATAATTCAACAAGCTAATTTGTGAGTTATTATCCTCCAACCATTTCTCCTTAACCAACTTCAATGGACCGCGAACTGAGTGACCATAAACCAACTCAAAAGGGCTAAATCCAGTAGATTCTTGAACAACCTCACGAACTGCAAACAACAACAATGGAACACCCTCATCCCAGTCCTTTGAATGCTCGTGGCAGTAATTTCTAAGCATGGCTTTTAGAGTTTGGTGGAAACGTTCAAGGACACCTTGTGACTCAGGATGGTATGCACTGGATGAAACTTGATGGATGTTTAATTCATGCATGGCTTGTTGAAAAAGCTTGGACATAAAATTTGAGCCTTGATCTGATTGCACAACTTTTGGAATCCCGAACATGGTAAAGAATTTGACAAGAGCCTTGACGATGTTGTGAGAGGTGATTTTTCTCAAAGGGATTGCCTCAAAGAAACGTGTAGAAGCACACATGATCGTCAAGAGGTATTCATTTCCTGCTTTGCTTTTTGGCATTGGGCCAACACAGTCGATAATGACTCTTGAGAACGGTTCTTCAAAGGCAGGAATAGGCTGCAGTGGTGTTTTGGGAATCCCTTGATTTGGTTTTCCTGTCATTTGGCAAGAATGGCATGTCTTACAAAAATTAACCACATCTTGGCGCATCTTTGGCCAATAGAAATGTCGTCGGATACGATCTAGGGTCTTTCTTACACCAAAGTGTCCTGACAACACATGATCATGAGCAAGACTAAGAATATCATTCCGATAGCATTTTGGAATGACGATTTGGTGAATAACATTCCACTCTTCATCAGCAGCAACGTCAGGAGGTCTGTATTTTCTCATTAACACACCTGACTACTGGTAGTAACAAATAGGGACAGTTCCTATTTCATTTTCATCGACGGCCAATTGTAGAAGAGAACGAGTTTCAGGATCATTGTCCTGTTCCTCAATAAGTTTGTTTCGATGAAGAGAGTTGAAAAATGACTTGGAGTTATCAGTAGAACTTAAAGTTGAGTCAGAAATCTAATCGATGTGAGACATGAACGTATCAGATAAAGAGAAATCCTCTTTGGACTCCTGAAAACGAGTAACAGCACAGGCGGGAAAAACATCAGGAAACTCTTCAACGAGTTGCTCTGAACTGGGGCTAATAACAGGTGCTTTAACAACACGAACCTCTGGTACCACCTTACTACCAGCCAAATCATTCCCCAAAAGCATAAACACACCTTCAACAGGCAATGAGGCTTTAATACCCACAGTCACTGGGCCTGAGACTAAGTCCGAATGTAAATCTAATCTATGAAGAGGAATAGAAACGACGCCATCTTCTACATCAGAAATGGGCACATTGGCCCCAACGGATGACAGAAAACGGAAGTACACTTTCCAAAATCAAACTCTGAAAAGCTCCAGTATCCCGCAGGATTTTAATTGGTGGTAGATGTGAATAGCCTCAATACACTTTTGTTCTGCCTCAAGAACAAGGCGTTTGTTTTCTTGTTCTGCCTCAAGAACAGGGCGTTTGTTTTCTTGTTCTGCCTCAAGTCGTTTGGTTTCTTTTTCTGCCTCAAGTCGTTTAGTTTCTTTTTCTGCCTCAAGACGTTTGCTTTCAATTTTTAAACGAAATTTCATTTCCATTTCCATTTTTCTAAATTCGAAATCTGGATGAAAATGAGCGATAGGCAATTGTTGTGCAACTTTTTGAGGTAAAACTTTTTGGCTGACCAAATGTTCAACAATAATTTGTTTAATATCTGCTTTCTTCATTGCTTGCTTCACTTCTAAATTAAAATGTTTACCAACATCAAGCAATTCAGATTTTTTCAATTCACTGATTAATTCGAAAGAGGGATTCTGATTAAATTCGTTTATAAAATCTTCAAGTTGAAATGCCATTTTGAATTTACAAGCTGTTTATCTGTATAGAATATAAATATTATTTTAGAATAAAATTAAATTGTTTGTTCGATATCCCGGACGAGCTCCCAATTTTCTGTTACGTATTTTTTATGTTTTATGTTCTTCGTAGACTAAACGCAACAGAAAAACACAGATAACAGCTTGTATAATTTATTACACTAAACTATTAACAAATATAACAGATATAACATAAATTATATAATAAAAGTGACAGATATTACGTTATAACATTCGAAATTAATTACAAAACAAAATAATACTAGTTTCAAACTTCAAAATTAATCACAATACAAAATGGTACTGGCCTGTATCTAATATAATGATCTAAAATGAAAGTCTCAAATTCCAGTCTAGGGTGTGAATTTGGTCCCACGAAGAAATTCCGAAGCTTAAATGAAGAAGTTCAGAAACAGTTCACAGTTCAATAAATTCGCCGACTCTCAGCACAAGCAGTAATTCAGATGGATTGACGAAATAAAATCACAGCTTCCGTAGATCTAACTTCAATCACAAATCCAAGTTGAATAATCACAGCAAACACTTAATCTTTCTCAAATAACTAACTCTCTTCTTTTGAAATAAAACTAATATCTGACTCTTCGAATAAAAACTGATGTCTGAATCTCTCTCCTGTCTCTCGCATCTTCGTCTGTTTATATATTGTAGGCCTAGACCCCTCGAATAACCGCGAACTTTCTACAGATCTCCAGAGCAATCCGCGCATGTCCGTTCTTGTAAGAGACTACACGTCTAGACACGAAGTCACCAGCACTTCATTTACAAACATATGATTGGTCTACTTAATTCAAGAAAATTCTAAATGTTATCCTAAATGAATAACAAAATATTAGTTTAAACTTCGAAACAATAATACAAATACGGAAACACAGATAATAGAAATGAAAATCCAAACACAACACGACATGTTGTCGTTCACAAAACATTTACACGACATTTACATAACATTATACAATGGTTAAATTTCTCATCTTGCATATATACTTAGAACTGGGATCCAACAATGGTTGAATTTGTCATCTTACATGTTTACTTATAACTGGGATTAAACAATGGTTAAATTTGTCATGTTACACATTTACTTAGAACTGGGATTCAATGATGGTTAAATTTACTATCTTACATATTTACTTAGAATTGGGATTAACAATTGTAAAATTTATCATCTTGCATATATACTTAAAATTGGGATTCAACATTGGTTAAATTTGTCATGTTACACATTTACTTAAAACTGGGATTCAACAATGGTTAAATTTGTGATTTGACATACATAATTAGAACAAAGATTCAACAATGGTTAAAGTTGTCATCTCACATATTTACTTAGAACTCGGATTAAACAATGGTTAAATTTGAAAACTTACATATTTACTCATAACTGGGACTCAATTATGTTTAAATTGGTTATCTTACTTATTTACTTCGAACCGAGATTAACGATGGTTAAATTTGTCATCTTACATATTTACTTCGAACCGGGATTAACGATGGATAAATTTGTCATCTTATATATTTGCTTAAAACTTATTGGAATGTTAATTCAACATTTAAATTATAAAAATTAAAAACACTGCATTAAAATTTGTCGTCTTACATATTTGCTTAAACCTGGAATTCAACAAATGTTAAAAACGTCATCTTACATGTATAATAATATCTGGGATTCAACAATGGTTAAATTTGTCGTCTTACATATATACTTAGAACTGGGATCCAACAATGGTTAAATTTGTCGTCTTACATATATACTTAGAACTGGGATCCAACAATGGTTAAATTTGTCGTCTTACATATATACTTAGAACTGGGATCCAACAATGGTTAAATTTGTCGTCTTACATATATACTTAGAACTGGGATCCAACAATGGTTAAATTTGTCGTCTTACATATATACTTAGAACTGGGATCCAACAATGGTTAAATTTGTCGTCTTACATATATACTTAGAACTGGGATCCAACAATGGTTAAATTTGTCGTCTTACATATATACTTAGAACTGGGATTCAACACTTCAGCTTATTGATAAAAGAACTAAAACGAAATAACTATAAATAAATTTTTTTTCTCTACCATATTTATGCTAATTGTTCACATGTTCAAGGCAAGTGAAAGAGACAAAACTATTTATATAAATTTCTGCATTAATTTAAAATCTGCGTGACAATGTATTACGATTTATGTTTTTTTAAAATGATTCTTTGGATGAACTTCAAAACAACAGAAATAAAAAATAGTTTGTGTAAGTTTTTTCAGACGACTCGTGAACTATCATCATGGCAGAGAGTTGAAAGGATAAAAGTGAAGTCGGGTTAGATAGTTCTCTAGAGTGATATTGGATTACAAAGTTCACTATAGTGATTTAGGGTTAGATAGTTCACTAGAGTGATATAGGATTACATAGTTCACTATAGTGAGATAGGGTTAGATAGTTTACTAGAGTGATTTAGGATTACATAGTTCACTATAGTGAGGTAGGGTTAGATAGTTCACTATAGTGATTTATGGTTAGATAGTTCACTAGAGTGATATAGGATTACAAAGTTCACTGTAGTAAAGTAGGCTTAGATAGTTCACTATAGTGATTTAGGGTTACGCAGTTTACTATAGTCATATAGGATTACATTGTTCATTATAGTGAAGCAGTGTTAGATAGTTCACTAGAGTCATATAGGATTACATAGTTCACTACATTGAAGTAGGGTTAGATAGTTCACTATTGTGATGTAGGGTTACGCAGTTCACTGTCGTGAAGTAAAGTTAGGCTGTTTTTCGTGTGAGTGTTTTATAGCAAAGCTACTTCGGGCTATCTGGTGTATCCACCCAAAGGAATCGAACCTCTGATTTTAGCCTTGTAAATCCGAATACTTACCACTGTCCTGGCCCGGCATGGCCAAACGTGTTAAAGCGTGCGTCTCGTAATCTGAGGGTTGCGTATTCGCATTCCTGTCGCATCAAACATACTCGCCCTTCCAGCCGTGGGGGCGTTATGATGTGACGGTAAATCCCACTATTCGTTGGTAAAGGAGTAGCCCAAGAGTTGGCGGAGAGTGGTGATGACTAGCTGCTTTCCCTCTAATTTGACACTGCTAATGCTAAATTAGGGACGACTAGCACAGATAGCCCTCGAGTAGCTTTGCGCGAAATTCCAAAACAAACAAACCTAGCGGGGAACAGACAGTTTGTAATACTAGAATAGGAATATGCAGTTCGTTATAATACAGTAGGGTTTGGCAGTACCTTACGGTAAAGTAGGGTTAAGTAATTTACTACACTGAAGTAGATTTAGACAGTTCACAATAATACAGTAGGGTCAGACAGTTCACTATAGTAGAGTGTGGTTGAAAGTTCAATAGAGTAAAATAGGTTTAAATAGGTCACTACAGTAATAGGGCTAGGTAGTTCACTATGATCACGTAGTGTTAGACAGTTAACTATAGTAACGTATGGTTTGGAGTTAGTTATAGTAAAATAGGTTTAGGTAGTTAACTATAGTGATGAAGGGTTAAGTAATTCACTGTTTAGGTACATTTTACATGTTTTTACAGACGAGTCACTTACATCAAAATGTTAAAATTACAACGACAAAATTCTGTAAATGAGACCTCAACGTTACATCTTACACCAGAGGTTTCATTCGAAACATTTCAGTCATATTTCAAAACTTTAGTGCACAGATATTTAAAGACTGGTTAGTTTTAAACAAGAGTGCGCTTTTCTTGAAGTTTTGTCCAAATTATTTTGAAATTAATTTTATTAAGAAAGAAACTTTATTTTCATTTTTCCAAACTTGTAATGAAGCACTTGAATGAATATATGCTCATTCAACTTTTCACTGATACTTTTTGTACAGTTTAAAGAGATGTCACAATATAATTGGATACTTTATAACAATATGTAAAACAATGGCTCTAAAAACGACTTCGTAAATTCTCGGTATTATTTTCTTGGAACAGCTATAGCCTTTGGTATCAATTTTTCTGCGTCCTTTATTCGGTCCAGTCTTTTTAACAGGGTGGAGATTTTGTTCTTTTCAGTATAATATTTTTTTCAAAGGTACTTTAAAGATTTTCACAGAACGCGGTCCTGGTAGGAAGCTAGGTGGAAGGACAGTTAATTGGCAGAACTTGTAGTAAATATGCAGCTCACGCCAACGACAGGTTTTGTGTGATGATTTAGCAGTCTTCTGGAATTTATAGTTTGTTTGTTTTTTCAGAAGTTCTATTATCTTGTACTTTGTGATCGGTTATATGCTGGTCATTGCGATATTTATTTTCTGTGGACTCGCAGTTTAAATCTCTCATCCGAAAGGTCTCGTCAACGACGTCATTGCGGGAAACCAGATAAAAACGATTACATTTTACACGAACATTGCGGATAAACTGTCATACGTTGATGGAACGAAATCTACTGCGTTGAGGTTTACTGTGCTTACGGAAGTTTCATATGTACAGCTATAGAGTATACTTCATATGTACAGCTATACTTCAAGATAAATCATGAATGGTTACTTTCCGTGCACAAGGACACATTTCCAGTTCCTATAAGTCAGCATTATCTAAAGATACACGCGCGAATGTGCATGCCCAGTTTGTTTGTTTCTTAAATTTTGCGCAAACACTCTCGAGGGCTACCTCAAAGAAGGCATATAATCAACACCACCTACCGCCAACTCTTGGGTTACTTTATTACCAACGAATAGGAAAATCGAGGGTAATATTTATAATACCTTCACGGGCTGAAAGGGCAAACACGTTTGATGACGGGTTTCGAACTTGTGACCCGTAGATTTTGAGTTGTATGCCCTAATCGTCAAACCATATAAGGTCTACGTTCTTCAAATTACACCAGTAGGTTCGATATCTAAATAAAAACGACAACACGTTCAAATGTTAGCCCTTGAACCGGCATGGCCAAGCGTGTTAAGGCGTGCGACTCGTAATCTGAGGGTGGGAGGTTCGCATCCTCGTCGCGCCAAACATGCTTGCCCTTTCAGCCGTGGCGGCGTTATAATTATTACGGTCAATCCCACTATTCGTTTGTAAAGGAGTAGTCCAAGAGTTGGCGGTGGGTGGTGATGACTAGCTGCCTTCTCTCTAGTCTTACACTGCCCGACTCAATAGGAAATTCAAATAGAACTAATAAATATTTGAGTTGATTGTATCAAAACTAAAAACTATTATATTCTGGTTTGACTGTATTAAAACTAATAACTATTTTATTAGATTTGATTTTTTAAAAGTAATAAATATTCTATTCTAGTTTGATTGTATCAAAAGTAATAACTATTTTGTTTTAATTTGATTGGATTAAAATTAATATCTATTCTGTTTTAGATTGACTGGATTAAAACTAACAACTATTCTGTTTTAGATTGACTGGATTAAAACTAACAACTATTCTGTTTTAGATTGACTGGATTAAGACTAACAACTATTCTGTTTTAGTTTGACTGGATTAAAACTAACAACTATTCTGTTCTAGGATGACTAGATTAAAACTAGTAATTGCTCTCTTTTAGTTTAGTTGTATAAAATTATTCTTGTGTCTTACTTTTATCATTAATTTATTTATATTTGATATAGCTGGTGTATCATAGGCCACTTAGTTCGTTTGATTTTAGTAATCTCTGAAGGAATAATCAACGAACAAGTGAATATATGTTCATACGCTTATTAAAGTTAGCCAATTAGATGTAAGTTTCGTGTTAACTGTTTCGTTGTTTGTGTTAGCAGTAAATGGGTAGTTATTTTATTTTTAAATATTTATTACGAGCACGCTACATTAAATAAATCAGGTTTACTCAGCTACTGAGAAATAACTCTAAAGGAAACACAGCTCCGTGATAGAATCCAGTCTTTAACGATTTTACACGTGACTGGATATGTCTCCCTAGCTAGAGGGGGAACAAAGATTTCCGACGAATACACTATATGATCCTCTAGTGTGGGCCGTGGGGGTTGCTTACACATTACTTCAAAAATGGATTTTTCAGCTTGCTTACGGTTTATGGAAGGTAAAGAAATCAAGAAAAGTCATCTATAAATCCATTTGATGACACTGGACCCTAGAAAGACTTTGACAAGTCCATTTCTTTCTTGAAGGTACTACAAAAATCAGCAGAACAATATCAAGTCCAATGAGTCTCAGATCTCATCCATATGGTATCCGATGGTCCTAAAGACGTAGGATCACCAGGAATGCTCCTTACATCACACGTTACTCTGTAGTAAGCCAGTCATTCCTCAAGCTAGTGCACACGGAGATGGACGTCGTGAAATTCCAAACCAAATAAAAGTTCAACTCTGAGCTCAATGAATAACTTATTTTCCACGTGAAATGATCATGTCACAAAAGTATTGGAGCGTATTAACGATGTCTTCGTTGTACCGGACGGCAAGAAATTCGTAAAGTAGCATTGTTTCAACCCAACCCACATCTGTCCTGTGTCTATCACAAGGAAGCGAATTTCAGATCTTCAGGTTATAACTTCGTGGACATACAGTTGCAGCTACGTGGACTACGATAGAATAATCTGTTTCTTAACATTTATAGTGGATTAATTACAGACTAAAAACTGATATATAGACCAGTATTTCAGTAAGTTGACCATTGTCCAGACCAGTATTTCAGTAAGTTGACCATTGTCTAGATCAGTATTTTGGTATATTGACTAATAGCTAGATCATTATGTTGACTAATATCTCGATCATTATGTTGACTAATACCTTGACCAGTATTTAGTATATTGACTAATATCTATATCAATATTTTAGTATGTTGACTAATAGCTAGATCATTATGTTGACTAATATCTACATTATTGTGTTGACTAATTCCTAGACCAGTATTTTAGTATGTTGACTAGTATCTAGATCATTATGTTGACTAATATCTAGACCAGTATTACGTTTTTTTATGTTTTTTATGTGGACTGAACGCAACAGAAAGACACAGATAACAGCTTATATAATTTATTACAATAAACTATTATATATGTAACAGATATAACATAAATTATATAACAACAATGACAGATATTCAGTTTCAACCTTCAAAATTAATCACAATACAAAATTGGTACTGGCCTGTGTCCAATATAATGATCTAGAATGAAAGTCCAAAAGCCAGATCAGAAATCCAAAATTCCAGTCTAAGGAGTGAATTTGGTCCCACGAAGAAATTGCGAAGTTTGAATAGAGAAGTCCAGAAACAATTGACAGTCCAATAAATTTGACGAAGTTCTTTTTACGATGTTTTTGATGAATGTCTCAGATTTGTCGTTTTCCAACTTTACCAGTCTCCCCTAAACAGTCCTGTACGTGTTGACTTTCAGTACAACCAGTAATTCGAATGAATCGTAAAGATTGACGAAATAAAATCACAGCGTTTGTAGATCTAGCTCTAGTCACAAATCCAAGTTCAATAAACACACAGAAAACGTTTAAACTTTCTCCAACGGAGACAATCTCTTGAATCGAATAAAAACTAATGACTGACTGATTTCTCTGACTTCTTTTTCCTCGCGTCACCGTCTGTTTTTATACTAGTAGGCTTACTGTGTTCTCCAACAATCGCGTAACTTCCACAAAATTCCAGAGTAATCTGCGCATGTCTGTCTTTTTGCACGAGACTCGTCGTATAGACACCAGACCGACATACATTCATTTTATAAACATATGATTGATCTACCAAATTCTAGAAATTTTTAAATGTTATTTTAAATGAATAACAACATATTTTATTGGTTTGAACTTCGAAACAATAATATAAATATGGAAATATAAATAACAGATATGGAAATCCAAACACAACTCGACATGGTTGCCTTTTACATAACATTTACATGACATTTACATAACAACCAGTATTTAAGTATGTTGACTAATATCTGGACCAGTATTTTAGTATGTTGACTAATATCTGGACCAGTATTTTAGTATGTTGACTAATATCTAGATCATTATGTTGACTAATATCTAGAGCAATATTTTAGTATGTTGACTAATATCTAAATCATTATGTTGACTAATACCAAGACCAGTATTTTAGTATGTTGACTAATACCAAGACCAGTATTTTAGTATGTTGACTAATATCTAGACCAGTATTTCAGTATGTTGACTAATACCAAGACCAGTATTTTAGTATGTTGACTAATATCTAGATCATTATGTTGACTAATACCTAGACCAGTATTTTAGTATGTTGACTAATATCTAGAGCAATATTTTAGTATGTTGACTAATATCTACATTATTATGTTGACTAATATCTAGATCATTATGTTGACTAATACCTAGACCAGTATTTTAGTATGTTGACTAATACCAAAACCAGTATTTTAGTATGTTGACAAGTTTCTAGACCAGTATTTTGACTAATATCTAAACCAGTATGTTTACTAATCTCTAGACCAGATTGTCGACTAATATCTTGTCCAGTATATTGACTGTTATCGAGACCAGTTTTCATTGTGTTGACCACTATATAGATGCCTACAAGTTGTTTTAGAGCATCAGATTAGTCACCATGACACGGGTCAAGTTACTGCAGTTTTGAACGAAGGTCACTGTTTGTATTCGCCTAGCATTTGTTTGATACTTTGTTTGAAATCTCAAAATTACTTTCATAGTTTCTACAATCAGCAGAAAAAGACGCTCTGAGGGATTCAAGCTGCTGTGTTGGATGATTGTGGTGTCGTCAGTGAGATGTTTTCTTAAGGCAGGAACACAGTTATCAGCGCTCTGAGGGATTCAAGCTGCTGTGTTGGCTTATTGTGGTGTCGTCAGTGAGATGTTATCAGTTATCAGAAATGGTTAAAATGGTGTCTACAGATTCCTCTCAATGTGGAATTAACTCCCTACTTCACAGTACGTAGTTGGACAATTATAAATTTGCTCGTATTCTTACAACAGACGTCTCCAAATTTCTAACAGTCAGCGGTCAGTTGGTGGACTAATTATTGAGGTATCGATAAATGTGTTGCACACTATTTTGTTTTCACCTAATATGTTACGTATAAGAATGACTTTTGTATAAGATAAGCACAAAGATACCCGATGTGCTCTGCTCTCAACGGGTACCGATACCCGGATTCTAACGTTGTAGATCCACGGACAAACCGCTGTTCCACTGAGGGTGGTGTGAAACGCATTAAAAGTGAACGTACAGCTGATGTTTCAGGTGTGATAATAAGAAAAAATTAACTTTATTTCCACACAAAATTTCAAGTTTCAAACATTCACCTCAGTCCCCCGCTTGTACAGCGGAAAGTCGACGAATTTACAACGTTAAAATCAGTGGTTCGATTTCCCCTGGGTGAACTCAGCAAATGTGTTATACACACACCTAAACACGTTCTTAAGAAACAAATTTCGATATATCTTTGTTACACACACACCTAAACACGTTCTTAAGAAACATATTTCGATATAGCTTTGTTACACACACACCTAAACACGTTCTTAAGAAACAGGTTTCGATATAGCTTTGTTACACACACGCCTAAACACGCTCTTAAGAAACAGGTTTCGATATAGCTTTGTTACACACACGCCTAAACACGTTCTTAAGAAACAGGTTTCGATATAGCTTTGTTACACACACGCCTAAACACGTTCTTAAGAAACAGGTTTCGATATAGCTTTGTTACACACACACCTAAACAGGTTCTTAAGAAACAGGTTTCGATATAGCTTTGTTACACACACACACCTAAACACGTTTTTAAGAAACAGGTTTCGATATAGCTTTGTTACACACACACCTAAACACGTTCTTAAGAAACAGGTTTCGATATAGCTTTGTTACATATACACTTAAACACGTTCTTAAGAAACAGGTTTCGTATGTTAAATTATTGTGGAGACCAAGACTGAAAGTGTCACATTACAACAAACGTAATGTGTTCTTTTTAAATGTTTTAACTAAAGTTACAATTTCCTTTTCACTTCTTACGTACACGTGTAGGAAATTATAAACCTATCACAAACTACAAAACCTTTATTCATACATACATATGTATCCAACATAATACAAATATCCTAGATGCACGAGACATGTTTCATACGTTCGTGCATTCTTCGGTAATGACCCAATGATGAGAAACCGAAACTAAAGAACCACAACTGTTGAACGACCATGAAAATAACAGTAACTTGGAGATGAAAGTGTCACAATATTCACTTCGTTCTAACGATACTGGATAACAACCACGTTTATCGTTCGTCGTGTATATAGCAATTACTTGAATTTTAAAGACCTTTGTTAAGAGTACAAAGACCAATTCTGTATTTTGGGATGAGCTGCTAACACTATGTGCCCTTTTATTTAGAACTTCTGAATAGGGAAAAAAGACAGCCAGTCAGTTGTACCATACAGCCTAGTGTCTGTGTTAAGTGATTCATTGCACTCTTATAACAGACCTACAGCTTACAATGAAGAGAATACCGGAAAGATTCTAGCTTGACTCGCAAGTTACGAAATGCAGAGCTCTATCACAGCTCCAGTCAGCATGTTTTACATGTATATATGAAGATAGAGAGAAGTAACGTTCCACCACACGAGCCTAACCTCGGCCATATATGGTGAAACACTAAAGGACCAACCGGCATCCAATATAGAGAGAAGTACATCAGGACCAACACGTAACTAATGTAGAGAACAGCACATCTCGTACACCATTAATTACACGGTGTAGCGTGCAGCTGCGATTCTTGTAATTAGTACTAGTTGATAACACAATGACAAAAGTGTCGCTAATATTTATTATTTATTAGACATTTTGACAGCATTCGTACTTATTATTCACTAGATATTGTGACAACATTGGTAATTGGTATTTATTAGACGTTGTGACATCACAATTATTTAAGATATCAATTAGGTACTGTAACAACAATAGTATTTATTATTTATTCAACAGTGTAACAACAATAGCTAGTACCTACTTTTTAGCAGGTAGTGTAACAACACTATCTAGTGTTTACTATTTATTCAACAGTGTTATAAAACTAGTTGGTATTTATTATTCAGTTAACAACACTAGTTAGTGTTTATTATTTATTCAGTAGTGTAACAATAAACGTTATAATGATTTGTAAACCATAATGGTGATAGTTCACAGTCATATTTCAAACACAAAATAAGGTAGTTGAAGGAGTGACTAGGTAAGGATGTTTTTCTGTAATTTTATCTCGACTTTACGTTTAAGGAACACTTTGTGTGTTTCAGACTTAACGATCTCTTTGTCCGTTTTCGAACAAATTATAGCTTATAATTCATTACATTTTTCATGATACATTAGTATGAAGTCAGCATTACATTATTTACCTCGTCTCTTAAAATTTTCTAGAATTAGAAAAGCATATAATAAAAGTATTTCAAACAAAGTATGTCCGTCAAATCTATTGTTGACGACGCGTTTTGTTCATTCCAAACCTCATCAGGGCCCCTTGTTCGGAACACTATTTAATAATCATTTGTCATAACACGAATGCCTTTTACAATCTGAGGAAGCAAAGTTATCACTAATTATATATACCGTACGATATTATCAGGCCTAAATACGTAATAATTCTAATAGTTTTACAAATTATAATCACAATTCGTCAGCTTGTACCAAGCTTTCACGGTATCAGAGTTAGAGGGTTCTTGTCGCAGAGATACACTAAGTCTATATTTACTGCTTACCTTGTAGGTATAGAAGCAACTGACATAATATACACAGGAAATCCATCATCGTTAAAATATGAAAGTTTTAACGTTCTCTCTTCGAAGTTTTTCTTACGGAAAGCATTGTAAATTATGACTATTAAACTGCAATACGAGGTTTCTCGGTTAACAGTTATACGTGTCATAAACACGCTCCTCTCTGTATATATTTCACGTATTTTAAGTTTTCAAATGTATTCATAAGTTATAAAAGTCAAATGGTCACTAAAGAGAAAACAATAATATTAACACATGACCCGTAAAAACACCATTCCGTTTACTTCCTGTTTTTACAATATTTTCTACCAATAAAGGAAGTATACTTTCAATTATACGTTATTATTCGAGCCACTTTTATGTTCGATACACATCTTACAGCTAGGTCTCGGTAAACTAAGGGTCTAACCACCTGGACCGTTCAATTTATTGGCATCAATATAATCTCCCGTGACAACTGCCCTGCCCTCTATCGACGAAACAACAAAACAAGAGAAAGGCTGCACTTCAAAGCATGGAACTCGCTCTAATAACTCAAATACAGATCACACCTACTTATATTGTTATCTCATACATATATTTAACTTCATTACGCATCGCACCTTAATTTCTCTTCTATTATATATATTTAACTCTATTACAGATCATCTCTTATTATTCTCTTCTGTACTAATACATATATTTGTCTAAATTGTAAATGAGAAGTTGTTATTTAGTCTTCCAATAACACATGATTAACTCGCCTCGTCATTGATGTTTCTTTTCTCAGAGCAATGTCACATTGGGCTGTCAACTGTGTCCATCATAAGAAATCGAGCCCCGATTGTTAGCGATGTATGTTAATAGAATTGTTGTTGTTCCATTGGTTTGCTCCCAATATAAATCTCGATCAATGATAGAATATATTTATATTATAATATATTTATACTCACATCTTTGAAATTATAACACAACTGATCCTGCTTCGTTCATCAAAACATAATTTTGTGTTTGTTCACAGGTCTTCACGGGTCAAAAAATCAATATTTCACTTTCAAATGAAATCATTTTAATGGCATTTATTAATTAATAATATGATAAAATAGGACACAAACAAATATTAATTAATAATCTGATTAATTTGACCATACACAAATACCAATTAAGAGTATGATAAAGTAAAACTGAAACAAATGCTACTTTCAATTTCTTTTTACTTTTCAAGAAATAGAAAATTCTTAACATGTTAAAAACGAATTTGAACTACTAACTCGTAAAGTACCTGTAGTTCATACAACAGACAGTTGTAAATTGTTTTCAGTATTCAACATACCTGTAGTTCACACAACAGACGGTTGTAAATTGTTTTCAGTATTCTACATACCTGTAGTTCACACAACAGACACTTGTAAATTGTTTTCAATATCTCCCTACCTGTAGTTCATACAAAATAAGTTGTAAATTGTTTTCAGTATTCTACCTACCTGTAGTTCATGCAAAAAACAGTTGTAAATTGTTTTCAGTATTCTACTTACCTATAGCTCATACAACAGACAGTTGTAAATTGTTTTCAGCATTCTACCTATCTATAATTCATACAACAGCCAGTTGTATTTTGTTCTCAGTATTCTACCTACCTGTAGTTCATACAACAGACAGTTGTATATTGTTTTTAGTATTATATCTACCTGTAGTTCATACAACAGACAGTTGTATATTGTTTTTAGTATTATATCTACCTGTATTTCATACAACAGACAGTTGTAAATTGTTTTCAGTGCTCTACCTACCTACTGTTCACACATCAGACAGTTGTAAATTGTTTTCAGTGCTCTACCTACCTACTGTTCACACATCAGACAGTTGTAAAGTGTTTTCAGTGCTCTACCTACGTATAGTTCATAAAACCGACAGTTGTAAATTGTTTTCATTATTCCACCTACCTGTAGTTCATAAAACAGACAGTTGTAAATTGTTTTCAGTATTCTACCTACCGGTAGTTCATACAAAAAAGTTGTAAATTGTTTTCAGTATTCTACCTACATGTAGTTCATGCAACAGACAGTTGTAAATTGTTTTCAGTATTCTACCTACCTGTAGCTCATACAACAGACATTTGTAAATTGTTTACAGTATTCTGCCTACCTGTAGCTCATACAACAGACATTTGTAAATTGTTTACAGTATTCGTACCTGTAGTTCTTACAACAGAAGTTGTAAATTGATTTTAGTTTATACCTATCTGTAGTTTATGCAACAGACAGTTGTAAATTGGTTTTGTTATTCTACCTACTCGAAGTTAATACAACAAACTCTTGTGAACTGTTTTCCGTATTCTACCTTCGTATAGTTCATATAACAAACAGTTGTTTTTAGTATTGTTCTATTCACAACCACTTAGTTCAGGACAGAAACAAGCACTTTGTTTTATTAATTGTATAATCACAAACACTTGGTTGAGGAAAGATACAAACAGTTTATTATGTTGATAAAATTCATGAGATGTAGTGATTTTATGATAGTCGTTAAAATCGCAAGTGAAAAAAAGACCGTTATGTCTTGGATAAGCTTGTTGTACATTAGTTGAGACAATGAAAGATGAATTATTATATTAGGCAATGTCTCGGAGAAGAACAATATATTTTCAGATATGTCATAGTTAAATACAAAAATGAATTACCAAGGAAATACCATAAATTTTCATTTCATTTGTTAAGTCCACCTAATCCTTACGTACAGGATTACTTGCACCAGCAAAGGTAGGTGTGAATGCTATGCAAGTGACTACCAAAATCTGGTACCAGATATGGAAATCTCAGACAGGCAAGATCTGAAAAATAATACTGAGATTTGTGAGAAGTGAATGAGAGACAACTTAGTTTTTCCAATATTTAATTTGTATATCCATCGAATATCAACAAAACATTCAAACTCAAACAGCGATCACTAGTTTGGCAGTTACAACTGGGGGATATGACCACTAGTCCGACAGTTACAACTGGAGGATATGACCACTAATCCGGCAGTTACAACTGGGGATATGACCACTAGTTCGGCAATTACAACCGGGGGATATGACCACTAGTCCGACAGTTACAACTGGGGGATATAATCACTAGTCCGGCAGTTACAACTGGGGAATATGATCACTAGTCCGGCAGTTACAACTGGGGGATATGACCACTAGTCCGACAGTTACAACTGCGGGATATGATCACTAGTCCGGCAGTTACAACTGGGGCATATGACCACTAGTCCGACAGTTACAACTGGGGGATATGACCATTAGTCCGACAGTTACAACTGGGGGATATGACCACTAGTACGACAGTTACAACTAGGGAATATGATCACTAGTCCGGCAGTTACAACTAGGGAATATGACCACTAGTCCGGCAGTTACAACTGGGGGATATGACCACTAGTCCGACAGTTACAACTAGGGAATATGATCACTAGTCCGGCAGTTACAACTGGGGGATATGACCACTAATCCGGCAGTTACAACCAGGGGATATGACCACTAATCCGGCAGTTACAACTGGGGGATATGACCACTAGTCCGGCAGTTACAACTGGGGGATATGACCACTAGTCCGGCAGTTACAACTGGGAGATATGACCACTAGTCCGGCAGTTACACCTGGGGGATATGACCACTAGTCTGACAGTTACAACTGGGGATATGACCACTAGTCTGACAGTTACAACTGGGGGATATGACCACTAGTCCGGCAGTTACAACTTGGGAATATTACTACTAGTCCAGCAGTTACAACTGGGGGATATGACCACTAGTTTGACAGTTACAACTGGAGAATATGACCACTAATCCGGCAGCTACAACTGAAGGATATGACCATTAGTCCGACAGTTACAACTAGGAGGACAAAATGTCCAGGCTAACAGCGAAGAGGAATCAACGGATCTTTATTTAGAACAGTTTGTTTGTTTTGTTTTTGAATTTTGCGCAAAGCTACTCGAGAGCTATCTGCGCTAGCCATCCCTAATTTAGCAGTGTAGGACTGGAGGGAAGGCAGTTAGTCATCACCACCCATCGCCAGCTTTTGGACTACTCTTTTACCAACGAATGGTAGGATTGACCGTCAAATTATAACGCCTCCACAGCTGAACGGGCGAGCGTGTTTGGTGTGACCGGGATTCTAACCCGCGACCTTCGGATTGCAAGTCGAACGCCTTAACACGCTTGGCCGTATTTAGAACAGACCTAGAAAGTTGTTACTTTTCATTCATAACAAGCAGCACCATTGATGATTAGAAATTACGATTTCTGCTTGTACTTCCAGATTTTCTCTTGGAAATGTTTTATTGTTATATGAAACGTTCTGCTTGTACTTCCAGATGTTCTCTTAGAAATGTTTTATTGTTATATGAAACGTTCTGCTTGTACTTCCAGATGTTCTCTTGGAAATGTTTTATTGTTATATGAAACGTACCAAAGAAATAGAAAAAGCTGAAATCCATCCAGTTGGAGTCGTAACAAAAACTAGTGGAATTAACTGAAAACCTTGAATGTCATTAAGAACTGGCTAACTTCCAGCCGATTACACTGAACAAAAATATAAAATATACAAAATATATTGGTGTCACATCAAGAGTATCACCCAAAGTTAGTGTGTACTCCTACTTGTACAAGATGGATATTTCTCTTGATTAGTGTCCCAAATTTGAGTCTACCACTGCCTGTGAGCATTTGCTCAGTGATGCGTTAATGTCACTGAGTGCATGGGTGTGGCATATTCAGACGCTGCTCAAACAGACTGGGCAGTACTCAAACACTCCTTATACTGGGGACAGTGAAAGGCTAACCCAAAATGTCAAATTTTGACAAAATCAGCAATGCCTCAGCTGACTCCAGTTATGCGGGAACGTGCCATTGGCATGTTGGAAGCAGGAATGTCCACCAATGCGGTCACTGTGCAACTGGATGTTTACAATCGGACGACAGGACGTTTGAGAGTTCGTTTTCAACAGATGGGCAGTACTGCAAATTGACCTCATCCACGTCGGCCACGTGTGACCACCCCAGCTCAGGATCGTCACATCCAGCTTGTTCACATGCAGGTGGTGGTGTTATGGTGTGGGCAAAGAACACAATTGCAGTTCATTGAGGGGAACTTGAATGGGCAACGATATCGGGACGAGATCTTCAAACCAATTGTAGTGCCGTTTGTCTGGCAGTATAATGTCACCTTCCAACATGACCACGCCCGACCACATGTTGCCAGGATCTGCACCCAGTTCCTTGAAACTGAACACATTCCAGTTCTGGACTGGCCTGCGTATTCGCCACACGTGTCGCCCACAGACACCTTTGGGATGTTCTGGATCGACGTGTTCCAGTTCTGGATAATGTGTGTCAGCTCCATGTGGCACACCAGCAAGAATGGAATAACATCCCACACATCACCATGGACAACCTGGTGAACTCCAAGCAAAGGAGATGTGTTGCTCTGATAGAAGCAAATGGTGGACACACAAGATACTGATCAGTGAATTTCTTCAGCCTGACCCCTACCATGTTACAAGGAGTCACAGTCCTGTTCATATGCCAATATCAAGATGTAATGGACAGTGATTTGAAGATTATTCCACGACAAAATGAACTGTGGTTTATTTCATGTATTGCTTGTCCCTGATGTTAATAAACGATCAAAAGTCTGACATTGAGCGTTTATATATTTGTTCACTGCAAATAAGCTTTTCCATTTGTTGGACTATTGACAGTGGCTTGGATGTTACGTTTGTTTTTGAATTTCACGCAAAGCTACACGAGAGCTATCTGCGCTAGCCGTCCCCAATTTAGCAGTGTAAGACTAAAGAGAAAGCAGCTAGTCATCACCACCCATCGCTAACTCTTGGGCTACTCTTTTACAAACGAATAGTGAGATTGACCGTCACATTATAACGCCCTCGCGGCTGAAAGAGCGAGCATGTTTGGAGTGACGGGGATTCAAACCCGAATTAAGAGTCGAACGCCCTCACCACTTGGTCCTTCTCAATATTTGTCAACATTCTGTGAAGCTGAAACTATACTTGTATTATTTCTACTAATACATTGATATAATATCTCTTTTGTGAGAAGCTAAACCCTCAAATTTAAACATTTATTTTCATTTAATCTTTCCTTTACTCAACTGTGCTATAATCGACGCTCTAATCCATCCGCCTAACAAGTGTTTATACCAGGGTTAGCATGTGTTAGCATCTGCAGAACCAAGTTCTGAAAAAGAAATACACTTAATGAACGTGAGAAGTTTTTCCATCGCCAGGCGTCTGGACATGAGATTTGATGTTGTTGTTTTGGAATTTCGCACAAAGCTACTCGAGGGCTATCTGTGCTAGCCGTCCCTAATTTTGCAGTGTAAGACTAGAGGGAAGGCAGCTAGTCATCACCACCCACCGCCAACTCTTGGGCTACTCTTTTACCAACGAATAGTGGGATTGACCGTCACATTATACATCCCCACGGCTGGGAGGGCGAGCATGTTTAGCGCGACGCGGGCGCGAACCCGCGACCCTCGGATTACGAGTGCACGCCTTAACGCGCTCGGCCATGCCAGGCCATGAGATTTGATAAATTACCAGTATAATAAATAAATCGTGTTACTTCCACGTGAAAACTATGAATGTTTATAAATAAATACAATAATGTTGTAGCACTACAGTGAATGCATCGTAAGGGTAAGTCATTTCCAACAGAATACGTCTTCAAAAGTTATCGAAAAACAGAAAGAGAAACTCAGGTCAACACGGTCAAAGGTCATTTTCCTTTTGGGGTCGACGGATCAAATATATTATATTAACTCCTGAAAGTTGTTTTTTTAATCAAACTGCTCACAGAATTGTTAGAAGAAAGTACCATATATGGAGATGAAAAGAAACGATTACTGGCTCGTATTCGTTAAAAACCTTTCAACTGCCATCTAGTGTACGATTTGCTTAGGAGTAAATTTATAATGGGTTAATATAATTTCTATTTAATGAAAACAAAACTTAAGTAGCAGAAAGACGTAAAATAATAAATTTTTAAAAAGTAGGTGTACATATTTACGTATATTGTCCATTTCTTACACAAACACATGTATGTGTTTACAAGTTTTTGTTAACGAAAATGCTCGCAGGGAAATGGTGCTACCAAGTTGCCAACTTGTGTATTTATTTAAAACTTTATTAATTTTACCGACCGTCTGGTCACTCCATACATAATGTATATTTTCCTTGGCCTAAGTAAACAGATTATCACATACAACTGATAATATCACATCCCTGAGGAAACAAGACAATAACACACATTTGACATTCTTCTAGAACTGAAGACAAAAACTGACGGACTTGGTCACAGAATTCTTAAACACGTTCACAGTACACGTTTTGAAAAAGCAATATCAGTTATTATAAGAATTTAAGCTGTTAGAACTGTCGAGAAAAACGCTCTAGGTATTTACTGAATGGTTAAAAATAATATTTGTTCTTGTAAGGTGTTCACAGTTGAAAAAATAAACAACAAAAAACCTATTCATTTCTCTTAGTTATTTAAACTGTTTGGATTTTAGAAAAACATAGAAGATTCGAAAGCCAGTTCCGTAATAAATTTTAGAACATTTTGATTATCTTAATAACGCTGTCGATTGTTGTTTTGAATTAAGCACAAAGCTACACAACGGGCTATGTGTGCTCTGCCCACCACGGGTATCGAAACCCGGATTTTAGCGTGTAAGTCCGCAGACATTCCACTGAGCCACTGGGGAGCAAAATGGTGTCGAACAAACATTGTGAATAATAACAGAAGCTGTTAACACAGAAGACGGCAGTATTGTATATACTTATAAGTATATACAAATTGCACTCACGCACGAGCCATTAGAGTTAATACGTCGTTTGAAAATACGTCATTAAAGACCTTATAGTTTGTTTAGTAATCCGTAAAGTTTAGAGATAAAATACTCACGTTCAGTCTCGTTGTGACTTTTTGGTCGCAGAAACAAAATAGAATTACCTTAATATTAATGTTCATGGAAAATTAAAAGGCTTTATCAACTGAAGACGGCATTACAGAGTGATTGGTACATATTGTATTTTAAATAAATACTCCCTAAACCTCTCGAGACTTTACAGAATAAGCCCCAGTAATGGATTATGTTGCTTAATAGTTTATTATGTAGCAAATTATGAATACGAGTCTGGTTTGTTGTTGAAAAATCAATATTTCTTCTGTTCTCGTTACCTTGTCTTAGTTAGCAATAAACCTGTCGACTCGTTCTTTAGCTATTGCTAGGCCTAACTTACTTCTTGGTATTGGCTAAATAAAATGAAATAAATTGTGATCAAATGTTATAGTATTCCATGTAGAAACTGTTAATATTTCCTCTTGGATACTTGACGGCAACAAAATGACTAAAAACAATTCCGTTCGATTATTAGTTCTTCCAAACCAATAACCGTTTAACAAGATATGTCACATTGTTTCGGTTAACACTATCGCTGGTGTATTCTCTTGAATTACCTGGTAAAGATATTGTACTACTTTTAATCTGGACAAAAACATAAAACACTGCATTACCCAGGGTACAGTCTGAGGTTATAAAATGTACCCTAGGTTTCGGAGGTAACTGAGGAAGTAGGACCCACATTGCGGTGGGGATACACTGTCTTTATATATATATATGTATACCATCACAAAAATACAGTTTACAACAATTAATTAACAAGGCAAACAAAATTAACTCGCAAAAGTTGTGACCAAAGAATTAACAGAGTACATTAACATGAATTATCGTGCACAGAGTTAGACAACAGTGAAAAAAAATATAGAAATTAATAAGATTTAAAAAGATTAATAAAACGGTTTATAAATAGTCTTTCTTGAGGGCATGAGTAAGAAATAAAAATGTGAACAATTAGTTTCAACTTATCTATGGAGCTTAAATATTAACAATTCCTGAAGCGATTTGGATATCAATAGATGTAAGTATCCAAGTCTAAAAAATTTAGTTTACGTTTAATGATAGCGAAGAAGGTTTCCATGTTTGACAAACTTAAAGCAACGAAAACAAAAAACACATGACCTTATATATTAAAAGGTTATAAAACAATTAAGTTATATGATTACAAATACATTTATGTCTCGTTAGAGACACGTGCTGTTTTTGAACTGTCGTCTATCGTCTTCCAAATATCTTGTAATCGACAGCCATTTCTTCATTTCTCGACAGATTGCCTTGAAATTTCGTTGGATTACACATCAGTATAGAAAACCCATACCTATTTGTATATTTTATTTATTTAGGCCTCTTTAAGAATTTCATGGAATCAAAAGTCAAATATAACCCAAAAATGTATTTTTTGGGCTCGTGAAAATATAACTTTACGTGTGTACAACACACTAACATACAGAAAAGTTGGATCAGCTAATTTTGATTTTTTTAAGGGGGTTAGAACATACTTTGGTCAGAATCGGCCATGTTGGAAATATGTGGCGGATAAATATTGGTATCTTTAATGAATTTTAAAATTTAGAACCAGCCGAAATTAAACAATCATCTTCTTGATAAAATAATACATTAAACTCAGATAAATAAGTAATTTGTTAATAAAGTAATATACTAACTGAAACAAGTATTTTTTAACTAATAAAACAACATGTAAATGAAACGATATGCTGTCATTATTTAAACGCAATCGCTCCACGTTTCGATATTCGCGTGAGCAGAGGACACGCGTGCGCAGCCTTGTGCTTAGGCACAAACATCAAAATGTAACCCGGCCCGGCATGGCCAGGTGAGTTAAAGCAATTGACTCGTAATCTGAGGGTCGCAGATTCGAATCCCGGTCGCACCAAACTTGGTCGCCCTCCCAGCCGTGGGGGCGTTATAATGTGACAGTCAATCCCACTATTCGTTGGTAAAAAGAGTAGCCCAAGAGTTGGCGGTGAGTCATGATGACTAGCTCTCTTCCCTCTAGTCTTACACTGCTAAATTATGGACGGCTAGCGCAGATAGCCCTCGAGCAGCTTTGCGGGAAATTCAAAACAAACCAATCGTATTACTTCTTGTTGAGCCACTTTTAAAGAAAATTAAAACAAGTAAGAAAGCATCTCTATCAAACATCAATACATTTCCCTGGAACAACAGAACTAGACTCTGTATTTCATATTTTAAAAACAGTAACCAAAGAGTCCTCATTAAATATAAAATATTTAATAATATCAATAATATTTAAATATTAAATATTTGCCCAAAATTAAAAAAAACGAACAAACAAACCCTTATTGCTCAAATGATTGGCTTAATAAAAGATGGCCTGTATTTCCGAATATAAAGTAGAAACAGTTTCCTATATTTATAATGTTTTCAAATTAACAGCAACACAATCATTACTATCTAATAACAAGTTGATGTTAATACTCCGCCTGAGAAAAAGAATCCCAACTTAGCTGTTGATGACTTGTTTTCACAGCTACTTTCTCTCTTGTTACAATCCCAACTTAACTGTTGATGACTCCATACTGGTTTTCACAGCTACTTTCTCTATTGTTAGAATCCCAACTTATCTGTTTATGACTCCATACTGGTTTTCACAGCTACTTTCTCTATTGTTAGAATCCCAACTTATCTGTTTATGACTCCATACTGGTTTTCACAGCTACTTTCTCTCTTGTTAGAATCCCAACTAAACTGTTGATGACTCCATACTGGTTTTCACAGCTACTTTTTCTCTTGTTAGAATCCCAACTTAACTGTTGATGACTCCATACTGGTTTTCACAGCTACTTTCTCTCTTGTTAGAATCCCAACTTATCTGTTTATGACTCCATACTGGTTTTCACAGCTACTTTCTCTCTTGTTAGAATCCCAACTAAACTGTTGATGACTCCATACTGGTTTTCACAGCTACTTTCTCTCTTGTTAGAATCCCAACTTAACTGTTGATGACTCCATACTGGTTTTCACAGCTACTTTCTCTCTTGTTAGAATCCCAGCTTAACTGTTGATGACTCCATACTGGTTTTCACAGCTACTTTCTCTCTTGTTAGAATCCAGCTTAACTGTTGATGACTCCATACTGGTTTTCACAGCTACTTTCTCTCTTGTTAGAATCCCAACTAAACTGTTGATGACTCCATACTGGTTTTCACAGCTACTTTCTCTCTTGTTAGAATCCCAACTTCACTGTTGATGACTCCATACTGGTTTTCACAGCTACTTTCTCTCTTGTTAGAATCCCAGAATAACTGTTGATGACTCCATGTTGGTTTTCACAGCTACTTTCTCTGATTTCACCTCACACGTGTTAGTTGTTCACGTGGAATTGTTTTCAGTTATGGATTGAATGTTTTATATTTGTTTTTTGTTGTTTCTTGTTTTGCCTTTAAAATTTTGAATTTGGTTCTGAACAGACAAGACGGACAGTAAGCTATCACGTGAATTAATTAGTTTTTTTTCGTTCATTTTATTGGTAGTCTTACGCATTTTATTTTATTTTCAAAATACGATACTCATTCTGGAACAATTTTAACCTCTTTGCACAGAACTTCTGTGTTTCTAGATCACCTATCACTTCACTCTCAACATTTCCTCAGTCAGTTCCATTTTAACCTCTTTTCACAGAACTTCTGTGTTTCTAGATCACCTATCACTTCACTCTCAACATTTCCTCAGTCAGTTCCATTTCCAATCCGTTTCTCACAACGGTTTATTTGTTTGCTTCTTTGTATTTGTGTTTCGTGCAAAACTACACGAGGGTTATCTGCACTAGTCGTCCCAAATTTAGCAGTGTAAGACTAGATGGAAGGCAGTTAGTCATTATCACCGACCGCCAACTCCTGGATTACTCTTCCACCAATGAATGATGGGATTGACCATCACATTATAATGCCTCCACGGCTGAAAGAGAAAGTATATTAGGTGTGACGGAGATCAGGATCCGCGACAATTGGATTACGAGGCAAGCATCCTAACCACCTGGCCATGGCGAGCATCTTACAACGGATGTTAACACCATAATAAATCAATGATCTCAGATGCTGTTGTTATTAAATATGATTCTGTTTCAACAACTACAGCACTGATGAAAGAAACAACACAGAAATTAAAAACTTTTATGTTTATTTAAATTATCAACTGACATGAGAGTCACTATTTAAATTATCAACTTACATGAGAGTCACTATTTAAATTATCAACGTACATGAGTCACTATTTAAATTATCAACTGACATGAGAGTCACTATTTAAATTATCAACTGACATGAGAGTCACTATTTAAATTATCAACTGACATGAGAGTCACTATTTAAATTATCACCTTACATGAGAGTCACTATTTAAATTATCACCTTACATGAGTCATTATTTAAATTATCAACTGACATGAAAGTCACGATTTAAATTATCAACTGACATGAGAGTCACGATTTAAATTATCAACTGACATGAGAGTCACCATTTAAATTATCAACTGACATGAGAGTCACCATTTAAATTATCAACTGACATGAGAGTCACTAGTTAAATTATCAACTGACATGAGAGTCACTATTTAAATTATCAACTGACATGAGAGTCACCATTTAAATTATCAACTGACATGAGAGTCACTATTTAAATTATCAACTGACATGAGAGTCACTATTTAAATTATCAACTGACATGAAAGTCACTATTTAAATTATCAACTGACATGAGAGTCACGATTTAAATTATCAACTGACATGAGAGTCACCATTTAAATTATCAACTGACATGAAAGTCACTATTTAAATTATCAACTGACATGAGAGTCACTATTTAAATTATCAACTGACATGAGAGTCACTATTTAAATTATCAACTGACATAAGAGTCACTATTTAAATTATCAAATGACATGAGAGTCACGATTTAAATTATCAACTGACATGAAAGTCACGATTTAAATTATCAACTGACATGAGAGTCACTATTTAAATTATCAACTGACATAAGAGTCACTATTAAAATTATCAACTGACGTGAGAGTCACTATTTACATTATCCTAGAGGTTATCTCAACATTAATCTTTTGAAGTTCGTACATCCATTCCAACATAGAGAAAAAAAACAGATAACCACAGAACTTACAAAGTGATAAAAGTCAGATGTTTGTGAAAGTTTAAGAAGCAATGCTGTGAGACGTGAATAACACAGCTCTACGAATTTATAGTTTATAAAAATTGGTTTGGTATAAATAAGGGATTTTCTGCAATTCAGTTGCGTAGATTTCGAAAACAATATTCAATTTTTTCCCAACACGTAAAAATTTATTTTTTTCAAATCGGGAAGAAATCTCTCACTTAGATCAAATTATTATTTTGTTTATCACAACGAACATTCTTTTATTATTATTTTTGTCAACAAAAACAAACAAACAAAATAAAAAGGAAGATCACTGATTATAAATGTATCTTCAATTCTGAATTTTAAACCTTTTAGTCTCAAAACTAAGTGTTGTAATATTTATTTTATGACGTCCTGGCATGGCCTAGTGCGTTTAGGCGTGCGCTTCGTAATCTGCGGGTTCGCGCCCAAGTCACGCAAAACATCCTCGCCCTCCCAGCCGCAGGGGCATTATAATGTTAAAGTCAATCCAACTTTTCCTTGGTAAAAGAGTAGCCCAAGACTTGACGGTGGGTGGTAATAACTACCTGCCTTCCCTCTAGTCTTACACTGCTAAATTAGGGACGGCTAGTACAAATAACCCTCGAGTAGCTTTAAGCGAAATTCCAAAAAACAAACAAATTTATTTTATGCGTTGTGTGTGGAGCATATCATTTTAATAACCAGCCATCAGGTTGATGTTCCATTTTCTATGATACCTTCACGTCATTTCTATGATGTCTTAATGTGTATTTGTGTTTTCCGTATTGCAAAGCCACATCGGACTATCTGCTGAGCACACCGAGGGGAATTGAGCCCCTGATCTTAGACTTGTAAATCCGTAGATCTTCCGCTCTACTGGGGGGGTCGATGTCGTTCCTTGAAAACAATCCCTATCATCATTTCTATCAATATAGATTTATCAAGTCTGTGGTGAAGTAGGTACTGGTACGTCAGGTCCATGAACAACAGGTCTTATAGCAGACTGAAAGTACGTCAGGTCCATGAACAACAGGTCTTATAGCAGACTGAAGGTACGTCAGGTCCATGAACAACAGGTCTTATATCAGACTGAAGGTACGTCAAGTCCATGAACAACAGGTCTTATAGCATATTGAAGGTACGTCAGGTCCATGAACAACAGGTCTTATAGCAGACTGAAGGTACGTCAGGTCCATGAACAACAGGTCTTATATCAGACTGAAGATACGTCAGGTCCATGAACAACAGGTCTTATAGCAGACTGAAGGTACGTCAGATCCATGAACAACAGGTCTTATAGCAGACTGAGGTACGTCAGGTACATGAACAACAGATCTAAAAGCAGACTGAAGGTACGTCAGGCCCATGAACAACAGGTCTTAAATCAGACTGAAGGTACGTCAGGTCCATGAACAACAGGTCTTATATCAGACTGAAGGTACGTAAAGTCCATAAACAACAGGTCTTATATCAGACTGAAGTTACGTCAGGTCCATGAACAACAGGGCTTATAGCAGACTGAAGGTACGTCAGGTCCATGAACATCAGGTCTTATATCAGACTGAAGATACGTCAAGTCCATGAACAACAGGTCTTATAGCATATTGAAGGTACGTCAGGTCCATGAACAACAGGTCTTATAGCAGACTGAAGGTACGTCAGGTCCACAAACAACAGGTCTTATAGCAGACTGAGGGTACGTCAGGTTCATGAACAACAGGTCTTATAGCAGACTGAAGATACGTCAGGTCCATGAATAACCGGTCTTATAGCAGACTGAAAGTACGTCAGGTCCACAAACAACAGGTCTTATAGCAGACTGAGGGTACGTCAGGTCCATGAAGAACAGGTCTTATAGCAGACTGAAGGTACGCCAGGTTCATGAACAACAGGTCTTATAGCAGACTGAAGATACGTCAGGTCCATGAATAACCGGTCTTATAGCAGACTGAAGGTACGTCAGGTCCACAAACAACAGGTCTTATAGCAGACTGAGGGTACGTCAGGTTCATGAACAACAGGTCTTATAGCAGACTGAAGATACGTCAGGTCCATGAATAACCGGTCTTATAGCAGACTGAAAGTACGTCAGGTCCACAAACAACAGGTCTTATAGCAGACTGAAAGTACGTCAGGTCCACAAACAACAGGTCTTATAGCAGACTGAGGGTATTCAGGTCCATGAAGAACAGGTCTTATAGCAGACTGAAGGTACGTCAGGTTCATGAATAACCGGTCTTATAGCAGACTGAAGGTACGTCAGGTCCACAAACAACAGGTCTTATAGCAGACTGAAGGTACGTCAGGTCCACAAACAACAGGTCTTATAGCAGACTGAGGGTACGTCAGGTTCATGAACAACAGGTCTTATAGCAGACTGAAGATACGTCAGGTCCATGAATAACCGGTCTTATAGCAGACTGAAAGTACGTCAGGTCCACAAACAACAGGTCTTATAGCAGACTGAGGGTACGTCAGGTCCATGAAGAACAGGTCTTATAGCAGACTGAAGGTACGTCAGGTTCATGAACAACAGGTCTTATAGCAGACTGAAGATACGTCAGGTCCATGAATAACCGGTCTTATAGCAGACTGAAGGTACGTCAGGTCCACAAACAACAGGTCTTATAGCAGACTGAGGGTACGTCAGGTCCATGAAGAACAAGTCTTATAGCAGACTGAAGGTACGTCAGGTCAATGAACAACAGGTCTTATAGCAGACTGAAGGTACGTCAGGTCCATGAATAACCGGTCTTATAGCAGACTGAAAGTGCGTCAGGTCCACGAACAACAGGTCTTATATGAGACTGAAGGTACGTCACGTCCATGAACAACAGGTCTTATAGCAGACTGAAGGTACGTCAGGTTCATGAACAACAGGGCTTATAGCAGACTGAAGGTACGTCAGGTCCATGAACATCAGGTCTTATATCAGACTGAAGATACGTCAAGTCCATGAACAACAGGTCTTATAGCATATTGAAGGTACGTCAGGTCCATGAACAACAGGTCTTATAGCAGACTGAAGGTACGTCAGGTCCACAAACAACAGGTCTTATAGCAGACTGAGGGTACGTCAGGTTCATGAACAACAGGTCTTATAGCAGACTAAAGATACGTCAGGTCCATGAATAACCGGTCTTATAGCAGACTGAAGGTACGTCAGGTCCACAAACAACAGGTCTTATAGCAGACTGAGGGTACGTCAGGTCCACAAACAACAGGTCTTATAGCAGACTGAGGGTATTCAGGTCCATGAAGAACAGGTCTTATAGCAGACTGAAGGTACGTCAGGTTCATGAATAACCGGTCTTATAGCAGACTGAAGGTACGTCAGGTCCACAAACAACAGGTCTTATAGCAGACTGAAGGTACGTCAGGTCCACAAACAACAGGTCTTATAGCAGACTGAGGGTACGTCAGGTTCATGAACAACAGGTCTTATAGCAGACTGAAGATACGTCAGGTCCATGAATAACCGGTCTTATAGCAGACTGAAAGTACGTCAGGTCCACAAACAACAGGTCTTATAGCAGACTGAGGGTACGTCAGGTCCATGAAGAACAGGTCTTATAGCAGACTGAAGGTACGTCAGGTTCATGAACAACAGGTCTTATAGCAGACTGAAGATACGTCAGGTCCATGAATAACCGGTCTTATAGCAGACTGAAGGTACGTCAGGTCCACAAACAACAGGTCTTATAGCAGACTGAGGGTACGTCAGGTCCATGAAGAACAGGTCTTATAGCAGACTGAAGGTACGTCAGGTCAATGAACAACAGGTCTTATAGCAGACTGAAGGTACGTCAGGTCCATGAATAACCGGTCTTATAGCAGACTGAAAGTGCGTCAGGTCCACGAACAACAGGTCTTATATGAGACTGAAGGTACGTCACGTCCATGAACAACAGGTCTTATAGCAGACTGAAGGTACGTCAGGTTCATGAACAACAGGGCTTATAGCAGACTGAAGGTACGTCAGGTCCATGAACATCAGGTCTTATATCAGACTGAAGATACGTCAAGTCCATGAACAACAGGTCTTATAGCATATTGAAGGTACGTCAGGTCCATGAACAACAGGTCTTATAGCAGACTAAAGGCACGTCAGGTCCACAAACAACAGGTCCTATAGCAGACTGAGGGTACGTCAGGTTCATGAACAACAGGTCTTATAGCAGACTAAAGATACGTCAGGTCCATGAATAACCGGTCTTATAGCAGACTGAAGGTACGTCAGGTCCACAAACAACAGGTCTTATAGCAGACTGAGGGTACGTCAGGTCCATGAAGAACAGGTCTTATAGCAGACTGAAGGTACGTCAGGTTCATGAACAACAGGTCTTATAGCAGACTGAAGATACGTCAGGTCCATGAATAACCGGTCTTATAGCAGACTGAAGGTACGTCAGGTCCACAAACAACAGGTCTTATAGCAGACTGAAGGTACGTCAGGTCCACAAACAACAGGTCTTATAGCAGACTGAAGATACGTCAGGTTCATGAACAACAGGTCTTATAGCAGACTGAAGATACGTCAGGTCCATGAATAACCGGTCTTATAGCAGACTGAAAGTACGTCAGGTCCACAAACAACAGGTCTTATAGCAGACTGAAAGTACGTCAGGTCCACAAACAACAGGTCTTATAGCAGACTGAGGGTACGTCAGGTCCATGAAGAACAGGTCTTATAGCAGACTGAAGGTACGTCAGGTTCATCAACAACAGGTCTTATAGCAGACTGAAGATACGTCAGGTCCATGAATAACCGGTCTTATAGCAGACTGAAGGTACGTCAGGTCCACAAACAACAGGTCTTATAGCAGACTGAGGGTACGTCAGGTCCATGAAGAACAGGTCTTATAGCAGACTGAAGGTACGTCAGGTCAATGAACAACAGGTCTTATAGCAGACTGAAGGTACGTCAGGTCCATGAATAACCGGTCTTATAGCAGACTGAAAGTGCGTCAGGTCCACGAACAACAGGTCTTATATGAGACTGAAGGTACGTCACGTCCATGAACAACAGGTCTTATAGCAGACTGAAGGTACGTCAGGTTCATGAACAACAGGGCTTATAGCAGACTGAAGGTACGTCAGGTCCATGAACATCAGGTCTTATATCAGACTGAAGATACGTCAAGTCCATGAACAACAGGTCTTATAGCATATTGAAGGTACGTCAGGTCCATGAACAACAGGTCTTATAGCAGACTAAAGGCACGTCAGGTCCACAAACAACAGGTCCTATAGCAGACTGAGGGTACGTCAGGTTCATGAACAACAGGTCTTATAGCAGACTAAAGATACGTCAGGTCCATGAATAACCGGTCTTATAGCAGACTGAAGGTACGTCAGGTCCACAAACAACAGGTCTTATAGCAGACTGAGGGTACGTCAGGTCCATGAAGAACAGGTCTTATAGCAGACTGAAGGTACGTCAGGTTCATGAACAACAGGTCTTATAGCAGACTGAAGATACGTCAGGTCCATGAATAACCGGTCTTATAGCAGACTGAAGGTACGTCAGGTCCACAAACAACAGGTCTTATAGCAGACTGAAGGTACGTCAGGTCCACAAACAACAGGTCTTATAGCAGACTGAAGATACGTCAGGTTCATGAACAACAGGTCTTATAGCAGACTGAAGGTACGTCAGGTTCATCAACAACAGGTCTTATAGCAGACTGAAGATACGTCAGGTCCATGAATAACCGGTCTTATAGCAGACTGAAGGTACGTCAGGTCCACAAACAACAGGTCTTATAGCAGACTGAAGGTACGTCAGGTCCACAAACAACAGGTCTTATAGCAGACTGAGGGTACGTCAGGTTCATGAACAACAGGTCTTATAGCAGACTGAAGATACGTCAGGTCCATGAATAACCGGTCTTATAGCAGACTGAAAGTACGTCAGGTCCACAAACAACAGGTCTTATAGCAGACTGAGGGTACGTCAGGTCCATGAAGAACAGGTCTTATAGCAGACTGAAGGTACGTCAGGTTCATGAACAACAGGTCTTATAGCAGACTGAAGATACGTCAGGTCCATGAAAAACCGGTCTTATAGCAGACTGAAGGTACGTCAGGTCCACAAACAACAGGTCTTATAGCAGACTGAAGGTACGTCAGGTCCATGAAGAACAGGTCTTATAGCAGACTGAAGGTACGTCAGGTCCATGAACAACAGGTCTTATAGCAGACTGAAGGTACGTCAGGTCCATGAACAACAGGTCTTATAGCAGACTGAATGTTCGTCAGGTCCACGAACAACAGGTCTTATAACAGACTGAAGGTACGTCAGGTCCATGAACAACAGGTCTTATATCAGACTGAAGGTACGTCAGGTTCATGAACAACAGGTCTTATAGCAGACTGAAGGTACGTCAGGTCCATGAACAACAGGTCTTATAGTAGACTGAAGGTACGTCAGGTCCATGAACAACAGGTCTTATAGCAGACTGAAAGTACGTCAGGTCCATGAACAACAGGTCTTTTTGCAGATTGAAGGTACGTCAGGTCCATGAACAACAGGTCTTATAGCATATTGAAGGTACGTCAGGTCCATGAACAACAGGTCTTATATCAGACTGAAGGTACGACAGGTCCATGAACAACAAATCTTATAGCAGACTAAAGGTACGTTAGGTCCATGAACAACAGGTCTTATAGCAGACTGAAGGTACGTCAAGTCCATGAACAACAGGTCTTATAGCATATTGAAGGTACGTCAGGTCCATGAACAACAGGTCTTATAGCAGACTGAAGGTACGTCAGGTCCATGAACAACAGGTCTCATAGCAGACTGAAGGTACGTCAGGTCCATGAACAACAGGTCTTATAGCAGACTGAAGGTACGTCAGGTCCATGAACAACAGGTCTTATAGCAGACTGAAGGTACGTCAGGTCCATGAACAACAGGTGTTATATCAGACTGAAGGTACGTCAAATCCAAGAACAACAGGTCTCATAGCATATTGAAGATACGTCAGGTCCATGAAGAACGGATTTTATAGCAGACTGAAGGTACGTCAGGTCCATGAACAACAGGTCTTATAGCAGACTGAAGGTACGTAAGGTCCATGAATAAGAGGTCTTATAGCAGACTGAAGGTACGTCAGGTCCATGAACAACAGGTCTTATAGCAGACTGAAGGTACGTCAGGTCCATGAACAACAGGTCTTATAGCAGACTGAAGGTACGTCAGGTCCATGAACAACAGGTCTTATAGCAGACTGAAGGTACGTCAGGTCCATGAATAACCGGTCTTATAGCAGACTGAAAGTACGTCAGGTCCATGAACAACAGGTCTTATTGTAGACTGAAGGTACGTCACGTCCATGAACAACAGGTCTTATAGCATAATGAAGGTACGTCAGGTCCATGAAGAACAGGTCTTATAGCAGACTGAAGGTACGTCAGGTTCATGAATAACCGGTCTTATAGCAGACTGAAGGTACGTCAGGTCCACAAACAACAGGTCTTATAGCAGACTGAAGGTACGTCAGGTCCACAAACAACAGGTCTTATAGCAGACTGAGGGTACGTCAGGTTCATGAACAACAGGTCTTATAGCAGACTGAAGATACGTCAGGTCCATGAACAACCGGTCTTATAGCAGACTGAAAGTACGTCAGGTCCACAAACAACAGGTCTTATAGCAGACTGAGGGTACGTCAGGTCCATGAAGAACAGGTCTTATAGCAGACTGAAGGTACGTCAGGTTCATGAACAACAGGTCTTATAGCAGACTGAAGATACGTCAGGTCCATGAATAACCGGTCTTATAGCAGACTGAAGGTACGTCAGGTCCACAAACAACAGGTCTTATAGCAGACTGAGGGTACGTCAGGTCCATGAAGAACAGGTCTTATAGCAGACTGAAGGTACGTCAGGTCAATGAACAACAGGTCTTATAGCAGACTGAAGGTACGTCAGGTCCATGAATAACCGGTCTTATAGCAGACTGAAAGTGCGTCAGGTCCACGAACAACAGGTCTTATATGAGACTGAAGGTACGTCACGTCCATGAACAACAGGTCTTATAGCAGACTGAAGGTACGTCAGGTTCATGAACAACAGGGCTTATAGCAGACTGAAGGTACGTCAGGTCCATGAACATCAGGTCTTATATCAGACTGAAGATACGTCAAGTCCATGAACAACAGGTCTTATAGCATATTGAAGGTACGTCAGGTCCATGAACAACAGGTCTTATAGCAGACTAAAGGCACGTCAGGTCCACAAACAACAGGTCCTATAGCAGACTGAGGGTACGTCAGGTTCATGAACAACAGGTCTTATAGCAGACTAAAGATACGTCAGGTCCATGAATAACCGGTCTTATAGCAGACTGAAGGTACGTCAGGTCCACAAACAACAGGTCTTATAGCAGACTGAAGGTACGTCAGGTCCATGAACAACAGGTCTTATAGCAGACTGAAGGTACGTCAGGTTCATGAACAACAGGTCTTATAGCAGACTGAAGAAACGTCAGGTCCATGAACAACAGGTCTTATAGCAGACTGAAGGTACGTCAGGTCCACAAACAACAGGTCTTATAGCAGACTGAAGGTACGTCAGGTCCACAAACAACAGGTCTTATAGCAGACTGAAGATACGTCAGGTCCACAAACAACAGGTCTTGTAGCAGACTGAAGATACGTCAGGTCCATGAACAACCGGTCTTATAGCAGACTGAAAGTACGTCAGGTCCACAAACAACAGGTTTTTTAGCAGATTGAAGGTACGTCAGGTCCACAAAAAACAGGTCTTATAGCAGACTGAAGGTACGTCAGGTCCATGAACAACAGGTCTTATAGCATATTGAAGGTACGTCAGGTGCATGAACAACAGGTTTTATAGCAGACTGAAAGTACGTCAGGTCCATGAACAACAGGTCTTATAGCAGACTGAAGGTACGTCAGGTCCATGAACAACAGGTCCTATAGCATAATGAAGGTACGTAAGGTCCATGAGCAAAAGGTGTTATATCAGACTGAAGGTACGTCAAATCCAAGAACAACAGGTCTTATAGCAGACTGAAGGTACGTCAGGTCCATGAATAACCGGTCTTATAGCAGACTGAAAGTGCGTCAGGTCCACGAACAACAGGTCTTATATGAGACTGAAGGTACGTCACGTCCATGAACAACAGGTCTTATAGCAGACTGAAGGTACGTCAGGTTCATGAACAACAGGGCTTATAGCAGACTGAAGGTACGTCAGGTCCATGAACATCAGGTCTTATATCAGACTGAAGATACGTCAAGTCCATGAACAACAGGTCTTATAGCATATTGAAGGTACGTCAGGTCCATGAACAACAGGTCTTATAGCAGACTAAAGGCACGTCAGGTCCACAAACAACAGGTCCTATAGCAGACTGAGGGTACGTCAGGTTCATGAACAACAGGTCTTATAGCAGACTAAAGATACGTCAGGTCCATGAATAACCGGTCTTATAGCAGACTGAAGGTACGTCAGGTCCACAAACAACAGGTCTTATAGCAGACTGAGGGTACGTCAGGTCCATGAAGAACAGGTCTTATAGCAGACTGAAGGTACGTCAGGTTCATGAACAACAGGTCTTATAGCAGACTGAAGATACGTCAGGTCCATGAATAACCGGTCTTATAGCAGACTGAAGGTACGTCAGGTCCACAAACAACAGGTCTTATAGCAGACTGAAGGTACGTCAGGTCCACAAACAACAGGTCTTATAGCAGACTGAAGATACGTCAGGTTCATGAACAACAGGTCTTATAGCAGACTGAAGGTACGTCAGGTTCATCAACAACAGGTCTTATAGCAGACTGAAGATACGTCAGGTCCATGAATAACCGGTCTTATAGCAGACTGAAGGTACGTCAGGTCCACAAACAACAGGTCTTATAGCAGACTGAAGGTACGTCAGGTCCACAAACAACAGGTCTTATAGCAGACTGAGGGTACGTCAGGTTCATGAACAACAGGTCTTATAGCAGACTGAAGATACGTCAGGTCCATGAATAACCGGTCTTATAGCAGACTGAAAGTACGTCAGGTCCACAAACAACAGGTCTTATAGCAGACTGAGGGTACGTCAGGTCCATGAAGAACAGGTCTTATAGCAGACTGAAGGTACGTCAGGTTCATGAACAACAGGTCTTATAGCAGACTGAAGATACGTCAGGTCCATGAATAACCGGTCTTATAGCAGACTGAAGGTACGTCAGGTCCACAAACAACAGGTCTTATAGCAGACTGAGGGTACGTCAGGTCCATGAAGAACAGGTCTTATAGCAGACTGAAGGTACGTCAGGTCCATGAACAACAGGTCTTATAGCAGACTGAAGGTACGTCAGGTCCATGAATAACCGGTCTTATAGCAGACTGAAAGTGCGTCAGGTCCACGAACAACAGGTCTTATATGAGACTGAAGGTACGTCACGTCCATGAACAACAGGTCTTATATGAGACTGAAGGTACGTCAGGTTCATGAACAACAGGTCTTATAGCAGACTGAAGGTACGACAGGTCCATGAACAACAGGTCTTATAGCAGACTGAAGGTACGTCAGGTCCATGAATAACCGGTCTTATAGCAGACTGAAAGTACGTCAGGTCCATGAACAACAGGTCTTTTTGCAGATTGAAGGTACGTCAGGTCCATGAACAACAGGTCTTATAGCATATTGAAGGTACGTCAGGTCCATGAGCAACAGGTCTTATATCAGACTGAAGGTACGTCACTTTCATGAACAACAAATCTTATAGCAGACTGAAGGTACGTCAGGTCCATGAACAACAGGTCTTATAGCAGACTGAATGTACGTCAAGTCCATGAACAACAGGTCTTATAGCATATTGAAGGTACGTCAGGTCCACGAACAACATGACTTATAGCAGACTGAAGGTACGTCAGGTCCATGAACAACAGGTCTCATAGCAGACTGAAGGTACGTCAGGTCCATGAACAACAGGTCTTATAGCAGACTGAAGGTACGTCAGGTCCACAAACAACAGGTTTTATAGCAGACTGAAGGTACGTCAGGTCCATGAACAACAGGTCTTATATCAGACTGAAGGTACGTCAAGACCATGAACAACAGGTCTCATAGCATATTGAAGGTACGTCAGGTCCATGAACAACAGGTCTTATATCAGACTGAAGGTACGTCAGGTCCATGACCAACAGGTCTTATAGCAGACTGAAGGTACGTCAAGTCCATGAACAACAGGTCTTATAGCAGACTGAAGGTACGTCAGGTCCATGAACAACAGGTCTTATAGCAGACTGAAGGTACGTCAGGTCCATGAACAACAGGTCTTATAGCAGACTGAAGGTACGTCAGGTCCATGAACAACAGGTCTTATAGCAGACTGAAGGTACGTCAGGTCCATGAATAACCGGTCTTATAGCAGACTGAAAGTACGTCAGGTCCATGAACAACAGGTCTTATTGTAGACTGAAGGTACGTCACGTCCATGAACAACAGGTCTTATAGCATAATGAAGGTACGTCAGGTCCATGAACAACAGGTCTTATATCAGACTGAAGGTACGTCAGGTCCATGAACAACAGGTCTTATAGCAGACTGAAGGTACGTCAGGTCCATGAACATCAGGTCTTATATCAGACTGAAGGTACGTCAAGTTCATGAACAACAGGTCTTATAGCATATTGAAGGTACGTCAGGTCCATGAACAACAGGTCTTATAGCAGACTGAAGGTACGTCAGGTCCACAAACAACAGGTCTTATAGCAGCCTGAGGGTACGTCAGGTTCATGAACAACAGGTCTTATAGCAGACTGAAGATACGTCAGGTCCATGAATAACCGGTCTTATAGCAGACTGAAAGTACGTCAGATCCATGAAGAACAGGTCTTATAGCAGACTGAAGGTACGTCAGGTCCATGAACAACAGGTCTTATAGCAGACTGAAGGTACGTCAGGTCCATGAATAACCGGTCTTATAGCGGACTGAAAGTGCGTCAGGTCCACGAACAACAGGTCTTATATGAGACTGAAGGTACGTCACGTCCATGAACAACAGGTCTTATAGCAGACTGAAGGTACGTCAGGTTCATGAACAACAGGTCTTATAGTAGACTTAAGGTACGACAGGTCCATGAACAACAGGTCTTATAGCAGACTGAAGGTACGTCAGGTCCATGAATAACCGGTCTTATAGCAGACTGAAAGTACGTCAGGTCCATGAACAACAGGTCTTTTTGCAGATTGAAGGTACTTCAGGTCCATGAACAACAGGTCTTATAACATATTGAAGGTACGTCAGGTCCATGAGCAACAGGTCTTATATCAGACTGAAGGTACGTCACTTTCATGAACAACAGGTCTTATAGCATATTGAAGGTACGTCAGGTCCATGAACAACAGGTCTTATAGCAGACTGAAGGTACGTCAAGTCCATGAACAACAGGTCTTATATCAGACTGAAGGTACGTCACTTTCATGAACAACAGGTCTTATAGCAGACTGAAGGTTCGTCAGGTCCATGAACAACAGGTCTTATAGCAGACTGAAGGTACGTCAAGTCCATGAACAACAGGTGTTATAGCATATTGAAGGTACGTCAGGTCCATGAACAACAGGTCTTATAGCAGACTGAAGGTACGTCAGGTCCATGAACAACAGGTCTTATAGCAGACTGAAGGTACGTCAGGTCCATGAACAACAGGTCTCATAGCAGACTGAAGGTACGTCAGGTCCACGAACAACAGGACTTATAGCAGACTGAAGGTACGTCAGGTCCATGAACAACAGGTCTCATAGCAGACTGAAGGTACGTCAGATCCATGAACAACAGGTCTTATAGCAGACTGAAGGTACGTCAGGTCCATGAACAACAGGTCTTATAGCAGACTGAAGGTTCAGATAATAAATTTCCTTCTCGAGTGTTGTAGCCTTACACATTACATGAGTTAATATTCCAGTCATCTTCATGGTTTCTTAACTCACGCGAGATCTTTGAAATTCGAGAAAACAAATACTTTTATCAACTGTAGTCTCTTGTTTCAACTCTTCAACACAAACGATGCAAACGTTATGTGGAGTCCATGATACGTCGGAGTTTTATTCCAAAACACACGTAATACGCTTTTCTTGGCGTATTCTGCAACGTTTTACCTTTGTTTCTTCACTTTAATATAATCGAATATGTTTATGTTTGCTTGTTTTTGAATTTTTCACATAGCTACTTGAGGGCTATCTGTGATAGCCGTCCCTAATTTAGCAGTGAAAGACTAGAGGGAAGGCAGCTAGTCATCACCACCCACCGCCAAATCTTGGGCTACTTTTTAACAAACGAATAAGGGAATTTACCATCATATTATAATGGACCCACGGCTGAAAGGAGCGACAATGTTTGTGCGACGGGGATTAGAAGTCGAACGCCTTAGCCCACCTGGCCATGCCGGGGCCATTTTCCAAGTGAAACTGGTTGATGATCGACACAAATTTATATTTCTTTAAGTAAAAAGTTACAACTTTTAAAATAATAAAATATTTATCTTAGCTTTTATCTATCGAAATTAACTTTCTGTTTGTTACTAATTAATGCGCATGTGCAATGTTCAAATTTTTTTTCGTCAATAAATGTGTTATTGTTTAACAGAAAGTCTGAAATTCAAGTGTTCCTATACTATACTTGTGTCTTACCTTGCCCCCCAGTGGCTCAGCGGTATGTCTGCGGACTTACACGCTAAAATCCGGGTTTCGATATGCGTGGTGGGCAGAGCACAGATAGCCCATTGTGTAGCTTTGTGCTTAATTCAAAACAAAACAACGTGTCTTACCTTTTATCAAAATCAACAGTTCGTGATCCAAACGACAGAAAACTAAACGTTCTCAGGCAATAGGAAACATTAAGCAAATATTCAATATTATCGAATTACGTTTTACTTTCGACGATGAGATTTTATTTTTGTGCGGCGGCTTGAGAGACCTTTCCTTTCCATTAAAACTGAAAATGAAAGATCTTATGATTAAATATTGAAAAAAAAAAAACCTCAACAAAAAATCGATGTTGATTGGTCCAGGCGAGAAAGTGCAAGTTACAATGTTTGCTCAGTTGTAATCCGATGTTGGAAAACACATTGAGACAGTATTGATATTAATAGTAAATGGAAGAAGTTATTTAATTCGTTACATGCATCACATCCACATTTTTTAGTAAACATACGAATTTAAACCACTTGGTAATTTTGTAAAAACAACGTCAGTTGTAGGATTTTCCTCTTCAGTTTTAAAACACGATATAATACAAAAACTTTTCTAACACAAGAAGCAACATTAACACATATAACACATATTTTCCAAAGATTACTTCAGTAACAGGTTCTAGTCTTAAGAATTTATAAAGCGTGGTTATTGTTAGAAATTACGTGAAACGTAAAAATATAAATTCACACTTTATCTCTGTTTACGGATTTCGGTAATGAAAGTTGTCTTTACTTCAAACACATAGCTCCAATAAATGGACCTAGTCTTGAATTTGTGATACTTTACACTAAATAACTACAAACAGAACAATCCAGAAACCTGCTAACTCTAACATTAAATTAGATAACTCATACCTGAGAACAATATTTAGCAAAAATACTGCAGTAAACAAAATAAAATAGAAATAGAAATACCGGTCGTCTACAAAATCTAAAGGTCCGAAAAAATTTAAATAATGATTGATTTAAATGTTATTAATTAACCAAATTTAATTTTGTGTTTCCTTTTTCATCAATAAAACTACTCAAACTAGAATTTGTCTACTGTAAGAATCGATTATCAAATTTTAAAGTTAAGAGATTTCAAACTTAAAATTGAAAAATCAGATGAATATCAAGTTTACATGAAACCTATTAAAGATGGTGATATTGGGCATTGTTTTCAAAATGAACTTTGGAAATATTCTGTGAAAATAGACACGAATTTATGGGCAAAAAATACAACATATACGAAGTGACAATTAAACCAACTGACTACAGAAATGATGTAGAAAACGTGTTTATTTTAAATTATAAGGTCAATTACATCAAATTATGTTTGTTCACTTAAGCTTGTTGATATTTCTATAAACACAAACTTACCAGTAATGTTAGTTTTTCTTCTAAATAAACAAGTTTCATATATAGAAACAGAATTACCAGAATAAACATTCAATGGAATTATTTTCATCTTTATTCAAATGATTTACGAAAAAAATCAAATCGTCTCTGTATTTTCTGTCAATGTAGCTTTACATCTAATTTTACAGTTATTAGACAAACACGGACTAATGTAACTTTACGTAACAAACACAGACTATTGCAGCTTTATGTCTAATTTTACAGTTATTGGACAAACACAGAATAATGTAATTTTACGTCTAATTTTACAGTTATTGGACAAACACAGACTAATGTAATTTTCCGTCTAATTTTACAATTGTTGTACAAACACAGACTAATGTAACGTTAAATCTCTTTTTACCAATCGTTCCATAAATGTATATTGATGTAACTTTAAGTTCATACTGACCAAATGATGAATAAGTGTAGACTGCTGTAATCACCTTTATTCTCACCACTGTTGGATAAACGTAAATTGCTGTATCTTTAACGTTTTCTTGTTCGATAAGTGTAGACTGGTGTAATCACCTTTATTCTCACCACTGTTGGATAAACGTAGATTGCTGTATCTTTAACGTTTTCTTGTTCGATAAGTGTAGACTGGTGTAATCACCTTTATTCTCACCACTGTTGGATAAACGTAGATTGCTGTATCTTTAACGTTTTCTTGTTCGATAAGTGTAGACTAGTGTATTCACGTTTATTCTCACCACTGTTGGATAAACGTAAATTGCTGTATCTTTAACGTTTTCTTGTTCGATAAGTGTAGACTGGTGTATTCACGTTTATTCTCACAACTGTTGGATAAACGTAAATTGCTGTATCTTTAACGTTTTCTTGTTCGATAAGTGTAGACTGGTGTATTCACGTTTATTCTCACCACTGTTGGATAAACGTAGATTGCTGTATCTTTAACGTTTTCTTGTTCGATAAGTGTAGACTGGTGTATTCACGTTTATTCTCACCACTGTTGGATAAACGTAAATTGCTGTATCTTTAACGTTTTCTTGTTCGATAAGTGTAGACTGGTGTATTCACGTTTATTTACATTATAAAAATTAATAGGCCTAATACTGGTGACTTATGATAGCTGTAAGTGTAACCATTAATCGCTGGCTTGTAAAAGGCGTTCACACTATAACAAATAGCTTTTATACGTAGAGTTCCGGCCACATTCGAGTTTATTGTATTAGCCAGCTCAGAGAGCTGTGGATTGAAAGAAATGTTAATACAAGGTCAACGGTGGATATAACGAATACAATGTGGTTGGAATACTATTATTATACACTCTTGCTAATACTGTAATCTTATGACAAATATAATTTTGATTTTCCGTATGATTTTTTATAACCAGTAATATACATAAACCTATTATTCCTAAATCTTTATTATATGACAATAAATTGTTTTCACCTGTTATACAAAATTTTAAACAAATTATTAAAGTTTTTCTTATATTCATCTTTATATGTTTATTTCTTTCCGATTTCAAGTTTACATTAGTTGTTTTTTTTTAATTTTCATTAATAGCTTTTGTTGCAATATTTGCTTTATCTGTTTTATTATCCTGATGTATTATTATTACATTCTTACCAAAATAATTGTTTTGCAATTAATTTTAACTGCGGTCAAGAACGTCGCTCAGAGCAAGCCTGAGTGACTATAAAAATGACGAGTTTTGTGTAAGTAATAACAGTTCATTTAATGAATAACATTCAGCTCTAATTTTACTGTGATCAACGCAGTAGCTTCCTTTGATCAGAAGTTAATATTAGTTTAATTTGTACTGACGGATAATAAAATACAGATATAAAGGTTAGGGTTAAAACGATACAATTTGAGGTCCTAACATTCCCCATCCAGGTGTTACAACAGATAACCAGTATAAGTACATCATTGTAGGTATAACACAATTTTATATGCAAAAACGGCTCGTTTGGGTTGAGAAAATATTTCAAATAGAAGAGCGAACAACGTTTCGACCTTCTTCGGTCATCGTCAGGTTCACAAAGAAAGAGGTAACTGACCGGAAAAAACCCAAAAACAACCAACAGAAAGAAGACAACTTAGATAATTTTATTGACATCCAACAGCCAAACTTCCCAGGTAAAATTACAAATTTATATTTTCCAGAAACACCTAAAAACAACATCTTAAACGATTTTTTCAAAGAATTTTCTTACAAAACCATCAACATAATTTCACAAAACAGAAAACTAAAAAAACAACCTTACAAAAAGAGACATTAAAAACCTAAAACAAGACAGAAACATAAAAATTCTAAAAGCAGATAAAGGTAACGCTATAGTAATAATGAACACGAATGAATACATACAAAAAATGAATAACATCCTATCAGACACGAACAAATTTAAACCAATACACACAAATCCAACAAAGACACATGAGACGCAACTGAACAAATTACTACTACAAATGAAAAAAGCCAATAGCAAATATACGGCATCCCCAAACCTCATAAACCAGATTGTCCATTACGACCAATAATGTCCACATATGAATCGTTTAATTACAATCTTGGTAAATACATAGCATGGGCATTCTCCAAATATGTAACATCAGCCTGCTCATTCATCAAAGACTCTTTTAATTTCAAGTCTAATCTAAATCAACTTAATCATAAAGCCTTAATGGCCAGTTTCGATGTTATATCCCTCTTTACAGAAGTTCCAACAACAGAAGCTTGCAAGATAGCCTGAGAACTCTATATCCGAGACCCTAACCCAATTATAGACATTCCCAGTAACCAGTTAGCAACCCTCATAGAATTCACCACAAACTTCATGTTCAACAACCAAAACTATATACAAACAAATGGCCTAAGCATGGGCAACCCAGTATCACCAGTTCTAGCCAATATTTTTATGACACAAATTGAAACACAAGCAATTAATACAGCATTACATCCACCACTATACTGGTACAGATATGTAGATGACACGATTGCTGGATTCAAATCTACAGAACACAAACTTAATTTTTTCAATCACATTAACTCTATACATCCCAACATTAGCTTCACATGTGAACAGGAAGAAAGCAATCAAATATCATTTCTTAACCTCAAAATTATAAGAACCGACGCACAATTAAAAACAGAAAAACACCGAAAAATCACCCACACTGGACTATACATTCCTTGGGACTCAGCACATGAAACAAAACAAAAACTCAACATACTAAGAAACCAGATAAACACAGCCATAAAACTATGCTCACCAGATAAAATTAACGGTGAATTAGACAAAATAAAACAATACTTTATCAACATCAATAAATTTCCTCCACAAACCGTAGAAAACATTATACGCAGACACCTAGACAGAAAGCAAAATCAACCAACAAAAGTAAATATATCTCACGAAACCATATACTGTTGTATACCATATATTCCTGACATCAGCAAACAAATAACCAACATTTGGAAAAAACTAGAAACAAAATATAACATTCCAGTTAATACTAAATTTATTCAAAAACCAGGCACAAAACTGAGGTCTATACCATGTAAGAACTACACTGACAAACACCACACCAACATTATTTATAAAATACAATGTGATAACTGTCACGACTTCTATATTGGAGAAACAAGTAGAAAAATGGAAACCAGATTCAAAGAACATAAAAAGTCACCTTCACACGTTTTCGAACACTGCAAGTCAAATGAACACAACATAACCATAGAAAACACTAAATTACTAAATAAAGAAATAAACATAAACAAACGCAAAATTAAAGAAGCCTTACTTATACAACAACTTAAACCAAAAATAAACCAATATAAAGGAACGTCATTATACCTATATTAATATTATAGATAAAATTATATATTCAAACATCTAATCCCGCCCTCTAAATTACCACACTCAGTTACACAACCCCTTCCAAACATGTGGTCAGCTTCCGGTCAGTTACCTCTTTCTTTGTGAACCTGACGATGACCGAAGAAGGTCGAAACGTTGTTCGCTCTTCTATTTGAAATATTTTCTCAACCCAAACGAGCCGTTTTTGCATATAAAATTCTCAACAAGTGGGTTTCTCGACATCACTGATAGGTATAACACAGATGGCCAGTAGATTATGGTCGGTAGAACTCAGATGACCAGTTACACTTCGTGTGGAAGGAATTCTTTTAATGTTTTCACTTTACCGAATTCATTTGGAAAAGTATTTTTAAACAATCAGTATACGTGCATAGATTAACGTGCGTTAATGTACGGCACGACTTTCAATGATAACATATCTTTAAATACATCTCTTAACTCATTTTAAAAATCGCATTGTCTACACGCATGCGTGTGAAAACATTAAATATTCGGTCGAATATCGAGATTTCTGTGCAAATAATGTACGTAAAACACTAACTGTCACTAGAATAATTATATGTTCAGTTGATCATTTCAAATAAAAGAATTAGTTCAGTAATTATATAAGTTTCAGGAATGAAATCTGTAAGTTTATAATCATGAATGTTTTAAAGACAATTTCAAACTATCTGAACGTCTTACAATACACTACGAAACAAAATTTCTCTGGTTTATTATTTTTTGATGTTATTTGCTTGCTTAGTCAGCATTCTCGGTAAGATGGCGGCTCTGGCCAATCGCAGAAGGCAGATTTTTATTAAATCGATTGATTCAGCTCCATGGAGCGAGGCGGCCTTTTCGTCTCGCCACCAGATAAGAAGTGACTTAAAAATATGGCATTATAAAGTCATCCGACTATGACATCACACCCTTCCGAACTGCTGGGTGGACCGGGCGTTATAAGTGTCACCTTACCAGCCTGGTGGTGAATTACATATTATTCTCACAACCGCACTGCTTAGCTGTTTATCGCAGCCAGTTCAGATGTTTAAAAGATAATTCACTTTAATGGTCCATACTACAATCGTTTGTTTGAAGTTATGCACAAAGATACACAATGTGTTGCCTGTGCTCTCCTCATTACGAGTATCGAAACTCATTTCTAGAGTTCTAAGACCGCAGACATACTGCTGTGCTGGCTATAAAATCATCGTTATATAACTATTAGAGGTAATTATAAACCAGATAAAAAATTACAACACAGAATATTAATTAAGTTTGCGATACCATGGGGAACGGTTAGGATTTGTCATGTCAGAGGGCGTTTGTTTCGCATCTCGTTGCTACCTCTATACGCTCTCCTTATTTGGTGACTTGGATATGTAAGTTCTTAAGCCTTCCTAACACAACGGATTATTGTCTCCTCCATCTAGCTTAAACTTCGAGGGTTATTTGAGAAGTATATAATACTCCGGAAGACGTTCTTGAGGTTTATTAAACTTACTTATGTAGCAATACAGATGGCGCACTAAACTAACCTTACGACATTTTGATAAATATTGGCTTAAAATATGAGTTATTTTATAGCACGAGTAAACACTGTTCTCCGTTATCCAGGAATTCTCCGTTTACGATTGTGTTACCGAGTTATACGTCTATTTAGCGAAGATCACGTAATAATCGAAAAACGACACCCATTGTAGGATATATTAGAGATTACTTCAATATGTCAGATAAATTCAGAAAGGAAAAAAAATGTAAGAAAAATTCACACAAACAAGTAAATTCACACAAACATATATACCACATCTTCTCTAGTATGACTTTGTTTTTGAATTTCTCACAAAGCTACACGAGGGCTATCTGCGCTAGCCATCCATAATTTAGCAGTGTAAGACTAAAGAGTACACAGCTAGTCATCATCACCCACCGCCAACTCTTGGGCTACTCTTTTACCAACGAATAGTGGGATTGACCGTCACATTATAATGTCCCCACGGCTGAAAGGGCGAGCGTGTTTGGTGAAAAGGGGATTCGAACCCTTAACCCACCTTGCCATGCCAAGCCTCTCTACTAAGAGACTGATGAATTGAATCACCTTATGGACGCAAGTATCAAAGCTTAGAAGTATTATCGATTGGTTTAAAATTTTGTGAAGAAACAGAACATAAACAAATATAATAAAATACAAATGAATGATGTTTATAAAATTAACCAGGTGGCGCCACCATCATATTAATGACATATGCTAAATTAATTTCAAGTTATCCAACAATAACTTTCCTCTATATATATGTGTGTGTGTGTGTGTTTGGTTGTTTAGTGGGAAGTCAGTAGGCTAATAACGTTAAAAATCATGTTTCGATACCCGTGGTGGAGAGAACACAGGTAGCTAATTATGCAGCATTGTGCTTCATTATAAACGATTTTTTAAATGTTTTTTTCAGCTTTTCGATTTAATCTAGCAAAAATCTAATCGTGGCTCAGAGTTGGAACATGCCATTCAAGAAGCATGATGATCCAAGCGTTTGTTTGATAAACAGTCAATTGTTTCTTTTATATACATATATATATATATCTTCTTTTCTTCAAGAAAATTACAAGTTCGTTTATAATTAGTACCAGATTTTTGTGGGCGTGATGTGGCAATCACTAAAACAGTCATTACGTAAATAAACCCTCGAAAGAACTTGCTTGGTTGAGATGTGACGTCAGTTTGTTGGTTAGTAAGTTATTACTAAGCTTGAAACTCAGATCAGTGATCTTTCAACAGAGAGTCTGCTTGTTGGAAAACTGGATCCAAGGTTACTTGCCAAAAGACTGGATCCAAGTTTACATGTCAGAATAATGGATCCAACCTTGCTTGTCTGAAGATTATGTCCAAGTTTGCTTACCAAAAGACTGAATCCAAGGTTACTTGTCAGAATAATGGATCCAACCCTGCTTGTTAGAAGACTGGATCCAAGTTGAATTGTCAGAATAATGGATCCAACCTTGCTTGTCTGAAGATTATGTTTAAGTTTGCTTACCAAAAGACTGGATCCAAGGTTACTTGTCAGAATAATGGATCCAACTTTGCTTGTCAAAAGAATGAATCCAGCTTTGCTTGCCAGAAGACTGAATCCATTGTAAAGAAATGTCACAAGAAACGTAAGGAAAATTTTTTTAAAAGTAACCAATTTATTCTTTCAAACAGCGTATCAGATGCAAATCTTCACGCCAAAGGTGCGAAAAACAGGGAATCAATAACCGTGGTGGGCAAAGCACAAATAAGCCATTTTGTCGCTGAGCGCTTAACAGCAACAAGCCAACTGTCACAAACCAGCGCTAATGTATTTTCGCCATCTAATGGAAAATTGAAGTACTGGAATAAATATATATTTTTATCGAGATATTCCCTCAATTGTTTTTAAGTGCTCGAAATCCACACAGACAAAGAAATGCTTCCCATATACGAAGTTTCACCAAAGTAAAAAGCAACAGTTTCAAGCATGGCTGATTCGGTTATTAAAACAGTAGATATCTAAAAAGGCAAAGAAAACAGAAGATATTTCTATTCGCTTACCGCCAAATGTTGCATCACATAATTTTACGGTTCAGTTGAACCGATGGTGCTCATTTCACAGTATTTACTTCGCAGCTATCAGTCAATAGCTGTTGAGACGCACATAACTCATGCTGAAAAACACCTGGAGGAAATAAAGGTATCGAAAACCATTTCCCTTCGTTCTATAACTTTCTTTGTTTTCCACTGTTGAAGTTGTGCAAATTGAAGGTTAAAACTTTCTCTCTCTTATCATAAGACACATTGACGAGCGGATAAGTAAACAGTTAAAGGTGGTGTTGATAATTATTAAAACAAATTGATCTATTTTTCTACGTTCTATCCTGTAGTTCTGTTTTAATTTTACTCGAATAATGTATGTTTACAACCATGAAACAAAATTTCCTAGCACACACTAAAGAGTGAAAAAGTGACGTCATAACAGATACCTAAAGGTAAAGGAACATTTTTAAATCAAACAAGATTCCCAGCAGATTGTCCGATATGACTTTGTTATAAGAAAACACACACACTGACACAAGATTCCCAGCAGATTGTCCGATGTGACTTTGTTATAAGAAAACACACACACTGACACAAGATTCCCAGCAGATTGTCCGATGTGACTTTGTTATAAGAAAACACACACACTAACACAAGATTCCCAGCAGATTGTCCAGTGTGACTTTGTTATAAGAAAACACACACACTGACACAAGATTCCCAGCAGATTGTCCGATGTGACTTTGTTATAAGAAAACACACACACTGACACAAGATTCCCAGCAGATTGTCCGATGTTACTTTGTTATAAGAAAACACACACACTAACACAAGATTCCCAGCAGATTGTCCAGTGTGACTTTGTTATAAGAAAACACACACACTAACACAAGATTCCCAGCAGATTGTCTAGTGTGACTTTGTTATAAGAAAACACACACACTGACACAAGATTCCCAGCAGATTGTCCGGTGTGACTTTGTTATAAGAAAACACACACACTAACACAAGATTCCCAGCAGATTGTCCGGTGTGACTTTGTTATAAGAAAACACACACACTAACACAAGATTCCCAGCAGATTGTCCGGTGTGACTTTGTTATAAGAAAACACACTCCACTGAAACAAGATTCCCAGCAGATTGTCCGATGTGACTTTGTTATAAGAAAACACACACACACTGAAACAAGATTCCAAGACAGAATTAAAAATGTTTGTAATCAACACATGCCATTACGACCCTCTTAGAGAAAGAAAACAAATCTTGAGAAGAACCAGGAAGAAAACCACCAACACACAGATATATTTACATGTGTAAAAGGTTTCCCTAAAATGTAAAACATCATAACTTTAAAAAAAGTGTTCAAAAGTACAACAGTGACTGTAACTAACTGTCAAACCACCTTAATATGGACTCCAGTAAGTACACTGGAGATCAGCAACACTAAGCGACAAGTAGAACTGGGGACAGCAACAAGTATAGGACGAGTAGAACTGGGGACAGCAACAAGTATAGGACGAGTAGAACTGGGGACAGCAACAAGTACACAAGGACTAGTAGAACTGGGGACAGCAACAAGTACAGAAGGACTAGAAGAACTGGGGACAGCAACAAGTACAGAAGGTTTGGGAATATCGAGTTATCTACAGTATTTCGTAATGCCAAAGTAGAAAGTAAAATGGATATGAATCACACATGAGAAGAAAAATAAAAGCCTTTGAAGTGATAACATCCTTGGACACACTGCTTAGACATTCGAATAATTAATCAACTCCAGTCCCGTCCTATTGAACTTGTTATATCTGCAAGATAACATGCTAGAAATAATTCAGAGGGTATATTTAATATCTTCATTACGAAAATCTGTCGTGACGTCACAATATCTAAATAAATAAATATGGCGTGAAAGTCTTCAAGACAAAGTCGCATATCACGTGACTTTATCTGTTTACAATTTCATAAGGTTTACAACGAACTTCAGAAAGTGTGAGTGGAAGTGAATTAACGTTTTGAAATATACAAAGAATTAATTTACCTTTCTAAAATGTCCTTACTATGGAAAGTGTGTGAACTTTTCAAATAGTGATAGACTGTTGTTTATAAAAGTGGTGAGACAAAAAGTATGAAGGCTAAAATGAGTTTGTAACGAATCATAAAGTAAAATGTGAAGGAGCTAATTAGTGTGTGAAGGTTATCTGCAGTGTTAGTGTGAAGGATATCTGTAGTGTTATATCTCCTTTCAACAAACGAATTTAAAAATAAAAACTTCATCGATTTGATAAGTGACCTGAAAAATTAAAACTTTAATATTCACGATTATTTTTTGTTTTGAATTTCGCGCAAAGCTACACGAGGGCTATCTGCACTAACCGTCCCTAATTTAGCAGTGTAAGATTAGAGGGAAGGCAGCTAGTCATCACCACCCACCGCCAACTCTTGCACTACACTTTTACCAACAAATAGTGGGATTGACCGTCACATTATAACGCCCCCACGGCCGAAAGGGCGAGCATGTTTGGTGCAATAGGGATTCGAACGTGCGACCCTCAGATTACGAGTCGAACGCCTTAACCCACCTGGCCTTATCTAAATTTCTACTAAAGTCTTATGTCGAACTTTATAAACCACCTTTAAAATGCTGAGAAACATACAAATACGTTTCTAGAATGTACTTATTTACAATTACTTATAAATAGTTCGTATTATCTAAATATTTTGAAATCACTTAGACTGTTCTAACGACGTTCTTACAACAATCTACATTTACTAGTTCTGTAAATGTACACGTTCTTACAACAGTCCACTTTCACTAGTTCTGAAAATGTACACGTTCTAACAACAGTTCACTTTTACTAGTTCTGTAAATGTACACGTTCTTACAACAGTCCACTTTTACTAGTTCTGTAAATGTACACGTTCTAACAACAGTCCACTTTTACTAGTTTTAGACAGGTATACATTCTCACAACAATCTACTTTATTAGTTTTGTTTGTGTATACATTCTCACAACAATCTACTTTTATTAGTTTTGTTTGTGTATACATTCTCACAACAATCTACTTTTATTAGTTTTGTTTGTGTATACATTCTCACAACAATCTACTTTTATTAGTTTTGTTTGTGTATACATTCTTACAACAGCCCACTTTTACTAGTTTTAGATAAGTATACATTCTCACGGCAGTCTACTTTTATTAGTTTTGTTTGTGTATACATTCTCACAGCAGTCTACTTTTATTAGTTTTGTTTGTGTATACATCCTTACAACAGCCCACTTTTACTAGTTTTAGATAGGTATACATTCTCACGGCAGTCTACTTTTATTAGTGTTGTTTGTGTATACATTCTCAAAACAATCTACTTTTATTAGTGTTGTTTGTGTATACATTCTCACAACAATCTACTTTTATTAGTTTTGTTTGTGTATACATTCTCACAACAATCTACTTTTATTAGTTTTGTTTGTGTATACATTCTTACAACAGCCCACTTTTACTAGTTTTAGATAAGTATACATTCTCACGGCAGTCTACTTTTATTAGTTTTGTTTGTGTATACATTCTCAAAACAATCTACTTTTATTAGTGTTGTTTGTGTATACATTCTCACAACAATCTACTTTTATTAGTTTTGTTTGTGTATACATTCTCACAACAATCTACTTTTATTAGTTTTGTTTGTGTATACATTCTTACAACAGCCCACTTTTACTAGTTTTAGATAAGTATACATTCTCACGGCAGTCTACTTTTATTAGTTTTGTTTGTGTATACATTCTCACAGCAGTCTACTTTTATTAGTTTTGTTTGTGTATACATCCTTACAACAGCCCACTTTTACTAGTTTTAGATAGGTATACATTCTCACGGCAGTCTACTTTTATTAGTTTTGTTTGTGTATACATTCTCACAACAATCTACTTTTATTAGTTTTGTTTGTGTATACATTCTCACAACAATCTACTTTTATTAGTTTTGTTTGTGTATACATTCTCACAACAATCTACTTTTATTAGTTTTGTATGTGTATACGTTCTAACAACAGGACACTTACTAGTTTTGTATGTGTGTACATATCCTGTGGACTAAATGTAATATTCGAAAACTGTAGAACTCAGTTGACTGACATTTGGTGCAAGTCTGCTGATAGGTTAAAAGATATTTTATTTGTCAGTTGTCCTAGTCTGGTCCTGATATAACCTGAAGTAATCATAGAAGATAAAACAGTGACAAAAGTATTCATGTACAAACCACAAATTGTAGATAAAGCTAAAGAGTAAAAAAAAATGTAAGTTTGTGTTCGTTATGGAGAAGTATTAATTGGATTATATTACAAACCAAGTAAACTGTTCCTTCCCTCGAAGTGGTAAGCCTGATCGCAGGCGTTAAGGACGAATGTTAATATAACTGTACAACAAGCCAACTGTATGAGACGTTAGGGTAAAATCTTAGCAAGTAGTTACAATTTAATACACACAAGCTTAACGTAAGATAGGTAAAATCAAGACAGCGAAATCAAGTGAAATCTATGAAATGCCATTCTAGTTTAAATATTACTCATAAATTCCTTTTCTGTCGATAGATGGCAGCGTTTGATCACGCCATCCCTGTAAATCACCTCTTGTAGCTAGCTGATCGTTTATAGTATTTTTCGAAACGAAATCCGAGGGTCGTGAGTTCGAATCCTCATCGCACTAAACATGCTCGCCCTTTCAGCCATAACAGCGTTATAATGTTACGGTCAATCTTACTATTCGTTAGTAAAAGAGTAGCCCAAAAGTTGGCGGTGGGTGGTAAGGACTAACTGCCTTCCCTCTAGTCTTACACTGCTAAATTATGGACGGCTAGTGCAGATATCCCTCGAGTAGTTTTGCGCGAAATTCAAAACAAACAAACAGATAAATGAATTGTGAAAAGTATCACAATTCATTTGGTGCACGGTTGCGCCCTCTAATATTCGTAAACAAAGTTTATAACATAAAATGTCATTTTCTGTGTGCAATGTTTATCGACGTAACAATAACTACGATAATAAAATATTTATTAAATATCTCAAACAACTTATCAATCCGAGGTTGTAATACATTTTTACAGATCTATTAGTAATGTACTATAAACGAATCATTACATTATCTACATGATTAAGAAGTGTTGGACTGAGAGGACTCATGGGTGGTTGGCTTTTGGAATGGGTTGCCTTCGAATGTTGTAAAGGCAGTAAACTCAAAGAAGTTTAAGAAAAAGTTTGATTAGTAAATGAATTATAAGAGCTGGCTTTAAGATTATTAAAATTAAGTTGACGGTGTTGAGCAGCTGAGATGGATCAACAGAACCCATGTTGTCCCAGAACGTTACGATATGTTGCGATTGCTAAGACTAGATATAGTGAAAGATTTCCACTTGTTTTCATCCCGCACTATTTATGTATCTCTTTAAATAATCCATGAAAAGTAACCCTAAACTGCTGATGAAACTTTGAAGACAACTTACAACGTTAGATATGTACCACATCTTATTCGACGTCCTCTTCTTATGATGTTTATATATTTTAAAGCTTAAAATTTAAAACTTCGTTTCCTAAAATCTTTAGTAATTACATCAAATAAGCAGCAAACAATCGTTATCTCGAACACACTAAAACAGCTGCTAAACTGACTCCATGTTTCGTATATATTATTTTGCGTCAGATTAACAGAGACTCAACAACTATAAGAAAACTTCGTGTGTATTCCAAATCATAGTACAGTCACCAATAAAATATTTTATAACAGTTTATTTTTGCCTCCCAGTGGCATGTCTACGGATATATACAACAAGAAACCGGGTTTTGATACACGTAGTGAGCAGAGCATTGGATAGCCCATTGTGTTTAATGACAAACTAATACATTTTTATATTTTTAGAATTAGGGAAGGTTTTATCTTAAAATGTTTAGCTATAGTCTTTAACCTGTTGACTGCCAAGTATTTCAGCTGCTACAGTACAACTCTAATGCTTCTTCATTTTATAACTTTTTCGTGACGCCATTTTGGATCGAAAGTGAAACAGTTCGTAATTAGGTCAAATGCATGTATAGTGCTGACATCTAGCGTTGAAGTTAGGTATTAGTGAAAACGAATTAACTCGTACGTGGCATTGTATTACCGATTGGCATGGACGAGTTATCTCGTCTACGGCACTTAACAGGCTAAAATGTTTTAACCCTATATTTCATCCACTTTCTGATAAAGCAAAGGTTATAAAAATTGCTTCAAAGACTGTTAATATCACTACAAGAGTTTCCGAACTACAGTTCTTTATTATACAACCTAATCATTGTGAGTAGAATTTTGTAGCTTGCGTAAAAATTGGAAAAAAATAGACGACCTTTCTATAATGTATTCAAGATGTTGAGTTATTTGATATTTTAAATCCGATGTAGGAAAAATATTAAGTTTACTTTTGAAAGAAATAATAAAACCTTGTCTTTTCTGAGACGTGTTATACGTTTCATCACCAAAACATAAATTATGACGGACATTTTTATACACTTACATAAGTATGAAGGTGTGTTAACAATTATCCAATTGTCCAAACTATTCATATTGCATGTGGATTATGTGGTTTGGTTTCCAATAAAAAACACAAGTACATAAAAAGAACTGTCATGAAGTAGTTACATTGAAATACTTTTAAATATTTCACAGTAACGTTTTTTAAAGAAAACATACAAATCAGTAATTCTAAAGAGAACAATATCTGGTAGGTGGCAGCACCGTCTATGTAGAAACGATTCGGATTGTTAGCAAGTCCCCAGATCTTCACTTTACTATACGGTGTTTCTTCTTTATAACAATGTATATGAAATGGCTGAGTCACTAGACCATGTCTGTAAATATCGTGTTAAAAACTTGTTTTTTGTATTTTTCTTAATTTTCTATAATAACCTGTTCTTCTTTCTTCTGCTTTATTTTTATTACATAATAACTAAAACACCAAAACAATGGCGTCAACCAATTTCTCTGAGAGGACACAGTTTCATCATAATACTATTCTGTGAGCAAGTTTATCATTACCCCTTGAAGTCAGCTTTTTTACATAATGTCATGTTCTCATTTAGAGCTTAAAAACAGGTTGAAAAAGAAATTACCAGCCAATGATAGATGAACAATAAATATTATTGATGGAATGTCTGTTTAAACGTTGTATTAAAGCAAAAGTACAATATGTAAATGTATGGATGGTTAATATCAACCATTCATAAACAATACGCCACCCAGTAGCACAGCGCTATGTCTGTAGACCGAGACCGCTTAGAAGCTGGTTTCCACACACGTGATGGGCAGAGCACAGATAGTCTATTGCACAGCTTTGTGCTTGATTCAAAATGAAAAAAAAAAACAACGCAAAGTGACAGGCTATAAATGTCGTCTCCAGATAAGATACAAAGATACTATCCTAAATCTCCCAAGTGTAAGAAATAGGGCTCTTCCTCTAGGCATCTTCTCTCCCCTAATTTATTCGCCACCCCATGAAGAAGTACGAAATGTAACACAAATTATTTATTATAATGTTGATAGCCTTCAATCTTGTTTGGTTACATAGCCATCAAATAGCAAATTAGATTCTCATAGCATACCCATCTGTCACACCCTCTCTTTCAGGATTTGTTAAGCACCTAACATGTTTGCCCTTTCAGCAGTGGAAACCTTATAATATTACGGTTAATCCCACTAGTCGTTAATAAAAGAGTAGCCCAAGAGCTGTCAGTGGGTGGTGATGATTAGCTGCCTTCCTTCTAGTCTTTCACTGCAAATAGTTCGTCTGTAGTTTGCGTGAAATTAAAAAAACAAACATACAAATATTCCAATACATGAATATCTTTAAGTATACATTCTTTTAAACGACATTCGTATATTTATTGCGTTGTTGTATACATAGATATTGTTTTACAATTCGTAGGAGTTACTTCACAGTGAAACGTTCTAAACTTTGACGATTTATAGTTTTATTAAAAGTATCCCCGAACTTGAATGGATTGTAATTGTATAAATACAATTTCTATAATCGGACACCTGCAAGTTTATAAAAAACAAGAAAACATTTCTTTATTTTTAAATTTGAATCACTTGAGTTTAACATACGTTTTTGTTTGTCTGTGCTTACTTAAGCACGAAGCTAGACAAAATCTACCTTTCCTATTCTAGCCATGTAGGTCCACAAACAAATTAAGCTATAACGCTTAAACCTGCGTAATAATTAGGGCACATTGGATGTTGTCGTTACTAAACATATTTTCAATTGTCCAATAAAACCTAACTATTCTCGGGTAACTTAAGTGGCTTAGTTTACTCTTTAGCATTATACGAAATAAAACTTACGAACTAATAATAATAAATTTTATGACATAACATAGTATTTAGGGACAACATGGGAACTATTGGTCGGTCTCGGCTATTCCATACTCTAAGACAAACCAAAACTATTAAAAAAACTTAAAATGAATGTCTTAAAACTAGTTCGTATCATTCATAACTACTTATAAAGCTTCTGTTAAAATTCTTTTTAACTTCACTACCTCCACAGTATCTGAATACAACCCGTTCTATTGCCGACCACCCTGTTAGAAAAATAAAACTGTCTTAGGTTAAGATGGCTTTCCTTGTTAAAACTTTCGTCCGCTAGTTCTACTGTTATCACCGTAAAATATGAAGAAATGGTAAACATCAACATTATCAATTCCCTTTAAACTCTTAAACACCTCAATAAGATCCCCCAAAACTCTTCTTTTTTTCAAGATGAAATAATTTGAGAGATATTTTTAGACTCATCTTGTATGAGAACACTTCCATCCAAGCACTGTTCCAGCAACCCTTCTCTAAACCCTTTCCAGAATATCCATGTCACGCCTTAAAGTAAGGAATCCTAGATGAAATAAAAGTATTCCAAACATAGGCCTAACAGATGACCTATAATCTACTTTTATCGAATAATTTGGTATTACTACGGAAAACATAAATGATAATTTTTCGCCGAACCACTTATTGAAAGAACCTGTTAAGACATATACATAATATAATGTTATTTGTTTATGAATTAAACAAATTTATTTTCAAAACGAAATAACAACAGACTCACGATCAATTGAGATTCTCTTTCAAATGAAATATTTAAACCACGTCTGTATTGTTGAATAACGGCCTCTGCCGTCGAGCGGTGAGTTAACTTATTTATAAATCTAAATTCCGTGTTTTGTGTAACCATGGTGGTTAAAGTTTTAAATATTGTTCTAAATCAAACAAACAGATAGAAATGATGCGTGGTTTCTAGTTATTTTCAGGCATTTTTTTAATTTCAAAAATAAATAATGGCTTATTACAGAACTGTACATTTGTTTCCAAATTTATTACGCGCTAGTTTAATTTTGATCATAAAAAAACAAATAAATTATGCTTCAACTAAAAATGTTCCATCAACAGAAGTATCTAATAATCGCCAACATATAACGAAAACCTTACACTTCATCTTGTGTAAGTATGTGTGGTCTCTCGCAAACTTTCTGAAGTGTAAACTAAAAGGCTTAACACCAAACTCAGTAATAATAGAACTGCTCTGCGAACAAAGGTAAAAGGCTTAGAATTAAATATAACTTTCTCTAAGCGTCAGTAATGTATTACTTATTTAATCTACAATACATAGTTTTTCAACTAATACGTCAGTTAAGTTGTAATGCTTTACAGATAATACCTTTTAAAAAAGGCTTAAATAAGTTTTTATAAATGAAATGTTATTACCTTATAAGACTTAAAAGAACTTCAGAAAATTATATAGTAATTACATTTGTTTGCTTGTTAAGTAATTTTTCGCAATGTTGCTTTTAAAGAATTATTTGCATATAACCATCCCTAATTTAGAAATGATGCCTAGTCAACAATACCAATCGTTATGATTTCGAAAGGATGCTTAATCAACAGCATCAACCGTCTATTAATGGGCTTCCTTTGTTTAGTCATATAGCAGAATAACTCTAGATGTGTGGAGTATAATTTTGACACAATAAATCACGCGCTCTCAAATTCACACTTCATAAAGACCACACTAGGCCTCTATGTATAAAACAGGTTTATTGTACAGGTATCTAAAATGTTTTTGTATGGCTTAATAACATTCAACTCGTGTCATCTTTTTACTTCACAGTTCACTGTTTTTTATTAGTTTTCTAGGCATATGTACATATATTTACTAGAGCTAAGTAATTTAATATTTAACTTATAGCTTGTGTTCTAGCCTGGTCAGTTCTAGGTTGCTATCTCCCACAGCGACATTTCTACAGACTCACAAGACCAGAAACTGGGTTTCTATACCCATGGTGAGCAAACAGTTGATAGCCCTAGGTGTAACTTTAAAGTTAAACTCCAGTCTAAGATGCTTCACTCTAAAAAAAAAGAATAAACAAAGATAGTAAAAAGGTTAAAATTCCAGAGCTGTCAAGCAACGTAGAAGACATGCAGTGTCTACACGCACACCGTCTGCGTTATATGTTCCTCGTTTTAAAGTTTCGATGAATAACTAACTGTTAAATAACCAGTTTTGCTACTTGTTCATTTATCAAATGCATGGTTTGGTTTCGGGAACAGTTTGTCAGACAGTTTCTCGTCCAGTAAAGTTTGTCTCGGCTCACTTGAAGAGTACGTGGCACTTGTGTCATGTCTTAAACGAGATAACTGCATACTGTTGTAAACAACGAAACAGTTAAATTATTCACTAAGACATCCTCTGATTACCTATCACTTTGGATCTCGACAGACCCTAACTTGATGTCTGAAGTGGAACGCTTGAAACGGATCGTCCCTATTTAAACTTTGTTACAGGACAGTCTCGTGACATATAATTTTGACTAAACGCGTAAATTAGTGGAAAGTTTCTTCATTCAACCATCAGACGGGAAAGATTTAGAGAGGAAATTGGGGTACTGTTCTTATGGGAATTTTTCATGTCCGCAAGTCGTGATGCCTTCTCGCGTGATAAGTGTAATTACAATCTATAATCCGTTAACAAAATTTATATATGAGTTTTGTCAGTGAAGGTGTCTGCCACTAAGTACTGATTATCGTGACAACGTTTCTAGAGGAAATATGTAAACACGTGTCAAAAGAACTGTTGAAACTCAGATGTAACTTTTATTATCGTATTTTTTTCCCACTTACGAGACATTCTTATGCAGTTTCTGTACTACAATATAAACGTATTTTGTTTATGAGCACAAAATTACACTATCTGCACTTTGCCTACTGTGTGTATCGAACCCAGTATGAAGTGTTATAAATCTTCAAAGGGCTGCTGAATCGATGATGTAGTAAAGAAAATATAAATTATCATGATTATTATAATGACGCCATAACAGGCATTTTATAAGTATATTTGTCGTGACCTGTTAATTTTAAGCTTGTTATGCAATTCTCTGGCCACTGCTGTGTTTGTTGTGTCTCAGCCGACCTGATGAGCTCTGGATTGAGCGAAACGCGTCGTCGGTAATGGGTATGATAAATGTGGTTTGGTTGGAATATTATTATATACAATCTTCTAATTCGTGGAAATGCCTAAGAGACAAAATTAATAATGTAGCGTTCAAAAATGTTATAAACACAATGCTAATCTGTTGTGATGAGCATAACTGTAATTATTCTACGACGGTTTGTGAAAGTTGTTCATACAATATAAACAACTCCTGTCATGTTAATGAGAAGTAGGTAAATTATGATATTTTTAGAGTATTTGGATTACATGTTTACGTTTCCAGTCTTAATATAACTATAGATACAACTGGGCCTAAAGTAGCGACCTAAATAGATACTTCAGTTTGTTTTGTTTTTTTGGAATTTCACACAAAACTACACAAGGGCTATCTGCGCTAGACGTCCCTAATTTAGCAGTGTAAGACTAGGGGGAAGGCAGCTAGTCATCACCACCCACCACCAACTCTTGTGCTACTCTTTTAACAAAGAATAGTGGCATTGATCGTCACATTATAACGCCCCCAACGCTGAAAGGGCGAGCATGTTTGGCGCGACCCTCAGACTACGAAGCACGCGCCTTAACGCGCTAGGCCATGCCAGGCCTGATACTTCAGTTTTTTATGTTCTTTACTTTCTTAAACAATTAATTGTTTAAACATAGACCTAGTAAATGTTGGCAAGGTTTTAATATTTATGTGTGACATAAACCTTACAATAAGAATAATATTATAGTGTTTCTAAAAACAGCAGAGGTCACAGCAAAAGCTAAATTGTAAGAACAATCAAGAACCCCTTAGCAGACAGAGCAGTAGCTTAATAAATACAGGAATATTCATTAATCCTGCGAAAGAAATAGCAATGTTCTGATGAGTAGATAAGGCTGTTACTGAATAAAATAAAAGTTAACATGAATATCAGCCATAGTCAGTTATTCAAAACAAAGAACATTTTAGAGACAATATGAAAATTAAACAGATATACTTATTTAATTATAAATAAAATAATAAATGTAAATAAGATTTACTTATTTAATTATAAATAAGATAATAAATATAAATAAGATATACTTATTTAATTATCAATAAGATCGTTGCGAACTTTTTATTTTTCGTTAACTTCGTAATTCATATGTATGAGAAGTTTATATATAAAAATATTAGTCCTAGAAATTATTCAATTCCGAATATTCTAATTACACACAGCCTTTCCTAATTATGCTCCAATTTCTCCAGACCCATAATAATGATGTTTCTCGAGAGAATGAATGTTTAAACTCCTTAATCGAATTTTTTTTTCGCTCCATTTATTACAATTAGAGCAGATGCAGGAAGAAGAAACTCCTTGTTAGGCCTAATGTCAACCGTGTCTATAAATTTTTAATTACGCTGCCTACCTGATTTACTACGTCTATAGCAAGTTACTGCACCGATTACTCAACAAACACACAATTTTACGACATGTTTTGAAAGAATAAATGTTGTAGTTTCTCTGCTTGCTCTCGAATTATCCGAATTATAGTGGAGAGCTAAGATGTGACGTAAGAGCTGTGGCACATCACACATAAAATGTCTTATCAACGAGTCCCCAGCTGGGATAGCGTTAAGTCTTCGGATTCACAACGCTAAATTCAGGGGTTTGATTACCCTCGGTGGACACAGCAGACAGCTTGGTGTGGCTTTGTTATAAGAAAAAAAAACGCACACACACCTGTCAACGAAGTATGATAGATACGTATGTGCTGTCACTGAGTTGTTACCAAAAGTAAAAAAAATACTTAAATGTACAAATGTTTAGGCTTACGAGCACCTGATATTTTTTTTTATAAACAACGTTTCGACACGTTTCATGGATTTAATACGGTTTTCAGTTTGAACCAAGCATGGAATAGAATTATTCAGAGGTAACAGAATCCAAAGATTTTATCTGGTTTTGAATATTTTTTATTTATTCGTAAATTCTTGACTTTGCCCGATGTTTATAAAATGGTTTGAAACCCAAATGTTGATGGAATTAGAAAGTAATGTTTGATTTATTCCGTATCTAAATTGAAAAATGGATTTTTTATATTTAATAAAATATATAGCTGAGGGTCACGTGACGGTTTGTTATGAAGAATTAAATTAAAGAAAATGTTCAAGTTTCTAGAAAGACACAAAACGGGCTGTCTGAACTGTGCCCACCATATGATAGTTTGATGATGTAGCTTATACCATGTTTCAGTTATTATCACATATTATGATGTAGTCACGTTTCAGTTGTTATCACATATTATGATGCAGTCATGTTTCAGTTATTACCACATATAATGATGTAGTCATGTTTCAGTTATCATATATTATGATGTAGTCGTGTTTTAGTTATTATCATATATGTTGCTGTAGTCATGTTTCAGTTATCATATATTATGATGTAGTCATGTTTCAGTTATTATCACATATTATGATGTAGCCACGTTTCAGTTATTATCATATATTATGATGTAGTCATGTTTTAGTTATTATCACATATTATGATGTCATGTTTCAGTTATTATTATATATTATGATGTAGTCATGTTTCAGTTATCATATATTACGATGTCATGTTTCAGTTATCACATATTACAATGTCATGTTTCAGTTATCACATATTATGATGTAGTCATGTTTCAGTTATTATCCCATATTATGATGTAGTCATGTTTCAGTTATTATCATATATTAATGTTGTCGTGTTTTAGTTATTGTCACATATTATGATGTAGTCATATTTTAGTTATTTTCATATATTAATTTTTCTTTGAAACATTATTCATTACATTACTAATTAAAATGACACCTGATTTATAATTCGATCATTTTTTTAAAAATTAGATTGAATATTTTTTGAATATTTTGAGAAGGTGTGTTTGTTTTCTTATAGCAAAGCCACATCGAGCTATCTGCTGAGTCCACCGAGGGGACTCGAACCTCTGATTATAGAGTTGTAAATCCGTTTTAGAAGATAGCATATTTCTCGTCCCAATCAGTGTCAGCAAAACGATAAAGACTGAACACAACAGAAACAGACTGTTAACCATTTATATGTTAATAAGATGTTATCAAACATCTATTTTCGTTTGTGAACGTGTTCCACTCTCAAAGTAACTCTCTTAATGGTTATTAGCAAAATCAAAAGCAACAAGTGAATTAGGTTTTAACTCCACCAGCCAGTCGAACAACGAATATAAAATTAGTTTTAAACCTTAGAGATTGTTTGATAATAATAATAATAGGTTTATTTTGTTTTATTATAATGACTAGAAACATCCGGAACGGTTTTGTTTTACCTTTCGTACATGGGAAAACTGAACAAGAAAAGCGAGTCTACGTAAGAAATAACCTAATTTCACTTCTCCCCAAGGACCTGCGCCCTGCTTAATACGTTATTATATTACTGCCGTTTAAACAAAAACAACACACACACCAAGGAACCAGAGTTGCACATTCAGCCATTAGAGCAGTTTATTAGTGAAGTACTTAAGTTGCACTTTACCAGAAAGCTAATGTAATCCCTTGCGTATTTAGACCAATTGAGTTGGACATGTTTACAACAGGGTGGATAGGGTTCTCTCGAAGAAGATAGTATGGTATTAAACTTTGGTGAGATTAGAAATATTAAGAGCTAATACATTACAAAAGTAAAATTAAAAGAGATTTACTGCTACTAAAATAACTCCAAGAACTCAAGGTCCCCGGCATGGCCAGGTGGGTTAAGGTATTCGATTCGTAATCTGAGGGTCGTGTGTTTGAATCCCCATCACACAAAACATGCTTATCCTTTAGTCATGGGAGTGTTATAATGTTACGATCAATCCTAATCTTCGTTGGTAAAAGAGGAGCCCAAGATTTGGCGGAGGGTGGTGATGACTAGCTGCCTTCCATATAGTCTTACACCGCTAAATACTAGGGATAGATAACACAGGTAGCCCTCGTGTAGCTTTGCGCGAAAAATAAACAAAACCAATAACTCAAAGGATGTTGAAGTTAATAAATTCTTTGATAACATTCTAATCGTGCTTGTTTTGCTGCTATAGGTCCGGTTTCCCTAAGTATATAACCTGTCATATCAACTGTTGGTATCTTGATTTTCTTGGAGCAAAGTTCAGTGGCTAATTTATTTTTTACCAAAACTTTTAAAACTATACATTGAAATAAGTCACGTTTTATGAAGCTCTATATAACCTCATTCTGACAGCTACAGTTTCGATCACGAAATCCAAACCACGTTCTTCTCGGATTTACAGTTTCAAATATAAAATATGATATTACGTCATTCTGAAAACTACATTTTCGAACATGAAATACAATATTACATCATTCTAAGAACTACATTTTCGAACATGAAACACAATATTACGCCATTCTGAGAACTACATTTTTGAACATGAAACACAATATTACGCCATTCTGAGAACTACATTTTCGAACATGAAACACAATATTACGCCATTCTGAGAACTACATTTTCGAACATGAAACACAATATTACGCCATTCTGAGAACTACATTTTCGAACATGATATACAATACTACGTCATTCTAAGAACTAACATGAAATTCTGATATTTTTATTTGGTTAAGATACGTTCATATGAATTTAAGAAGTCCAGATATTCGAGGATATTTGTAGTGTATGAAAAACATTACAGAATCAAATCTCTAAATTTCTTATATCAGGTAAAAATGTTTAACAAAGTGTAAATACCTGTGGTTTAGTTTTCACATTTTTAGAGGATTCCCAGGTTACATCTGGCCCAGAGCAGTTATAACATTCATTAATTGATTGTTACCATATTTCAGAACCAGAAACGGGTCACAATAACACGTTTAATCTAACAAACGTTTAACAACTGGCTTTTATCTTGACTCATCTGTAAAAACTAGAGTAACCTGAACCTGCAGCTACCAAACTCGAACCTGTTCATCAGAAATAGAAACATAAATCTTGACTCACTCATTCATTACAAGTGGAGACATGAAACCTTGGCTAACCTGTTGATCACAAGTGGAGACATGAAACCTTGGCTAACCTGTTGATCACAAGTGGAGACATGAAACCTTGAATGCTTGTAAAAACTACACTGACAAACACCACACCAACATTATTTATAAAATACAATGTGATAACTACCACGACTTCTATACTGGAGAAACAAGTAGAAAAATGGAAACCAGATTCAAAGAACATAAAAAGTCACCTTCACACGTTTACGAACACTGCAAGTCAAATGGACACAACATAACCATAGAAAACACTCAAATACTAAATAAAGAAACAAACATAAACAAACGTAAAGTTAAAGAAGCCTTATTTATACAACAACTCAAGCCCAAAATAAACCAATTCAAAGAAACACCTTTATACCTATATTAATAAATATAATCAAACATCTAAGCACGCCCTCAACATTCCTACACTCTGTTACACAACCCCCTTTGAACATGTGATCAGCTACCGGTCAGTAGTCCTTTCTTTCTTTGTGAACCTGACGATGACAGAAGAAGGTCGAAACGTTGTTCGCTCCTCTACACAGTGCTTTCTCTACACATACCAGCCGTTTTTACACATGTGTATTTTTCATGTCATCACGGACACTAGAAACACTGTTTTTAAGATCAATTCACTTGATAAACAGAAAACACACATGAAAAGAGATACAACCTGACAGACTGGAGTTTAGAGGTTAAGACAACAAATTTCGCTTGTCGTCTCAACCTATAAATGAACCTTTATATAAACACTTGATTAATTTTTAACCTTCGTTAAAATCTTAAATAACATGAATGGGTAATATTGACTAGGGGCGAGTTTACGTACGAAAGATTACACACACACACACACACACACTCTCTAGGTGTTTGGATATGTAAATTTGTAATTCAGGATCGTCTGGTATACTAGACCTCTTCCTTCGTCCTTTTCGGCCCTTTCATGGCCAAACGTATTAAGTTGTGCCACTCGTAATCTCAGGGTCAAGGGTTCGCATTCCCGTCGCACCAAACATGCTCGCCCTTTCAGCCGTGGAGACGTTATAATGTGACAGTCAATCCCACTATTCGTTGGTAAAAGAGTAGCTAGTCGTTCCAAATGGAGCAGTGTAAAACCAAAAGGAAGGCAGCTAGTCATCACCACCCACCACCAACTGCTGAGCTATTCTTTTACTAACGAATAGCATGACTGACCGTATCGTTATAACGCTCCCACGGCTAAAAATGCGGGTATGTTTGATGTGACCGGATCGAACCCACGACCCTTAGATTGTGAGTCGAGCGCATTAACCACCTGGCCATGCCGGGCCTGTTCTGATGTCATCAATAAGTGACCACAAGTTCTTAGAAAAAGCAAAATGTATAATAACCATATGATAAATTAAGGGTGGATTGATTTTATGTGGAATGGGGTTTTAAATAAAAATTGAAAATAAGTTAAAACGTAACCATCATGTCTGGAGAAATATAATTCGAATATAAATAAATTAATCGATAACAACGACAAATACAATTGTCTAAAAACATCTTGAACAAATTTCCAGAGTTTTAAATTTTCTCTTATTGCACTTAAACTATTAATAATAATTAGTAGAACCATTGCATGATATTTTGAGGATAAGGATGTTAATTAATAATATTTTAATAATTAAGAAAATAAACAATTATTCTTCCATTATTTATTATTGGTACTTGAATTATTCCGTTTCGTAGAATTCCAACCCTAATCATCAACGCTGAATTCGATAGATTATCTGCTCTCTGACCACTGCGGAGAATCAAACGGCAATAGAAGTAATTCAAGGCCGGGAATTTGTCGCTAAAATGGGTCTTCGTTCTTGTGATTAATATCGTAACCTCCTCTCTGTGGTCATTTGACCCTCTCCTCAACCAAAAATACCAGCTTAATGATTTTAGGGTCTCTGCCCAATTAATTACATTGTAAGAGCTGCATTTTTAAACACAACGTAATAACAAATCAGAGGGACAGACATAATAGATTACATCTAGTAACCATTACTATATTTCTTACTTTACTTTCCGATATTCAAGATTTAATAGGTTCCCAAAACTGTTCGTGTGGCTAGTGAGGTTAGAGTTTACAGAAATTCGAACTGACATATGCTGTTACTGTTAACTTCTCCAACTTTATGAAATTCTCAGTTTTCCGTTACTACATACCTTTAACAACATTACTACGACAGGGTAAACTTTTGTTCGTCTTAGCTGTTAATAAAACTGTGAATTTCTGTACAAATTGTTGCTGTTATTTGGAATTAAGCACAAAGCTACACAATGGGCTATCTGTGCTCTGCCCACCACGGGTATCGAAACCTGGATTTTAGCGTGTAAGTCCGCAGACATATCGCTGAGCCACTGGGGGGCTTCTGTACAAATGGTTGTACGTTTTAGCTGGTAATGAAACAGTGAATTTCACTTAAAACGGTTGTGCATATTTGCTGGTAATAAAACTGTGAATTTCTATACAAATGGTTGTACGTCGTATCTCTTAATAAAGGAAATCTGTCAGTAATCAGTGTACAGACAGGTAAACACAAATCCTAAGTATTATATAAACAAACGTAACATTAAGGAAACCTTTTAGTAATCAGTGTATAGACAGGTAAACACGAATCTTTAGTGTTATTTAAACAAACGTAACGTTAAGGAAACCTTTTAGTAATCAATGTATAGACAGGCACACATGTATCTTTAGTGTTAGCGATAAGCCATTATCCGTACTGTATCATTTACCTTGAACTTCGAGAACGCGATTTTCTTGAGTCGACACATACGATTCTGGCCGACTATAAAATATTCGTCTGTAGATAAGTGAGTGCCAACTTATTTGACACATGAGCTTCGAATTTCATTCCCAGCTAGGAAACCGTGATTGTCTCGTTCAGTCGTCCCCTGGGGATTACGGAGGTTTATCACATAAGCAGCAGTCATCCATTATATGAATTTAAGACTCACTCCAAGAATTTCACTTATATTCATGAAATATCTTTTAGCCTATCGGGCTAGCCTAGCAAAGTGTGAACTTGTCGCTTTTGGTAACTGTTTCAAACAGATATGAAGACTGAACAAGGTGCTTACGTTATTAAATTAGTAAAACTTCAAAGTCTCGCGAAAAAGGAACTTATATCAATCCTACTAAAGGAAGGAGTTTATTTAGACGTTTTAAAAGAGATAAAAATTGAAATTATTTCTGTTTAAAATGCTATGTTTGATTGTCGCTCAATGTTGTTACGTCATACTTGTACGAGATATATTTATTATGTTTTGAAATGTTCTCCTTTCGTGTTCTTAACTTTTGTTAAAGTCACCGATGAAATCAGTCTATCCCAGATTTAATTAGGATTGAAAAATACCAAAGACAGTCGTAAGTTTGATGAATGTTTTGGTTATTACCACCATAGTCAAACTAATTATTCCTTACATTCACATCCTTGACAGCGATATATGAAATACATGTTGTTTTTCTTTTCCTTTGTTTTGCTAACAGTTTTGCCGATTAAACTTGTACAATATACGTTTGTGCAATGCTGGGTAAATGCTGTGATTATAGTGGTCCATAGATTATACTGAACTGAGCAATTGTTTGTAGTCGATCACAAAGTTATGCAATTGTTTTTGTTGTTTCACCGAATTCTGTTTCTAGCGTTGTAAGTCTGCAAACCAGCTTCTGTGTCACTAGGGATCTGTATCACACTGAAAAAAATTAGTCTACGATTACATTTGTCAGTTTCAAAGTTGACTGTTTGTTTTTATAGATAAAGATTTACGATTTCCGAATATATTTATTAATTTTTTTCTCAACATAACTCATTTGGAAAAACCCAACAAAATGGAGCTAAATGTGTGTGTTGAAATACAAAATAAAGTAACGACTAGAATTCATATTAAAAAAAACTTGTTAAAGGTTTTCTGTAAATATTGGATAAAGTAATAAAAATGTTTGTGCAAGCATGTCCTCCCTATAAGTTACAAACATATGCAGAATACAGTGACAAACAATTATACTTTGTGATATGTCTTGTATTCATACCACAAAAACCAAAATTAAAAATATAAGTCAACACTCGTTTTCCCCGAGACATTTCTACAAACAGGATACGGTGACAAATACACGTTTCTACATGCTGGATACTGTGACAAATACACGTTTTTACATGCAGGATACTGTGACAAATACACGTTTTTACATGCAGGATACTGTGACAAATACACGTTTTTACATGCAGGATACTGTGACAAATACACGTTTTTACATGCTGGATACTGTGACAAATACACGTTTTTACATGCAGGATACTGTGACAAATACACGTTTTTACATGCAGGATACTGTGACAAATACACGTTTTTACATGCTGGATACTGTGACAAATACACGTTTTTACATGCAGGATACTGTGACAAATACACGTTTTTACATGCAGGATACTGTGACAAATACACGTTTTTACATGCAGGATACGGTGAAAAATACACGTTTTTACATGCAGGATGCAAAACAAACACTATTTTGCCATTCGCCAGGAGCCCATTTTGGAAATATTTGGCCTAGATTTATGTAAAGAAATTTGTAGTACAAATACGGTCAAATAACAACATTCTTCTAGACCAGTCACAAACTTCTGGTAATGTTCAAGTAATGAATTATTCATTGAACTCAAATATAAGTATTAACAATTAGTTTAATATACATTGTAATGACCAATAGTCAGTTTAATATACATTGTAATGACCAATAGTCAGTTTAATAAATATTGTAATGATCAACAGTCAGTTTAATAACTTTGTCTTGCCAACTGTGGTATGAACCTACACAAAAGAAGTACGCATAACAACATAAATATTTTAAATAATAAAGTTTTCAAATCACGAATAATGCATAGTAACAAACGTAATCTAATCATTGTGTAACTTGACAACAAACGTATAACTTGAAGTATTTATTTACCACATTGTCTACTTACGTTGATTAGTTGTTTTTTTATCACATTATATTTGTAAATTAGTCATATATTGTTAAAAAGCAAGTCTGAACGTTGTATATTCGCACATGTAGACAACTACAGTAATAACACTAATATATTATCATTATTTTTAATAGGTAACTGCACGTGCGATATTTAGTTTCTTTTTACGATAATACTAATATATTATCACTAATATTAATAGGTAACTCCACGTGCGATATTTAGTTTGTTTTTATGGCGACTGGTAATGTACAGCACGAGTTGGCACACAAACAGTTAAGCCCATTATCTAACATAGTTCTGCTGTAATACACGAAGAAATATTTGTCTTTGTTCCGTTCTAGATAGTGTATTGTTTAAATTATTATCTGTGTTTGAAGCTATTTTTTTTTGTCTTGAAGCTAACATTTCATATAGATATAGGACAAAAAAAACAAGAGTCCAGTTTCTTTGTTACTCCCCAGATATCCTAACTTATCCACAGAGACGTCCTGGATTGGTAAAGCACGAACTGAAAACATAACATTTGTTGATTCTCGAGATACATTTACACACTCTACAATTACCTAATAAACCTTAATTACGTTTAACCTTGTTCGTTTAGCTTTAAATGAATGTGTTTAATTAAGTAAAGTTTGTCAGTTTCGTAGTAATTATGTTTCGGTGTAAACGAGAATGTAAATAAAAAGAATAGTGTATTTTTCTTTCTGTTTGATACTCACCAATAAACAATGTCTAATGAAAACTTATTATAATGGTTGTCATGGTGACACATTTCCAGCACGTGTTACATCGAGGTGTATTGTTGTAATGTTATTTTTCTTTTTTTTATATACAATAAACTCGTTTTGTATAATTGAATAAACAATATTCCAGTCAATTTTATCTGTTTTATAATAATTTCTAACAATTAATTTACGTTTAGTTGCTGTTTTTTTTAATTTAGTAACTTACATTAAACGTTTCTGCCCTTCTTGACACTGAAAACCTACGAAACCATCGTATATTTGGTATTTGATTATCTTATCGTTCGTAAGATGGCGCTAAAACTTGAATGTAATGAGTTGGTTTTTTCACATTTGGGCGTCATCCTTAATGCTGAAATCTACGATCCCTTTAAAGGACAACAAAGGATGAGTCTAAACGTAATCGTTCTTGAAGACCGTTAGCAAGTTTGGTTGAATAATCGAAATGTCTTCTTCCTGTCTTACTGTCTGGCTTAGTCTTAGAGAACCCATAGAGTTGGCGGAAGGTGGTGATGACTCGCTGCCTTCCTTCTAGTCTTACACTGCTAAATTACGGACGGCTATCGCAGGTAGCCCTCGTGTAGCTTTACGCGAAATGCAAAAACATACAAAGACCACACGTCTTCAGAATTTCCTGACAAAAGGCTTACGTCTGTCAGGTCCAAAGCACACCTTTTGTTGTCCATAACATATCAAATGTAGAAAGACCATTGTCTCCTACACACTATTTCAACAGAATCATCGCATGAAAGTCCAAAGAGGATGTATCCGCTGATTAAGTTTTATGTCTTTTTATGTAATACTACAAATACTTATTTCTATATCTAGTTTATTGAGGTATATGGTTGTTTAACGGATATTCGTGGAAACAATTGTTTACACGTTACATGTGCCACTTTTGCAAACGGATTCCTTTATTGGTTACGTTATGTGTGTATGTTGCGTGAGACGTACAACAACTTTTACCACTGACATTTGTGTTTAAGAATTTTCACCTGTTTTAAGACCGGATCTTTTTGATAGCCTTTTTCTAGATAGTCTAGGGATCCTATTCTGATTCGTGTTTTCTTATTCTATGATGACCATTAATTACAAATAATATCCCCGTCTTGGAAATTTCAAGCCCATGATCTGAATGTTGTGTATCACTACATCTAGTTTGTATGTTGTGTTTTAATACAGCTAGTTTGTAGTGTTGTGTTTTACTTAAGCTAGTTTGTAAAATTGTGTTTTACTTCAGCTAGTTTTTAATGTTCTGTTTTACTTCAACTAGTTTTTAATGTTGTGTTTAACCTCAGCTAATTTGTAATGTTCTTTTTAATACAGCTAGTTTGTGATCTTGTGTTTTACTTCAGATAATTTGTAATGTTGTTTTACTTCACATAGTTTGTAGAGTTGTGTTTTAAAACAGATAGTTTTTAATGCTTTTTTACTGCAGCTAGTTAGTAATGTTGTGTTTTACTTCTGCTAGTTTGTTATGTTGTTTTACTTCAGATAGTTTGTAATGTTGTGTTTTACTCCAGCTAGTTTGTAATGTTGTGTTTTATTATAACTAGTTTGTAATGTTGTGTTTTATTTCAGCTAGTTTGTAATATTTTTAATACAGCTAGTTTGCAATGTTATGTTTTACTTCAGCTAGTGTGTAATGTTGTGTTTTACTACAGCTAGTTTATAATGTTGTAGTTTAATACAGCTAAATTGTAAAGTTGTGTTTTACTTCAGCTAGTTTGTAATGTTGTGTTTTACTACAGCTAGTTTGTATTGTTGTGTTTTGCTTCAGCTAGTTTGTAATGTTGTGTTATACCATAGCCAGTTTTTAGTGTTGTGTTTTACTTCAGATAGTTTGTAATGTTGTGTTTTACTTCAGCTACTTTGTAATGTTGTGTTTTACTTCAGCTAGTTTATAATTTTGTGTTTTGCCACAGCTAGTTTTTAGTGTTGAGTTTTACTTCAGCGAGTTTGTAAAGTTGTGTTTCACTACAGCAAGTTTGTAATGTTGTGTCTTACTTCAGCTAGTTTTTAATGTTCTGTTTTGCTTCAGATAGGTTGTAATGTTGTGTTTTACTTCAGCTAGTTTGTAATGTTGTGTTTCACTTTAGCTAGTTTCTATTGTTGTGTTTTATTACAGCTAGTTTGTTATGTTGTGTATTACCACAGCTAGTTTATAGTGTTATGTTTTACTTCAGCTAGCTTGTAGTGTTGTGTTTCACTACAACAAGTTTGTAATGTTGTGTTTTACTTCAACTAGTTTGTAATGTTGTGTTTTACTTCAGCTAGTTTGTAAAGTTGTGTTTTACTAAAGCAAGTTTGTAATGTTGTATTTTACTTCAACTAGTTTGTAGTGTTGTGTTTTACTACAGCTAGTTTGTAATGTTGTGTTTTACTTCAGATAGTTTGTAGTGTTGTGTTTTACTTCAGCTAGTTTGTAATGTTGTGTTTTACTACAGCTAGTTTGTATTGTTGTGTTTTGCTTCAGCTAGTTTGTAATGTTGTGTTATACCATAGCCAGTTTTTAATGTTGTGTTTTATTTCAGCTAGTTTGTAATGTTGTGTTTTACTACAGATAGTTTGTAAAGTTGTGTTTTACTTCACTAGTTTCTAAAGTTGTGGTTTAATACAGCTAAATTGTAAAGTTGTGTTTTACTTCAGCTAGTTTGTAATGTTGTGTTTTAGTACAGCTAGTTTGTATTGTTCTGTTTTGCTTCAACTAGTTTGTAAGGATGTGTTTTACTACAGCTTGTTTGTAATATCATGTTTTAATTAGCCTTATCGTTTTCATTATTTTATTCATTGTTTTAAATGAAACTTATTTACATTTGACGTTTTAATGACACATTACACTCTAAATATTTGTAAATCTTTAGACACAAAAAGCATTATAACGTATCACAAAATAGCACATATTATTAAATATAACAGCGTGAACTCTCTTTATTAGAAATACCTTTATGAATCTAACCTCACTTTTTTACTCCCGTATTGACCCTTTATAATCTGCGAAATTAACTACTTTTGTAGTAGGGTGGGGCTTGGAGCTACCACGTTTTTTGAAGCAGGGTGGAACCTCGAGCTACCTCGTTGTATGAAGCAGGATGAAGCCTGGAGCTACCACGTTGTATAAAGTAGGGTGGAGCCTGGAGCTACCACGTTGTTTGAAGCAGGGTGAAGTCTGGAGCTACCACGTCGTTTTAAGCAGGGTGGAACCTGGAGCTAACACGTTGTATGTAGCAGAGTGGAGCCTGGAGCTACCACGTTGTTTGAAGCAGGGTGGAACCTCGAGCTACCTCGTTGTATGAAGCAGGATGAAGCCTGGAGCTACCACGTTGTATGAAGCAGGGTGGAGCCTGGAGCTACCACGTTGTTTGAAGCAGGGTGGAGTCTGGAGCTACCACGTTGTATGAAGCAGGGTGCAGCCTGGAGCTACCACGTTTTATGAAGCAGGGTGGAGCCTGGAGCTACCACGTTGTATGAAGCCGGGTTGAGCCTGGAGCTACCACGTTGTGTTAGGTAGGGTGGAGCCTGCAGTTACCACGTAGTTTGAAGCAGGGTGGAGCCTGGAGCTACCAAGTTGTATGAAGCAGGGTGGAGCCTGGAGCTTCCACATTGTATGAAGCATGGTGGAACCTGGAGCTACCACGTTGTTTGAAGCATGGTGGAGCCTGCAGCTACCACGTTTTATGAAGCAGGGTGGAGCCAGGAGCTACTACGTTGTATGAAACAGGGTCGGGCAAGGAACTTCTTAGTTGTATGAAGCAGGGTGGTGCCTGGAGCTACCAAGTTGTGTAAAGTAGGGTGGAGCCTTGAGCTACCAAGTTGTGTGAAGCTGGGTGGGGCCTCACTCAGTAATCAGTTTGTGCTATCGATATGTTTAAACTTATGGAACTTCAGACGGGCTGGTGGATTTATAAAAACTAATTGCTACTCGAAACTGGCATAAGATCAACACTGCTTATTTAGCAGCACTCTTTACTTGTTCGGTTAACACGCTTCTCAGACTAGGATTAGCTAAAGCTGTAAATCAGGTTGACATTGTGCATCATTTTTATTTAGAACTTTGATTTTCATCTGTTTGTATTCTATATACTTCAATGAAACTTCTGTAAAAGCAACCTCTCACTAAACCTCTTCTGGAATGTTAAACCTAATACCCTGTTTTAAATTTTCATATAACTGAGGAATTCTTTCACTCACAAACACTCGGGTTACGGTTTTACATAAAGAGTTTGTGATGAAGCAAAAATACGGACTCTGAACAAAAACAATATTTGAGTAAAAATAGGATAACATATGACCACTCTTGGTAAATGTCATGTTCGGCTAAGCCTAACACGTCTAAGCATTTAATGCTTATTGCTTCTTATAGACATCGTTTCTGTTGTGTTTCGATTGTCTCTAACGGATTTAATTTTGACAGCCCACATTGACATTTTGTTAAAAATAAATGAATCCGGCACGTTTGTACGAAATCGTCAGTGAACTGAAGTTAATCAAGTATTTTTTGGTACCTAGAAGATCGAAAATGTGAAGGCTTTAATGGAAATTAGTTTTATTCGATTACAGAGTTATCTCGTAAAAAAAGATAGAATACGATATTTTGTATAGATGGCGTAGCACGTTTCATACAGAAATACTGGGCGTGCGACTCTCAACGACAGTAATATGTGTTTCCAACTTTAACGCAAACAAAATATGATTGAATAAAATGCGTCAATTTCAGTCATATCTCTACTTTTAACGTATTTTTCGTGAAGAAATGAGACTTGATAGTTTTCTATTATTTGAAGTATGCATTACGTCATAGAGAACTCGTGAAGAAATGTACGTATCTGTAATCAGATTTTATTTCACAATTGGTAACAGCAAAACACTTTGAAAATTAATTATTGCCACAAATAATGAATAATATTATCGTTCAAGCTGCAGTTTTTATTCGATTTACTCGTGCGACCTCTGTGTTAATGAATCCTAGTTTTGGTGATAGTTCACATCATGAAACTTGTTAAAATATTTATTTAGACTTTCATATCTTAATAAGAATAATCATTTTTTTATTTAAGACAACGAGTCCATTACTAGTTAATTAACCTATAAAAGCACATGTCCAGCTAGCCTATGACAGTACATGTCCACGGGACTTGATGCAGTCATTAATAAACAAATTAACAATAATACAAGTGTTATTACCTGTAACACTTAGTAAACACTGGAGTTGATACAAACATTAAAAACAATATAACAATAATACAAATGTTATTACCTGTAACTGTTACAAAACACAGGAGTTGATACAAACATTAGTAAACAATATAACAATAATACAAATGTTATTACTTTCAATAAATAAAGAGAAATACCCAGAATAGGAAAACAAAGAAACGTTATTCAAAAATGAAACCACTATCCAAAATCAATAAGTACATCGTGTAATAAATCATTTAAACTCCATCTCTTTCGATTTAAATAATGTATTTCTATTTAGTGATTATATCACGAAGTCACATTTCACATGAGAAGATAACTTATATATTTTTTCTCAAGTGTTAGTTTCTTCCAGTTTTATAATACATATTCAAAATCAAAATATTACAGCATGTTTGTGAGTTTATGTTTTAGTATAAATAAACAGTTGCTAGTTAAAGAAAACGACAGAGGAAATAATAAATATACAAAAACAAATAAAAATAAAATTAAAATTCGTTTATAAAACAATCAAAGTTTCTCATGGAGAAGTTTTAGGGCTCAATTTTAACTTAAGTTTAAAAACAAAAGTAATTTTGAAATCATTGACAAGTTCTAACGTTACAGATAAAAGAGGGAGCTACTAAACTATTTAAAAATAAAATTCAAACTTTGTCCAAGAAAGGTCTTAAAGACGTAACAAAAACACATTATTGAAATAACCAGATGGCAGGACCTTAACAATGTACAGTGGGAGGTTTGGTGTTAAATATTTTAATTTTATATTAGATATAAAAACATGGTTATTAGATATACAAACATGGTTATTAGATATACAAACCTGGTTATTAGATATAAAAACATGGTTATTAGATATACAAACATGGTTATTAGATATAAAAACATGGTTATTCCTCTCAATAGACAAAAAAATATATCGTGAGTGTCATAAAAAATTTAGTTTACTGTAGCTTGGTTGAATTGAGGTGTACAGCTAACTGTAGCTTGGTTGAATTGAGGTGTACAGCTAACTGTAGCTTGGTTGAATTGAGGTGTACAGCTAACTGTAGCTTGGTTGAATTGAGGTTACGGCTTACTGTAGCTTGGTTGAATTGAGGTGTACAGCTAACTGTAGCTTGGTTGAATTGAGGTGTACAGCTAACTGTAGCTTGTTTGAATTGAGGTGTACAGCTAACTGTAGCTTGGTTGAATTGAGGTGTACAGCTAACTGTAGCTTGGTTGAATTGAGGTGTACAGCTAACTGTAGCTTGGTTGAATTCAGGTGTACAGCTAACTGTAGCTTGGTTGAATTGAGGTTACGGCTTACTGTAGCTTGGTTGAATTCAGGTGTACAGCTAACTGTAGCTTGGTTGAATTGAGGTGTACAACTAACTGTAGCTTGGTTGAATTGAGGTGTACAGCTTACTGTAGCTTGATTGAATTGAGGTGTACAGCTAACTGTAGCTTTGTTGAATTGAGGTTACGGCTTACTGTAGCTTGGTTGAATTGAGGTGTACAGCTAACTGTAGCTTGGTTGAATTGAGGTGTACAGCTTACTGTAGCTTGATTGAATTGAGGTGTACACCTTACTGTAGCTTGGTTGAATTGAGGTGTACAGCTAACTGTAGCTTGGTTGAATTGAGGTGTACAGCTTACTGTGGCTTGATTGAATTGAGGTGTACAGCTAACTGTAGCTTGGTTGAATTGAGGTTACGGCTTACTGTAGCTTGGTTGAATTGAGGTGTACAGCTAACTGTAGCTTGGTTGAATTGAGGTTACGGCTAACTGTAGCTTGTTTGAATTGAGGTGTACAGGTAACCGTAGCTTGGTTGAATTGAGGTGTACAGCTAACTGTAGCTTGGTTGAATTGAGGTGTACAGCTAACTGTAGCTTGGTTGAATTGAGGTGTACAGCTAACTGTAGCTTGTTTGAATTGAGGTGTACAGCTAACTGTAGCTTGGTTGAATTGAGGTGTACAGCTAACTGTAGCTTGGTTGAATTGAGGTGTACAGCTAGCTGTAGCTTGGTTGAAGTGAGGTGTACAGCTTACTGTAGCTTGGTTGAATTGAGGTTACGGCTTACTGTAGCTTGGTTGAATTCAGGTGTACAGCTAACTGTAGCTTGGTTTAATTGAGGTGTACAGCTAACTGTAGCTTGGTTGAATTAAAGTGCACAGCTAACTGTAGCTTGGTTGAATTGAGGTGTACAGCTAACTGTAGCTTGGTTGAATTGACGTGTACAGCTTACTGTAGCTTGGTTGAATTGAGGTGTACAGCTAACTGTAGCTTGGTTGAATTGAGGTGTAAAGCTAACTGTAGCTTGGTTGAATTGAGGTGTACAGCTTACTGTAGCTTGGTTGAATTGAGGTGTACAGCTAACTGTAGCTTGTTTGAATTGAGGTGTACAGCTAACTGTAGCTTGGTTGAATTGAGGTGTACAGCTAACTGTAGCTTGGTTGAATTCAGGTGTACAGCTAACTGTAGCTTGGTTGAATTGAGGTGTACAGCTAACTGTAGCTTGTTTGAATTGAGGTGTACAGCTAACTGTAGCTTGTTTAAATTGAGTTGTACAGCTAACTGTAGCTTGGTTGAATTGAGGTGTACAGCTAACTGTAGCTTATTTGAATTGAGGTGTACAGCTAACTGTAGCTTGTTTGAATTGAGGTTACAGCTAACTGTAGCTTGGTTGAATTGAGGTGTATAGCTAACTGTAGCTTGGTTGAATTGAGGTGTACAGCTAACTGTAGCTTGGTTGAATTGAGGTGTACAGCTAACTGTAGCTTGGTTGAATTCACGTGTACAGCTAACTGTAGCTTGGTTGAATTGAGGTGTACAGCTAACTGTAGCTTGGTTGAATTGAGGTGTACAGCTAACTGTAGCTTGTTTGAATTGAGGTGTACAGCTAACTGTAGCTTGGTTGAATTGAGGTGTACAGCTAACTGTAGCTTGTTTGAATTGAGGTGTACAGCTAACTGTAGCTTGGTTGAATTGAGGTGTACAGCTTACTGTAGCTTGGTTGAATTGAGGTGTACAGCTAACTGTAGCTTGGTTGAATTGAGGTGTACAGCTAACTGTAGCTTGGTTGAATTGAGGTGTACAGCTAACTGTAGCTTGTTTGAATTCAGGTGTACAGCTAACTGTAGCTTGGTTGAATTCAGGTGTATAGCTAACTGTAGCTTGGTTGAATTGAGGTGTACAGCTTACTGTAGCTTGGTTGAATTCAGGTGTACAGCTAACTGTAGCTTGTTTGAATTGAGGTAAACAGCTAACTGTAGCTTGGTTGAATTGAGGTGTACAGCTAACTGTAGCTTGGTTGAATTCAGGTGTCCAGCTAACTGTAGCTTGGTTGAATTGAGGTGTACAGCTAACTGTAGCTTGTTTGAATTGAGGTGTACAGCTAACTGTAGCTTGTTTGAATTGAGGTGTACAGCTAACTGTAGCTTGTTTGAATTGAGGTGTACAGCTAACTGTAGCTTGGTTGAATTGAGGTGTACAGCTAACTGTAGCTTGTTTGAATTGAGGTGTACAGCTAACTGTAGCTTGGTTGAATTGAGGTGTACAGCTAACTGTAGCTTGGTTGAATTGAAATGTATAGCTAACTGTAGCTTGGTTGAATTGAGGTGTACAGCTAACTGTAGCTTGGTTGAATTGAGGTGTACAGCTAACTGTAGCTTGGTTGAATTGAGGTGTACAGCTAACTGTAGCTTGGTTGAATTGAGGTTACGGCTTACTCTAGCTTGGTTGAATTCAGGTGTACAGCTAACTGTAGCTTGGTTGAATTGAGGTGTACAGCTAACTGTAGCTTGATTGAATTGAGGTGTACAGCTAACTGTAGCTTGGTTGAATTGAGGTGTACAGCTAACTGTAGCTTGGTTGAATTGAGGTTACGGCTTACTGTAGCTTGGTTGAATTCAGGTGTACAGCTAACTGTAGCTTGGTTGAATTTAGGTGTACAGCTAACTGTAGCTTGGTTGAATTGAGGTGTACAGCTAACTGTAGCTTGGTTGAATTGAGGTGTACAGCTAACTGTAGCTTGGTTGAATTGAGGTGTACAGCTAACTGTAGCTTGTTTGAATTGAGGTGCAAGCTAACTGTAGCTTGTTTGAATTGAAATGTATAGCTAAATGTAGCTTGGTTGAATTGAGGTTACGGCTTACTGTAGCTTGGTTGAATTGAGGTGTACAGCTAACTGTAGCTTGGTTGAATTGAGGTGTACAGCTAACTGTAGCTTGGTTGAATTAAGGTGTACAGCTAACTGTAGCTTGGTTGAATTGAGGTGTACAGCTAATTGTAGCTTGGTTGAATTGAGGTGTACAACTTACTGTAGCTTGGTTGAATTGAGGTGTACAGCTAACTGTAGCTTGTTTGAATTGAGGTGTACAGCTAACTGTAGCTTGGTTGAATTGAGGTGTACAGCTAACTGTAGCTTGGTTGAATTGAGGTGTACAGCTAACTGTAGCTTGTTTGAATTGAGGTGTACAGCTAACTGTAGCTTGGTTAAATTGAGGTGTACAGCTAACTGTAGCTTGTTTGAATTGAGGTGTACAGCTAAGTGTAGCTTCGTTGAATTGAGGTGTACAGCTAACTGTAGCTTAGTTGAATTGAGGTGTACAGCTAACTATAGCTTCGTTGAATTCAGGTGTACAGCTAACTGTAGCTTGGTTGAATTGAGGTGTACAGCTAACTGTAGCTTGGTTGAATTCAGGTGTACAGCTAACTGTAGCTTGGTTGAATTGAGGTGTACAACTAACTGTAGCTTGGTTGAATTGAGGTGTACAGCTTACTGTAGCTTGATTGAATTGAGGTGTACAGCTAACTGTAGCTTGGTTGAATTGACGTGTACAGCTTACTGTAGCTTGGTTGAATTGAGGTGTACAGCTAACTGTAGCTTGGTTGAATTGAGGTGTAAAGCTAACTGTAGCTTGGTTGAATTGAGGTGTACAGCTTACTGTAGCTTGGTTGAATTGAGGTGTAAAGCTAACTGTAGCTTGTTTGAATTGAGGTGTACAGCTAACTGTAGCTTGGTTGAATTGAGATGTACAGCTAACTGTAGCTTGTTTGAATTGAGGTGTACAGCTAAGTGTAGCTTCGTTGAATTGAGGTGTACAGCTAACTGTAGCTTAGTTGAATTGAGGTGTACAGCTAACTGTAGCTTCGTTGAATTCATGTGTACAGCTAACTGTAGCTTGGTTGAATTGAGGTGTACAGCTAACTGTAGCTTGGTTGAATTCAGGTGTACAGCTAACTGTAGCTTGGTTGAATTCAGGTGTACAGCTAACTGTAGCTTGTTTGAATTGAGGTGTACAGCTAACTGTAGCTTGGTTGAATTGAGGTGCAAGCTAACTGTAGCTTGGTTGAATTGAAGTGTACAGCTAACTGTAGCTTGTTTGAATTGAGGTGTACAGCTAACTGTAGCTTGGTTGAATTGAGGTGTACAGCTAACTGTAGCTTGGTTGAATTGAGATGTACAGCTAACTGTAGCTTGGTTGAATTGACGTGTACAGCTTACTGTAGCTTTGTTGAATTGAGGTGTACAGCTAACTGTAGCTTGTTTGAATTGAGGTGTACAGCTAACTGTAGCTTGGTTGAATTGAGGTGTACAGCTAACTGTAGCTTGGTTGAATTGAGGTGTAAAGCTAACTGTAGCTTGGTTGAATTGAGGTGTACAGCTAACTGTAGCTTGTTTGAATTGAGGTGTACAGCTAACTGTAGCTTGGTTGAATTGAGGTGTACAGCTAACTGTAGCTTGTTTGAATTGAGGTGTACAGCTAACTGTAGCTTGGTTGAATTGAGGTGTACAGCTAACTGTAGCTTGGTTGAATTGAGGTGTACAGCTAACTGTAGCTTGGTTGAATTGAGGTGTACAGCTAACTGTAGCTTGGTTGAATTGAGGTGTACAGCTAACTGTAGCTTGGTTGAATTGAGGTGTACAGGTAACTGTAGCTTGGTTGAATTGAGGTTACGGCTTACTGTAGCTTGGTTGAATTGAGGTATACAGCTAACTGTAGCTTGGTTGAATTGAGGATGTTCAGCTAACTGTAGGTTGGTTGAATTGAGGTGTACAGCTAACTGTAGCTTGGTTGAATTGAGGTGTACAGCTAACTGTAGCTTGGTTGAATTGAGGTGTACAGCTAACTGTAGCTTGTTTGAATTGAGGTTACGGCTTACTGTATCTTGGTTGAATTCAGGTGTACAGCTGACTGTAGCTTGGTTGAATTGAGGTGTACAGCTAACTGTAGCTTGGTTGAATTGAGGTGTACAGCTAACTATAGCTTGTTTGAATTGAGGTGTACAGCTAACTGTAGCTTGTTTGAATTGAGGTGTACAGCTTACTGTAGAGTGGTTGAATTTAGGTGTACAGCTAACTGTAGCTTGTTTGAATTGAGGTGTACAGCTAACTGTAGTTGGTTGAATTGAGGTGTACAGCTAACTGTAGCTTGTTTGAATTGAGGTGTACAGCTAACTGTAGCTTGTTTGAATTGAGGTGTACAGCTAACTGTAGCTTGGTTGAATTGAGGTGTACAGCTAACTGTAGCTTTTTTGAATTGAGGTGTACAGCTAACTGTAGCTTGTTTGAATTGAGGTTACAGCTAACTGTAGCTTGGTTGAATTGAGGTGTATAGCTAACTGTAGCTTGGTTGAATTGAGGTGTACAGCTAACTGTAGCTTGGTTGAATTGAGGTGTACAGCTAACTGTAGCTTGGTTGAATTGAGGTTACGGCTTACTGTAGCTTGGTTGAATTCAGGTGTCAGCTAACTGTAGCATGGTTGAATTAGGTGTAACAGCTAACTGTAGCTTGGTTGAATTGAGGTGTACAGCTAACTGTAGCTTGGTTGAATTGAGGTGTACAGCTAACTGTAGCTTGGTTGAATTGAGGTGTACAGCTAACTGTAGCTAGTTTGAATTGAGGTGCAAGCTAACTGTAGCTTGTTTAAATTGAGGTGTACAGCTAAATGTAGCTTGGTTGAATTGAGGTTACGGCTTACTGTAGCTTGGTTGAATTGAGGTGTACAGCTAACTGTAGCTTGGTTGAATTGAGGTGTACAGCTAACTGTAGCTTGGTTGAATTGAGGTGTACAGCTAATTGTAGCTTGGTTGAATTGAGGTGTAGCATGTACTTTGGGTTTGATTGAGTGTAAAAATTATGTAGCTTGGTTGAATTGAGGTGTACAACTTACTGTAGCTTGGTTGAATTGAGGTGTACAGCTAACTGTAGCTTGTTTGAATTGAGGTGTACAGCTAACTGTAGCTTGGTTGAATTGAGGTGTACAGCTAACTGTAGCTTGGTTGAATTGAGGTTACGGCTTACTGTAGCTTGGTTGAATTCAGGTGTACAGCTAACTGTAGCTTGGTTGAATTTAGGTGTACAGCTAACTGTAGCTTGGTTGAATTGAGGTGTACAGCTAACTGTAGCTTGGTTGAATTGAGGTGTACAGCTAACTGTAGCTTGGTTGAATTGAGGTGTACAGCTAACTGTAGCTTGTTTGAATTGAGGTGCAAGCTAACTGTAGCTTGTTTGAATTGAGGTGTACAGCTAAATGTAGCTTGGTTGAATTGAGGTTACGGCTTACTGTAGCTTGGTTGAATTGAGGTGTACAGCTAACTGTAGCTTGGTTGAATTGAGGTGTACAGCTAACTGTAGCTTGGTTGAATTGAGGTGTACAGCTAACTGTAGCTTGGTTGAATTGAGGTGTACAGATAATTGTAGCTTGGTTGAATTGAGGTGTACAACTTACTGTAGCTTGGTTGAATTGAGGTGTACAGCTAACTGTAGCTTGTTTGAATTGAGGTGTACAGCTAACTGTAGCTTGGTTGAATTGAGGTGTACAGCTAACTGTAGCTTGGTTGAATTGAGGTGTACAGCTAACTGTAGCTTGTTTGAATTGAGGTGTACAGCTAACTGTAGCTTGGTTGAATTGAGGTGTACAGCTAACTGTAGCTTGTTTGAATTGAGGTGTACAGCTAAGTGTAGCTTCGTTGAATTGAGGTGTACAGCTAACTGTAGCTTAGTTGAATTGAGGTGTACAGCTAACTGTAGCTTCGTTGAATTCATGTGTACAGCTAACTGTAGCTTGGTTGAATTGAGGTGTACAGCTAACTGTAGCTTGGTTGAATTCAGGTGTACAGCTAACTGTAGCTTGGTTGAATTCAGGTGTACAGCTAACTGTAGCTTGTTTGAATTGAGGTGTACAGCTAACTGTAGCTTGGTTGAATTGAGGTGCAAGCTAACTGTAGCTTGGTTGAATTGAAGTGTACAGCTAACTGTAGCTTGTTTGAATTGAGGTGTACAGCTAACTGTAGCTTGGTTGAATTGAGGTGTACAGCTAACTGTAGCTTGGTTGAATTGAGATGTACAGCTAACTGTAGCTTGGTTGAATTGACGTGTACAGCTTACTGTAGCTTTGTTGAATTGAGGTGTACAGCTAACTGTAGCTTGTTTGAATTGAGGTGTACAGCTAACTGTAGCTTGGTTGAATTGAGGTGTACAGCTAACTGTAGCTTGGTTGAATTGAGGTGTAAAGCTAACTGTAGCTTGGTTGAATTGAGGTGTACAGCTAACTGTAGCTTGTTTGAATTGAGGTGTACAGCTAACTGTAGCTTGGTTGAATTGAGGTGTACAGCTAACTGTAGCTTGTTTGAATTGAGGTGTACAGCTAACTGTAGCTTGGTTGAATTGAGGTGTACAGCTAACTGTAGCTTGGTTGAATTGAGGTGTACAGCTAACTGTAGCTTGGTTGAATTGAGGTGTACAGCTAACTGTAGCTTGGTTGAATTGAGGTGTACAGCTAACCTGTAGCTTGGTTTGAATTGGAGGTTACGCTTCTGTTAGCTTGGTTGAATTGAGGTATACAGCTAACTGTAGCTTGGTTGAATTGAGGATGTTCAGCTAACTGTAGGTTGGTTGAATTGAGGTGTACAGCTAACTGTAGCTTGGTTGAATTGAGGTGTACAGCTAACTGTAGCTTGGTTGAATTGAGGTGTACAGCTAACTGTAGCTTGTTTGAATTGAGGTTACGGCTTACTGTATCTTGGTTGAATTCAGGTGTACAGCTGACTGTAGCTTGGTTGAATTGAGGTGTACAGCTAACTGTAGCTTGGTTGAATTGAGGTGTACAGCTAACTATAGCTTGTTTGAATTGAGGTGTACAGCTAACTGTAGCTTGTTTGAATTGAGGTGTACAGCTAACTGTAGCTTGGTTGAATTGAGGTGTACAGCTAACTGTAGCTTCGTTGAATTGAAATGTACAGCTAACTGTAGCTTGTTTGAATTGAGGTGTACAGCTAACTGTAGCTTGATTGAATTGAGGTGTACAGCTAACTGTAACTTGGTTGAATTTAGGTGTAAAGCTAACTGTAGCTTGGTTGAATTGAGGTGTACAGCTAACTGTAGTTTGTTTGAATTGAGGTGTACAGCTAACTGATGCTTGGTTGATTTGAGGTGTACAGCTAACGTTACAGATAAAAGAGGGAGCTACTAAACTATTTAAAAATAAAATTCAAACTTTGTCCAAGAAAGGTCTTAAAGACGTAACAAAAACACATTATTGAAATAACCAGATGGCAGGACCTTAACAATGTACAGTGGGAGGTTGGTGTTAAATATTTTAATTTTATATTAGATATAAAAACATGGTTATTAGATATAAAAACAGGGTTATTAGATATAAAAACCTGACTATTAGATATAAAAACATGGTTATTAGATATAAAAACATGGTTATTAGATATACAAACATGGTTATTAGAAATAAATACATGGTTATTAGATATACAAACCTGGTTATTAGATATACAAACCTAAATATTAGATATACAAACCTGGTAATTAGATATAAAATCATGGTTATTAGATATACAAACATGGTTATTAGATATAAAAACCTGGTTATTAGATATAAAAACCTGGTTATTAGATATACAAACCTGGTTATTAGATATAAAAACCTGGTTATTCCTCTCAATAGACAAAAAAATATATCGTGAGTGTCATAAGAAATTTAGTTTACTGTAGCTTGGTTGAATTGAGGTGTACAGCTAACTGTAGCTTGGTTGAATTGATGTGTACAGCTAACTGTAGCTTGGTTGAATTGAGGTGTACAGCTAACTGTAGCTTGGTTGAATTGAGGTTACGGCTTACTGTAGCTTGGTTGAATTGAGGTTACGGCTTACTGTAGCTTCGTTGAATTGCGGTGTACAGCTAACTGTAGCTTGGTTGAATTGAGGTGTACAGCTAACTGTAGCTTGGTTGAATTCAGGTGTACAGCTAACTGTAGCTTGTTTGAATTGAGGTGTACAGCTAACTGTAGCTTGGTTGAATTGAGGTGTACAGCTAACTGTAGCTTGGTTGAATTGAGGTGTACAGCTAACTGTAGCTTGGTTGAAATGAGGTGTACAGCTTACTGTAGCTTGGTTGAATTGAGGTTACGGCTTACTGTAGCTTGGTTGAATTGAGGTGTACAGCTAACTGTAGCTTGGTTGAATTGAGGTGTACAGCTTACTGTAGCTTGTTTTAATTGAGGTGTACAGCTAACTGTAGCTTGGTTGAATTCAGGTGTACAGCTAACTGTAGCTTGGTTGAATTGAGGTGTACAGCTAACTGTAGCTTGTTTGAATTCAGGTGTACAGCTAACTGTAGCTTGGTTGAATTGAGGTTACGGCTTACTGTAGCTTGGTTGTATTGAGGTTACGGCTTACTGTAATTTCGTTGAATTGAGGTGTAGAGCTAACTGTAGCTTGGTTGAATTGAGGTGTACAGCTAACTGTAGCTTGGTTGAATTGAGGTGTACAGCTAACTGTAGTTTGTTTGAATTGAGGTGTACAGCTAACTGTAGCTTGGTTGAATTGAGGTGTACAGCTAACTGTAGCTTGGTTGAAATGAGGTGTACAGCTTACTGTAGCTTGGTTGAATTGAGGTTACGGCTTACTGTAGCTTGGTTGAATTGAGGTGTACAGCTAACTGTAGCTTGTTTGAATTGAGGTGTACAGCTAACTGTAGCTTGTTTGAATTGAGGTGTACAGCTAACTGTAGCTTGGTTAAATTGAGGTTACGGCTTACTGTAGCTTGGTTGAATTGAGGTTACGACTTACTGTAGCTTGGTTGAATTGAGGTGTACAGCTAACTGTAGCTTGGTTGAATTGAGGTGTACGGCTAACTGTAGCTTGGTTGAATTGAGGTGTACAGTTAACTGTAGCTTGGTTTAATTGAGGTGTACAGCTAACTGTAGCTTGGTTGAAATGAGGTGTACAGCTTACTGTAGCTTGGTTGAATTGAGGTTACGGCTTACTGTAGCTTGGTTGAATTGAGGTGTACGGCTAACTGTAGCTTGGTTGAATTGAGGTGTACAGCTTACTGTAGCTTGATTGAATTGAGGTGTACAGCTAACTGTAGCTTGGTTGAATTTAGGTTACGGCTAACTGTAGCTTGTTTAAATTGAGGTGTACAGGTAACTGTAGCTTGGTTCAATTGAGGTGTACAGCTAACTGTAGCTTGATTGAATTGAGGTGTACAGCTAACTGTAGCTTGGTTGAAATGAGGTGTGCAGCTTACTGTAGCTTGGTTGAATTGAGGTGTACAGCTAACTGTAGCTTGGTGGAATTGAGATGTACAGCTTACTGTAGCTTGATTGAATTGAGGTGTACAGCTAACTGTAGTTTGATTGAATTGAGGTTACGGCTTACTGTAGCTTGGTTGAATTGAGGTGTACAGCTAACTGTAGCTTGGTTGAAATGAGGTGTACAGCTTACTGTAGCTTGGTTTAATTGAGGTTACGGCTAACTGTAGCTTGGTTGAATTGAGGTGTACAGCTAACTGTAGCTTGGTTGAAATGAGATGTACAGCTTACTGTAGCTTGATTGAATTGAGGTGTACAGCTAACTGTAGCTTGGTTCAATTGAGGTTACGGCTAACTGTAGCTTGTTTGAATTGAGGTGTACAGGTAACTGTAGCTTGGTTGAATTGAGGTGTACAGCAAACTGTAGCTTGATTGAATTGAGGTGTACAGCTAACTGTAGCTTGGTTGAAATGAGGTGTGCAGCTTACTGTAGCTTGGTTGAATTGAGGTTACGGCTTATTGTAGCTTGGTTGAATTAAGGTGTACAGCTAACAGTAGCTTGGTTGAATTGAGGTGTACAGCTTACTGTAGCTTGATTGAATTGAGGTGTACAGCTAACTGTAGCTTGATTGAATTGAGGTTACGGCTTACTGTAGCTTGGTTGAATTGAGGTGTACAGCTAACTGTAGCTTGGTTGAATTGAGGTGTACAGCTAACTGTAGCTTGGTTGAATTGAGGTGTACAGCTAACTGTAGCTTGTTTGAAATGAGGTGTACAGCTAACTGTAGCTTGTTTGAATTGAGGTGTACAGCTAACTGTAGCTTGGTTGAATTGAGGTTACGGCTTACTGTAGCTTGGTTGAATTGAGGTGTACAGCTAACTGTAGCTTGTTTGAATTGAGGTGTACAGCTAACTGTAGCTTGGTTGAATTGAGGTGTACAGCTAACTGTAGCTTGGTTGAATTGAGGTGTACAGCTAATTGTAGCTTGGTTGAATTGAGGTGTACAACTTACTGTAGCTTGGTTGAATTGAGGTGTACAGCTAACTGTAGCTTGTTTGAATTGAGGTGTACAGCTAACTGTAGCTTGGTTGAATTGAGGTGTACAGCTAACTGTAGCTTGTTTGAATTGAGGTGTACAGCTAACTGTAGCTTGTTTGAATTGAGGTGTACAGCTTACTGTAGCTTGGTTGAATTAAGGTGTACAGCTAACTGTAGCTTGGTTGAATTGAGATGTACAGCTAAGTGTAGCTTGGTTGAATTGAGGTGTACAGCTAACTGTAGCTTGGTTGAATTGAGGTGTACAGCTAACTGTAGCTTGGTTGAATTGAGGTGTACAGCTAACTGTAGCTTGGTTGAATTGAGGTGTACAGCTAACTGCAGCTTGGTTGAATTGAGGTGTACAGCTAACTGTAGCTTGGTTGAATTGAGGTGTACAGCTAACTGTAGCTTGTTTGAAGTGAGGTGTACAGCTTACTGTAGCTTGGTTGAATTGAGGTTACGGCTTACAGTAGCTTGGTTGAATTCAGGTGTACAGCTAACTGTAGCTTGGTTGAATTGAGGTGTACAGCTAACTGTAGCTTGGTTGAATTCAAGTGTACAGCATAACTGTAGCTTGGTTGAATTGAGGTGTACAGCTAACTATAGCTTGGTTGAATTGACGTGTACAGCTTACTTTAGCTTGGTTGAATTGAGGTGTACAGCTAATTGTAGCTTGTTTGAATTGAGGTGTACAGCTAACTGTAGCTTGGTTGAATTGAGGTGTAAAGCTAACTGTAGCTTGGTTAAATTGAGGTGTAAAGCTAACTGTAGCTTGGTTGAATTGAGGTGTACAGCTAACTGTAGCTTGGTTGAATTCAGGTGTACAGCTAACTGTAGCTTGGTTGAATTGAGGTGTACAGCTAACTGTAGCTTGTTTGAATTGAGGTGTACAGCTATTTGTAGCTTGTTTGAATTGAGGTGTACAGCTAACTGTAGATTGGTTGAATTGAGGTGTACAGCTAACTGTAGCTTGTTTGAATTGAGGTGTACAGCTAACTGTAGCTTGGTTGAATTGAGGTGTACAGCTTCCTGTAGCTTGGTTGAATTGAGGTGTACAGCTAACTGTAGCTTGGTTGAATTGAGGTGTACAGCTAACTGTAGCTTGGTTGAATTGAGGTGTACAGCTAACTGTAGCTTGGTTGAAATCAGGTGTACAGCTAACTGTATCTTGGTTAAATTCAGGTGTACAGCTAACTGTAGCTTGGTTGAATTGAGGTGTACAGCTTACTGTAGCTTGGTTGAATTGAGGTGTACAGCTAACTGTAGCTTGGTTGAATTCAGGTGTACAGCTAACTGTAGCTTGGTTGAATTGAGGTGTACAGCTAACTGTAGCTTTGTTGAAATGAGGTGTACAGCTAACTGTAGCTTTGTTGAATTGAGGTTACGGCTTACTGTAGCTTGGTTGAATTGAGGTGTACAGCTTACTGTAGCTTGATTGAATTGAGGTGTACACCTTACTGTAGCTTGGTTGAATTGAGGTGTACAGCTAACTGTAGCTTGGTTGAATTGAGGTGTACAGCTTACTGTGGCTTGATTGAATTGAGGTGTACAGCTAACTGTAGCTTGGTTGAATTGAGGTTACGGCTTACTGTAGCTTTGTTGAATTGAGGTGTACAGCTAACTGTAGCTTGGTTGAATTGAGGTTACGGCTAACTGTAGCTTGTTTGAATTGAGGTGTACAGGTAACCGTAGCTTGGTTGAATTGAGGTGTACAGCTAACTGTAGCTTGGTTGAATTGAGGTGTACAGCTAACTGTAGCTTGGTTGAATTGAGGTGTACAGCTAACTGTAGCTTGGTTGAAGTGAGGTGTACAGCTTACTGTAGCTTGGTTGAATTGAGGTTACGGCTTACTGTAGCTTGGTTGAATTCAGGTGTACAGCTAACTGTAGCTTGGTTTAATTGAGGTGTACAGCTAACTGTAGCTTGGTTGAATTAAAGTGCACAGCTAACAGTAGCTTGGTTGAATTAAGGTGTACAGCTAACTGTAGCTTGGTTGAATTGACGTGTACAGCTTACTGTAGCTTGGTTGAATTGAGGTGTACAGCTAACTGTAGCTTGGTTGAATTGAGGTGTACAGCTAACTGTAGCTTGGTTGAAGTGAGGTGTACAGCTTACTGTAGCTTGGTTGAATTGAGGTGTACAGCTAACTGTAGCTTGGTTGAATTCAGGTGTACAGCTAACTGTAGCTTGGTTTAATTGAGGTGTACAGCTAACTGTAGCTTGGTTGAATTCAGATGTACAACTAACTGTAGCTTGGTTGAATTGAGGTGTACAGCTAACTGTAGCTTGTTTGAATTGAGGTGTACAGCTAACTGTAGCTTGTTTGAATTGAGGTGTACAGCTAACTGTAGCTTGGTTGAATTGAGGTGTACAGCTAACTGTAGCTTATTTGAATTGAGGTGTACAGCTAACTGTAGCTTGTTTGAATTGAGGTTACAGCTAACTGTAGCTTGGTTGAATTGAGGTGTATAGCTAACTGTAGCTTGGTTGAATTGAGGTGTACAGCTAACTGTAGCTTGGTTGAATTGAGGTGTACAGCTAACTGTAGCTTGGTTGAATTGAGGTTACGGCTTACTGTAGCTTGGTTGAATTCAGGTGTACAGCTAACTGTAGCATGGTTGAATTTAGGTGTACAGCTAACTGTAGCTTGGTTGAATTGAGGTGTACAGCTAACTGTAGCTTGGTTGAATTGAGGTGTACAGCTAACTGTAGCTTGGTTGAATTGAGGTGTACAGCTAACTGTAGCTAGTTTGAATTGAGGTGCAAGCTAACTGTAGCTTGTTTAAATTGAGGTGTACAGCTAAATGTAGCTTGGTGAATTGAGGTTACGGCTTACTGTAGCTTGGTGAATTGAGGTGTACAGCTAACTGTAGCTTGGTGAATTGAGGTGTACAGCTAACTGTAGCTTGGTTGAATTGAGGGTGTACAGCTAACTGTAGCTTGGTTGAATTGAGGTGTACAGCTAATTGTAGCTTGGTTGAATTGAGGTGTACAACTTACTGTAGCTTGGTTGAATTGAGGTGTACAGCTAACTGTAGCTTGTTTGAATTGAGGTGTACAGCTAACTGTAGCTTGGTTGAATTGAGGTGTACAGCTAACTGTAGCTTGGTTGAATTGAGGTGTACAGCTAACTGTAGCTTGGTTGAATTGAGGTTACGGCTTACTGTAGCTTGGTTGAATTCAGGTGTACAGCTAACTGTAGCTTGGTTGAATTTAGGTGTACAGCTAACTGTAGCTTGGTTGAATTGAGGTGTACAGCTAACTGTAGCTTGTTTGAATTGAGGTGCAAGCTAACTGTAGCTTGTTTGAATTGAGGTGTACAGCTAAATGTAGCTTGGTTGAATTGAGGTTACGGCTTACTGTAGCTTGGTTGAATTGAGGTGTACAGCTAACTGTAGCTTGGTTGAATTGAGGTGTACAGCTAACTGTAGCTTGGTTGAATTGAGGTGTACAGCTAACTGTAGCTTGGTTGAATTGAGGTGTACAGATAATTGTAGCTTGGTTGACTTGAGTGTACAACTTACTGTAGCTTGGTTGAATTGAGGTGTACAGCTAACTGTAGCTTGTTTGAATTGAGGTGTACAGCTAACTGTAGCTTGGTTGAATTGAGGTGTACAGCTAACTGTAGCTTGGTTGAATTGAGGTGTACAGCTAACTGTAGCTTGTTTGAATTGAGGTGTACAGCTAACTGTAGCTTGGTTGAATTGAGATGTACAGCTAACTGTAGCTTGTTTGAATTGAGGTGTACAGCTAAGTGTAGCTTCGTTGAATTGAGGTGTACAGCTAACTGTAGCTTAGTTGAATTGAGGTGTACAGCTAACTGTAGCTTCGTTGAATTCATGTGTACAGCTAACTGTAGCTTGGTTGAATTGAGGTGTACAGCTAACTGTAGCTTGGTTGAATTCAGGTGTACAGCTAACTGTAGCTTGGTTGAATTGAGGTGTACAGCTAACTGTAGCTTGTTTGAATTGAGGTGTACAGCTAACTGTAGCTTGGTTGAATTGAGGTGCAAGCTAACTGTAGCTTGGTTGAATTGAAGTGTACAGCTAACTGTAGCTTGTTTGAATTGAGGTGTACAGCTAACTGTAGCTTGGTTGAATTGAGGTGTACAGCTAACTGTAGCTTGGTTGAATTGAGATGTACAGCTAACTGTAGCTTGGTTGAATTGACGTGTACAGCTTACTGTAGCTTTGTTGAATTGAGGTGTACAGCTAACTATAGCTTGTTTGAATTGAGGTGTACAGCTAACTGTAGCTTGGTTGAATTGAGGTGTACAGCTAACTGTAGCTTGGTTGAATTGAGGTGTAAAGCTAACTGTAGCTTGGTTGAATTGAGGTGTACAGCTAACTGTAGCTTGTTTGAATTGAGGTGTACAAGCTAACTGTAGCTTGGTTGAATTGAGGTGTACAGCTAACTGTAGCTTGTTTGAATTGAGGTGTACAGCTAACTGTAGCTTGGTTGAATTGAGGTGTACAGCTAACTGTAGCTTGGTTGAATTGAGGTGTACAGCTAACTGTAGCTTGGTTGAATTGAGGTGTACAGCTAACTGTAGCTTGGTTGAATTGAGGTGTACAGCTAACTGTAGCTTGGTTGAATTGAGGTGTACAGGTAACTGTAGCTTGGTTGAATTGAGGTTACGGCTTACTGTAGCTTGGTGAATTGAGGTATACAGCTAACTGTAGCTTGGTTGAATTGAGGAGTTCAGCTAACTGTAGGTTGGTTGAATGAGGTGTACAGCTAACTGTAGCTTGGTTGAATTGAGGTGTACAGCTAACTGTAGCTTGGTTGAATTGAGGTGTACAGCTAACTGTAGCTTGTTTGAATTGAGGTTACGGCTTACTGTATCTTGGTTGAATTCAGGTGTACAGCTGACTGTAGCTTGGTTGAATTGAGGTGTACAGCTAACTGTAGCTTGGTGGAATTGAGGTGTACAGCTAACTATAGCTTGTTTGAATTGAGGTGTACAGCTAACTGTAGCTTGTTTGAATTGAGGTGTACAGCTTTACTGTAGAGTGGTTGAATTTAGGTGTACAGCTAACTGTAGCTTGTTGAATTGAGGTGTACAGCTAACTGTAGTTGGTTGAATTGAGGTGTACAGCTAACTGTAGCTTGTTTGAATTGAGGTGTACAGCTAACTGTAGCTTGTTTGAATTGAGGTGTACAGCTAACTGTAGCTTGGTTGAATTGAGGTGTACAGCTAACTGTAGCTTATTTGAATTGAGGTGTACAGCTAACTGTAGCTTGTTTGAATTGAGGTTACAGCTAACTGTAGCTTGGTTGAATTGAGGTGTATAGCTAACTGTAGCTTGGTTGAATTGAGGTGTACAGCTAACTGTAGCTTGGTTGAATTGAGGTGTACAGCTAACTGTAGCTTGGTTGAATTGAGGTTACGGCTTACTGTAGCTTGGTTGAATTCAGGTGTACAGCTAACTGTAGCATGGTTGAATTTAGGTGTACAGCTAACTGTAGCTTGGTTGAATTGAGGTGTACAGCTAACTGTAGCTTGGTGAATTGAGGTGTACAGCTAACTGTAGCTTGGTTTGATTGAGGTGTACAGCTAACTGTAGCTAGTTTGAATTGAGGTGCAAGCTAACTGTAGCTTGTTTAAATTGAGGTGTACAGCTAACTGTAGCTTGTTTGAATTGAGGTGCAAGCTAACTGTAGCTTGTTTGAATTGAGGTGTACAGCTAACTGTAGCTTGGTTGAATTGAGGTGTACAGCTAACTGTAGCTTGTTTGAATTGAGGTGCAAGCTAACTGTAGCTTGTTTGAATTGAGGTGTAGAGCTAAATGTAGCTTGGTTGAATTGAGGTTACGGCTTACTGTAGCTTGGTTGAATTGAGGTGTACAGCTAACTGTAGCTTGGTTGAATTGAGGTGTACAGCTAACTGTAGCTTGGTTGAATTGAGGTGTACAGCTAACTGTAGCTTGGTTGAATTGAGGTGTACAGATAATTGTAGCTTGGTTGAATTGAGGTGTACAACTTACTGTAGCTTGGTTGAATTGAGGTGTACAGCTAACTGTAGCTTGTTTGAATTGAGGTGTACAGCTAACTGTAGCTTGGTTGAATTGAGGTGTACAGCTAACTGTAGCTTGGTTGAATTGAGGTGTACAGCTAACTGTAGCTTGTTTGAATTGAGGTGTACAGCTAACTGTAGCTTGGTGAATTGAGGTGTACAGCTAACTGTAGCTTGTTTCAATTGAGGTGTACAGCTAAGTGTAGCTTCGTTGAATTGAGGTGTACAGCTAACTGTAGCTTAGTTGAATTGAGGTGTACAGCTAACTGTAGCTTCGTTGAATTCATGTGTACAGCTAAACTGTAGCTTGGTGATTGGGTGTACAGCTAACTGTAGCTTGGTTGAATTCAGGTGTACAGCTAACTGTAGCTTGGTTGAATTCAGGTGTACAGCTAACTGTAGCTTGGTTTGAATTAGGTGTACAGCTAACTGTAGCTTGGTTGAATTGAGGTGCAAAGCTAACTGTAGCTTGGTTGAATTGAAGTGTACAGCTAACTGTAGCTTGGTTGAATTGAGTGTACAGCTAAACTGTAGCTTGTTGAATTGAGGTGTACAGCTAACTGTAGCTTGGTTGAATTGAGATGTACAGCTAACTGTAGCTTGGTGAATTGACGTGTACAGCTAACTGTAGCTTGGTTGAATTGAGGTGTACAGCTAACTGTAGCTGTTTGAATTGAGGTGTACAGCTAACGTAGCTTGTTTGAATTGAGGGTACAAGCTAACGTAGCTTGTTGAATTGAGGTGTACAGCTAACTGTAGCTTGGTTGAATTGAGGTGTACAGCTAACTGTAGTTGGTTGAATTGAGGTGTACAGCTAACTGTAGCTTGGTTGAATTGAGGTGTACAGCTAACTGTAGCTTGGTTGAATGAGGTTACGGCTTACTGTAGCTTGGTTGAATTGAGGTATACAGCTAACTGTAGCTTGGTTGAATTGAGGATGTTCAGCTAACTGTAGGTTGGTTGAATTGAGGTGTACAGCTAACTGTAGCTTGGTTGAATGAGGTGTACAGCTAACTGTAGCTTGGTTGAATTGAGGTGTACAGCTAACTGAGCTGTTTGAATTGAGGTTACGGCTACTGTATCTTGGTTTGAATTCAGGTGTACAGCTGACTGTGCTTGGTTGAATTGAGGTGCTACAGCTAACTGTAGCTTGTTGACTTGAATTGAGGTGTACAGCTAACTATAGCTTGTTTGAATTGAGGTGTACAGCTAACTGTAGCTTGTTTGAATTGAGGTGTACAGCTTACTGTAGAGTGGTTGAATTTAGGTGTACAGCTAACTGTAGCTTGTTTGAATTGAGGTGTACAGCTAACTGTAGCTTGGTTGAATTGAGGTGTAAAGCTAACTGTAGCTTGGTTGAATTGAGGTGTACAGCTAACTGTAGCTTGTTTGAATTGAGGTGTACAGCTAACTGTAGCTTGGTTGAATTGAGGTGTACAGCTAACTGTAACTTGTTTGAATTGAGGTGTACAGCTAACTGTAGCTTGGTTGAATTGAGGTGTATAGCTAACTGTAGCTTGGTTGAATTGAGGTGTACAGCTAACTGTAGCTTGGTTGAATTGAGGTGTACAGCTAACTGTAGCTTGGTTGAATTGAGGTGTACAGCTAATTTTAGCTTGGTTGAATTGAGGTGTACAACTTACTGTAGCTTGGTTGAATTGAGGTGTACAGCTAACTGTAGCTTGTTTGAATTGAGGTGTACAGCTAACTGTAGCTTGGTTGAATTGAGGTGTACAGCTAACTGTAGCTTCGTTGAATTGAAATGTACAGCTAACTGTAGCTTGTTTGAATTGAGGTGTACAGCTAACTGTAGCTTGATTGAATTGAGGTGTACAGCTAACTGTAACTTGGTTGAATTTAGGTGTAAAGCTAACTGTAGCTTGGTTGAATTGAGGTGTACAGCTAACTGTAGTTTGTTTGAATTGAGGTGTACAGCTAACTGATGCTTGGTTGAATTGAGGTGTACAGCTAACGTTACAGATAAAAGAGGGAGCTACTAAACTATTTAAAAATAAAATTCAAACTTTGTCCAAGAAAGGTCTTAAAGACGTAACAAAAACACATTATTGAAATAACCAGATGGCAGGACCTTAACAATGTACAGTGGGAGGTTGGTGTTAAATATTTTAATTTTATATTAGATATAAAAACATGGTTATTAGATATAAAAACATGGTTATTAGATATAAAAACAGGGTTATTAGATATAAAAACCTGACTATTAGATATAAAAACATGGTTATTAGATATAAAAACATGGTTATTAGATATACAAACATGGTTATTAGAAATAAATACATGGTTATTAGATATACAAACCTGGTTATTAGATATACAAACCTAAATATTAGATATACAAACCTGGTAATTAGATATAAAATCATGGTTATTAGATATACAAACATGGTTATTAGATATAAAAACCTGGTTATTAGATATAAAAACCTGGTTATTAGATATACAAACCTGGTTATTAGATATAAAAACCTGGTTATTCCTCTCAATAGACAAAAAAATATATCGTGAGTGTCATAAGAAATTTAGTTTACTGTAGCTTGGTTGAATTGAGGTGTACAGCTAACTGTAGCTTGGTTGAATTGATGTGTACAGCTAACTGTAGCTTGGTTGAATTGAGGTGTACAGCAAACTGTAGCTTGGTTGAATTGAGGTTACGGCTTACTGTAGCTTGGTTGAATTGAGGTTACGGCTTACTGTAGCTTCGTTGAATTGCGATGTACAGCTAACTGTAGCTTGGTTGAATTGAGGTGTACAGCTAACTGTAGCTTGGTTGAATTGAGGTGTACAGCTAACTGTAGCTTGTTTGAATTGAGGTGTACAGCTAACTGTAGCTTGGTTGAATTGAGGTGTACAGCTAACTGTAGCTTGGTTGAATTGAGGTGTACAGCTAACTGTAGCTTGGTTGAAATGAGGTGTACAGCTTACTGTAGCTTGGTTGAATTGAGGTTACGGCTTACTGTAGCTTGGTTGAATTGAGGTGTACAGCTAACTGTAGCTTGGTTGAATTGAGGTGTACAGCTTACTGTAGCTTGTTTTAATTGAGGTGTACAGCTAACTGTAGCTTGGTTGAATTGAGGTGTACAGCTAACTGTAGCTTGGTTGAATTGAGGTGTACAGCTAACTGTAGCTTGGTTGAATTGAGGTGTACAGCTAATTGTAGCTTGGTTGAATTGAGGTGTACAGCTAACTGTAGCTTGGTTGAATTGAAGTTACGGCTTACTGTAATTTCGTTGAATTGAGGTGTAGAGCTAACTGTAGTTTGTTTGAATTGAGGTGTACAGCTAACTGTAGCTTGGTTGAATTGAGGTGTACAGCTAACTGTAGTTTGTTTTGAATTGAGGTGTACAAGCTAACTGTAGCTTGGTTGAATTGAGGTGTACAGCTAACTGTAGCTTGGTTGAAATGAGGTGTACAGCTTACTGTAGCTTGGTTGAATTGAGGTTACGGCTTACTGTAGCTTGGTTGAATTGAGGTGTACAGCTAACTGTAGCTTGGTTGAATTGAGGTGTACAGCTAACTGTAGCTTGGTTGAATTGAGGTGTACAGCTAACTGTAGCCTTGGTTAAATTGAGGTTACGGCTTACTGTAGCCTTGGTTGAATTGAGGTACGACTTACTGTAGCTTGGTTGAATTGAGGTGTACAGCTAACTGTAGCTTGGTTGAATTGAGGTGTACAGCTAACTGTAGCTTGGTTGAATTGAGGTGTACAGTTAACTGTAGCTTGGTTTAATTGAGGTGTACAGCTAACTGTAGCTTGGTTGAAATGAGGTGTACAGCTTACTGTAGCTTGGTGAATTGAGGTTACGGCTTTACTGTAGCTTGGTTGAATTGAGGTGTACGGCTAACTGTAGCTTGGTTGAATTGAGGTGTACAGCTTACTGTAGCTTGATTGAATGAGGTGTACAGCTAACTGTAGCTTGGTTGAATTTAGGTTACGGCTAACTGTAGCTTGTTTAAATTGAGGTGTACAGGTAACTGTAGCTTGGTTCAATTGAGGTGTACAGCTAACTGTAGCTTGATTGAATTGAGGTGTACAGCTAACTGTAGCTTGGTTGAAATGAGGTGTGCAGCTTACTGTAGCTTGGTTGAATTAAAGTGTACAGCTAACTGTAGCTTGGTGGAATTGAGGTGTACAGCTTACTGTAGCTTGATTGAATTGAGGTGTACAGCTAACTGTAGCTTGATTGAATTGAGGTGACGGCTTACTGTAGCTTGGTTGAATTGAGGTGTACAGCTAACTGTAGCTTGGTTGAAATGAGGTGTACAGCTTACTGTAGCTTGGTTTAATTGAGGTTACGGCTAACTGTAGCTTGGTTGAATTGAGGTGTACAGCTAACTGTAGCTTGTTGAATTGAGATGTACAGCAACTGTAGCTTGGTTGAATTGAGGTGTACAGCTAACTGTAGCTTGGTTGAATTGAGGTGTACGCTAACTGTAGCTTGTTTGAATTGAGGTGTACAGCTAACTGTAGCTTGGTTGAATTGAGGTGTACAGCAACTGTAGCTTGGTTGAATTGAGGTGTACAGCTAACTGTAGCTTGTTGAATTGAGGTGTACAGCTAACTGTAGCTTGGTTGAATTGAGGTACGCTGTAGCTTGTTGAATTGAGGTGTACAGCTAACTGTAGCTTGGTTGAATTGAGGTGTACAGCTAACTGTAGCTTGGTTGAATTGAGGTGTACAGCTAACTGCTTGGTTGAATTGAGGTTACAGCTACTGTAGCTTGGTTGAATTGAGGTGTACAGCTAACTGTAGCTTGGTTGAATTGAGGTGTACAGCTAACTGTAGCTTGGTTGAATTGAGGTGTACGCTAACTGTAGCTTGTTTGAATTGAGGTGTACAGCTAACTGTAGCTTGTTGAATTGAGGTGTACAGCTACTGTAGCTTGGTTGAATTGAGGTGTACAGCTTAACTGTAGCTTGGTTGAATTGAGGTGTACAGCTAACTGTAGCTTGGTTGAATTGAGGTGTACAGCTAACTGTAGCTTGGTTGAATTGAGTGTACAGCTAACTGTAGCTTGGTTGAATTGAGGTGTACAGCTAACTGTAGCTTGGTTGAATTGAGGTGTACAGCTACTGTAGCTTGGTTGAATTGAGGTGTACAGCTAACTGTAGCTTGGTTGAATTGAGGTGTACAGCTAACTGTAGCTTGGTTGAATTGAGGTGTACAGCTAACTGTAGCTTGTTGAATTGAGGTGTACAGCTTACTGTAGCTTGTTTGAATTGAGGTGTACAGCTAACTGTAGCTTGTTTGAATTGAGGTGTACAGCTTACTGTAGCTTGGTTGAATTGAGGTGTACAGCTAACTGTAGCTTGGTTGAATTGAGGTGTACAGCTAACTGTAGCTTGGTTTGAATTGAGGTGTACAGCTAACTGTAGCTTGGTTGAATTGAGGTGTACAGCTAACTGTAGCTTGGTTGAATTGAGGTGTACAGCTAACTGTAGCTTGGTTGAATTGAGGTGTACAGCTAACTGTAGCTTGGTTGAATTGAGGTGTACAGCTAACTGTAGCTTGGTTGAATTGAGGTGTACAGCTAACTGTAGCTTGGTTGAATTGAGGTTACGCTACTGTAGCTTGGTTGAATTCAGTGTACAGCTAACTGTAGCTTGGTTGAATTGAGGTGTACAGCTAACTGTAGCTTGGTTGAATTGAGTGTACAGCTAACTGTAGCTTGGTTGAATTGAGGTGTACAGCTAACTGTAGCTTGGTTGAATTGAGTGTACAGCTAACTGTAGCTTGGTTGAATTGAGGTGTACAGCTAACTGTAGCTTGGTTGAATTGAGGGTACAGCTAACTGTAGCTTGGTTGAATTGAGTGTACAGCTAACTGTAGCTTGGTTGAATTGAGGTGTACAGCTACTGTAGCTTGGTTGAATTGAGGTGTACAGCTAACTGTAGCTTGGTTGAATTGAGGTGTACAGCTAACTGTAGCTTGGTTGAATTGAGGTGTACAGCTAACTGTAGCTTGTTGAATTGAGGTGTACAGCTAGTAGCTTGGTTGAATTGAGGTGTACAGCTAACTGTAGCTTGGTTGAATTGAGGTGTACAGCTAACTGTAGCTTGTTGAATTGAGGTGTACAGCTAACTGTAGCTTGGTTGAATTGAGGTGTACAGCTACTGTAGCTTGTTGAATTGAGGTGTACAGCTAACTGTAGCTTGTTGAATTGAGGTGTACAGCTAACTGTAGCTTGGTTGAATTGAGGTGTACAGCTAACTGTAGCTTGGTTGAATTGAGGTGTACAGCTAACTGTAGCTTGGTTGAATTCAGGTGTACAGCTAACTGTAGCTTGGTTGAATTGAGGTGTACAGCTAACTGTAGCTTGGTTGAATTGAGGTGTACAGCTAACTGTAGCTTGGTTGAATTGAGGTGTACAGCTAACTGTAGCTTGGTTGAATTGAGGTGTACAGCTAACTGTAGCTTGTTGAATTGAGGTGTACAGCTAACTGTAGCTTGTTGAATTGAGGTGTACAGCTAACTGTAGCTTGTTGAATTGAGGTGTACAGCTAACTGTAGCTTGGTTGAATTGAGGTGTACAGCTAACTGTAGCTTGTTGAATTGAGGTGTACAGCTAACTGTAGCTTGGTTGAATTGAGGTGTACAGCTAACTGTAGCTTGGTTGAATTGAGGTGTACAGCTAATGTAGCTTGGTTGAATTGAGGTGTACAGCTTACTGTAGCTTGGTTGAATTGAGGTGTACAGCTAACTGTAGCTTGTTGAATTGAGGTGTACGCTACTGTAGCTTGGTTGAATTGAGGTGTACAGCTAACTGTAGCTTGTTGAATTGAGGTGTACACTACTGTAGCTTGGTTGAATTGAGGTGTACAGCTACTGTAGCTTGGTTGAATTGAGGTGTACAGCTAATGTAGCTTGGTTGAATTGAGGTGTACAGCTAACTGTAGCTTGGTTGAATTGAGGTTACGGCTAACTGTAGCTTGGTTGAATTGAGGTTACAGCTAACTGTAGCTTGTTGAATTGAGTGTACAGCTAACTGTAGCTTGGTTGAATTGAGGTGTACAGCTAACTGTAGCTTGGTTGAATTGAGGTGTACAGCTAACTGTAGCTTGGTTGAATTGAGGTGTACAGCTAACTGTAGCTTGGTTGAATTGAGGTGTACAGCTAACTGTAGCTTGGTTGAATTGAGGTGTACAGCTAACTGTAGCTTGGTTGAATTGAGGTGTACAGCTAACTGTAGCTTGGTTAATTGAGGTGTACAGCTAACTGTAGCTTGGTTGAATTGAGGTGTACAGCTAACTGTAGCTTGTTGAATTGAGGTGTACAGCTAACTGTAGCTTGGTTAATTGAGGTGTACAGCTAACTGTAGCTTGGTTGAATTGAGGTGTACAGCTACTGTAGCTTGTTGAATTGAGGTGTACAGCTAACTGTAGCTTGTTTGAATTGAGGTGTACAGCTAACTGTAGCTTGGTTGAATTGAGGTGTACAGCTAACTGTAGCTTGTTTAATTGAGGTGTACAGCTAACTGTAGCTTGGTTGAATTGAGGTGTACAGCTAACTGTAGCTTGGTTGAATTGAGGTTACAGCTAACTGTAGCTTGGTTGAATTGAGGTGTACAGCTAACTGTAGCTTGGTTGAATTGAGGTGTACAGCTAACTGTAGCTTGGTTGAATTGAGGTTACAGCTAACTGTAGCTTGGTTGAATTGAGGTGTACAGCTAACTGTAGCTTGGTTGAATTGAGGTGTACAGCTAACTGTAGCTTGGTTGAATTGAGTGTACAGCTAACTGTAGCTTGGTTTGAATTGAGGTGTACAGCTAACTGTAGCTTGGTTTGAATTGAGGTGTACAGCTAACTGTAGCTTGTTTGAATTGAGGTGTACAGCTAACTGTAGCTTGGTTGAATTGAGGTGTACAGCTAACTGTAGCTTGGTTGAATTGAGGTGTACAGCTAACTGTAGCTTGGTTGAATTGAGGTGTACAGCTAACTGTAGCTTGGTTGAATTGAGGTGTACAGCTAACTGTAGCTTGGTTGAATTCAGTGTACAGCTAACTGTAGCTTGGTTGAATTGAGGTGTACAGCTAACTGTAGCTTGGTTGAATTGAGGTGTACAGCTAACTGTAGCTTGGTTGAATTCAGGTGTACAGCTAACTGTAGCTTGGTTGAATTCAGGTGTACAGCTAACTGTAGCTTGGTTGAATTGAGGTGTACAGCTAACTGTAGCTTGGTTGAATTGAGGTGTACAGCTTACTGTAGCTTGGTTGAATTGAGGTGTACAGCTAACTGTAGCTTGGTTGAATTGAGGTGTACAGCTAACTGTAGCTTGGTTGAATTGAGGTGTACAGCTAACTGTAGCTTGGTTGAATTGAGGTGTACAGCTAACTGTAGCTTGTTTGAATTGAGGTGTACAGCTAACTGTAGCTTGGTTGAATTGAGGTGTACAGCTAACTGTAGCTTGGTTGAATTGAGGTGTACAGCTAACTGTAGCTTGGTTGAATTGAGGTGTACAGCTAACTGTAGCTTTTGAATTGAGGTGTACAGCTAACTGTAGCTTGGTTGAATTGAGGTGTACAGCTAACTGTAGCTTGGTTGAATTGAGGTGTACAGCTAACTGTAGCTTGGTTGAATTGAGGTGTACAGCTAACTGTAGCTTGTTTGAATTGAGGTGTACAGCTAACTGTAGCTTGGTTGAATTGAGGTTACAGCTAACTGTAGCTTGGTTGAATTGAGGTGTACAGCTAACTGTAGCTTGGTTGAATTGAGGTGTACAGCTAACTGTAGCTTGGTTGAGAGGTGTACAGCTAACTGTAGCTTGGTTGAATTGAGGTGTACAGCTAACTGTAGCTTGGTTTGAATTGAGGTGTACAGCTAACTGTAGCTTGGTTGAATTGAGGTGTACAGCTAACTGTAGCTTGGTTGAATTGAGGTGTACAGCTACTGTAGCTTGGTTGAATTGAGGTGTACAGCTAACTGTAGCTTTTGAATTGAGGTGTACAGCTTGTAGCTTGGTTGAATTGAGGTGTACAGCTAACTGTAGCTTGGTTGAATTGAGGTGTACAGCTAAGTGTAGCTTGGTTGAATTGAGGTGTACAGCTAACTGTAGCTTGGTTGAATTGAGGTGTACAGCTAACTGTAGCTTGGTTGAATTGAGGTGTACAGCTAACTGTAGCTTGGTTGAATTGAGGTGTACAGCTAACTGTAGCTTGGTTGAATTGAGGTGTACAGCTAACTGTAGCTTGTTTGAATTGAGGTGTACAGCTAACTGTAGCTTGTTTGAATTGAGGTGTACAGCTAACTGTAGCTTGGTTGAATTGAGGTGTACAGCTAACTGTAGCTTGGTTGAATTGAGGTGTACAGCTAACTGTAGCTTGGTTGAATTGAGGTCAGCTAACTGTAGCTTGGTTGAATTGAGGTGTACAGCTAACTGTAGCTTGGTTGAATTGAGGTGTACAGCTAACTGTAGCTTGTTTGAATTGAGGTGTACAGCTAACTGTAGCTTGGTTGAATTGAGGTGTACAGCTAACTGTAGCTTGGTTGAATTGAGGTGTACAGCTAACTGTAGCTTGGTTGAATTGAGGTGTACAGCTAACTGTAGCTTGGTTGAATTGAGGTGTACAGCTAACTGTAGCTTGTTGAATTGAGGTGTACAGCTAACTGTAGCTTGTTGAATTGAGGTGTACAGCTAACTGTAGCTTGGTTGAATTGAGGTGTACAGCTAACTGTAGCTTGGTTGAATTGAGGTGTACAGCTAACTGTAGCTTGGTTGAATTGAGGTGTACAGCTAACTGTAGCTTGTTGAATTGAGGTGTACAGCTAACTGTAGCTTGGTTGAATTGAGGTGTACAGCTAACTGTAGCTTGTTGAATTGAGGTGTACAGCTAACTGTAGCTTGGTTGAATTAGGTGTACAGCTAACTGTAGCTTGTTGAATTGAGGTGTACAGCTAACTGTAGCTTGTTGAATTGAGGTGTACAGCTAACTGTAGCTTTTTGAATTGAGGTGTACAGCTAACTGTAGCTTGGTTGAATTAGGTGTACAGCTAACTGTAGCTTGGTTGAATTGAGGTGTACAGCTAACTGTAGCTTGGTTGAATTGAGGTGTACAGCTAACTGTAGCTTGGTTGAATTGAGGTTACAGCTAACTGTAGCTTGGTTGAATTGAGGTGTACAGCTAACTGTAGCTTGGTTGAATTGAGGTGTACAGCTACTGTAGCTTGGTTGAATTAGGTGTACAGCTAACTGTGCTTGTTGAATTGAGGTTACGGCTTACTGTAGCTTGGTTGAATTGAGGTGTACAGCTAACTGTAGCTTGGTTGAATTGAGGTGTACAGCTTACTGTAGCTTGATTGAATTGAGGTGTACACGTTACTGTAGCTCGGTTGAATTGAGGTGTACAGCTAACTGTAGCTTGGTTGAATTGAGGTGTACAGCTTACTGTAGCTTGATTGAATTGAGGTGTACAGCTAACTGTAGCTTGGTTGAATTGAGGTTACGGCTTACTGTAGCTTGGTTGAATTGAGGTGTACAGCTAACTGTAGTTTGGTTGAATTGAGGTGTACAGCTTACTGTAGCTTGATTGAATTGAGGTGTACACCTTACTGTAGCTTGGTTGAATTGAGGTGTACAGCTTACTGTAGTTTGGTTGAATTGAGGTTACGGCTTACTGTAGCTTGGTTGAATTGAGGTGTACAGCTAACTGTAGCTTGGTTGAATTGAGGTGTACAGCTTACTGTAGCTTGATTGAATTGAGGTGTACACTTTACTGTAGCTTGGTTGAATTGAGGTTTACAGCTTACTGTAGTTTGGTTGAATTTAGGAGTAAAACTTTGCTGCAGCTTTGTTGAATTTAAGAGTTATGACTTCCTGTTGCTTGACTCAATTGAGTAATCTATCTTATTATGTTTTTAGGTCGTTTAGTAATCTGAACGTTGTCCATTCTACAAATGACTAGCTGTATCGAGTTTAAGACATGAGGTCAACTGTAGTGTCTGGATGTGGACAGAAGACATTATATCCATTGAACATTTAACAAATGTCTAAACAAGGTTCTGATGACGTCACATCAGATTAACATTATAATTGTACAGATTTTTGAAAAAAGAATATGGAATAGTGTAACACGTAGTGACAACAAATCATGAAGTAAGAATGTGGAATAATGTAACACGTAGTGACAACAAATCATGAAGTAAGAATATGGAATAATGTAACACGTAGTAACAACAAATCATGAAGTAAGAACGTGGAATACTGTAACACGTAGTGACAACAAATCATGAAGTAAGAATGTGGAATAATGTAACACGTAGTGACAACAAATCATGAAGTAAGAATATGGAATAATGTAACACGTAGTGACAACAAATCATGAAGTAAGAATATGGAATAATGTAACACGTAGTAACAACAAATCATGAAGTAAGAATAGGGAATAATGTAACACGTTGTGACAACAAATCACGAAGTGAGAATGTGGAATAATGTAACACGTAGTGACAACAAATCATGAAGTAAGAATGTGGAATAATGTAACACGTAGTGACAACAAATCACGAAGTAAGAATGTGGAATAATGTAACACGTAGTGACAACAAATCATGAAGTAAGAATGTGGAATAATGTAACACGTAGTGACAACAAATCATGAAGTAAGAATATGGAATAATGTAACACGTAGTGACAACAAATCATGAAGTAAGAATATGGAATAATGTAACACGTAGTGACAACAAATCATGAAGTAAGAATATGGAATAATGTAACACGTAGTAACAACAAATCATGAAGTAAGAATAGGGAATAATGTAACACGTTGTGACAACAAATCACGAAGTGAGAATGTGGAATAATGTAACACGTAGTGACAACAAATCATGAAGTAAGAATGTGGAATAATGTAACACGTAGTGACAACAAATCACGAAGTAAGAATGTGGAATAATGTAACACGTAGTGACAACAAATCATGAAGTAAGAATGTGGAATAATGTAACACGTAGTGACAACAAATCATGAAGTAAGAATATGGAATAATGTAACACGTAGTGACAACAAATCATGAAGTAAGAATAGGGAATAATGTAACACGTAGTGACAACAAATTATGAAGTAAGAATGTGGAATAATGTAACACGTAGTGACAACAAATCATGAAGTAAGAATAGGGAATAATGTAACACGTAGTGACAACAAATCATGAAGTAAGAATGTGGAATAATGTAACACGTAGTGACAACAAATCATGAAGTAAGAATAGGGAATAATGTAACACGTAGTGACAACAAATCATGAAGTAAGAATAGGGAATAATGTAACACGTAGTGACAACAAATCATAAAGTACTTTCAGTATTTACCTTGTTTACAATGAGCAAGGTTTTATTTTGTTTAAAAATCCTCCAAGTGAGTAGTTTATCCAATTATCACAATGAAATACGGATCACAAAATGACTTAACCTGTCTCATTATGAAGGTACCATAGCTTGTACTTACTGTGAAAATAGTCACAAGGTGAATGCGTGTCTGGCCCAGCTGCGGTTATTTAATAAACAACATATTTGTTATACATTTGTTGGCTTTCACCTAACAAAAACAATAGGAAGACGCGTGGTTATCTGCGACCGGCTATAGACATACGTTACTATAAGATAATCATGAGAAGCGACAGTGGAGACTGGATTGCTGAGTGTGTAACATACGCTTTCTCATTCCCTGTTGCTCCTTGTTAGAGAAACAAACCCTTTCAGGAAGTAAAATCTTTATTTTGTTTTTACCACGATACGTCTCTCTCCTCCGGAGTTATAATTATAAAAACCTTTACTAAATAAACCACGTTAGAATATGTTCGTATGTCTGCGATTTATTTGGTAGATAAAAAATAACACTTAAGTAAGACAATATCTGGGAAAGAAATGAAATAAAAGAGAGGATGGAGTCGGTGTTTTATTTCAAGGTACTTAGGTTCACAATAACTAAGGACGAATATATATAAGTAGGCATAAGTAGGTGGTATGCTTCTCAGAAAACCAGTGGCATAGGCACCTCTGTATGAAAATAGTTAAGCCTAAATTTCAATAGAAATAATTCTTATTGCATGTTAAACACGTTTAGATAAATAACTAAATAGGAAGTTATTTAAACAGTTAGAAAAACAAAAACGAAAAAAGAGTCTAATTTCAACTACAACATCGAGGAAATCGAACGTTTAGTTTACGTCTTCACAAGTGTAGATACACAGATATAATCTCGACACCATTCCTTTCTTACGTTATAAAACATGCCCTCATTTTCCATGTCTATCTATCTCGGACAACGTAACAGTTTTCCTTACATTATAAAATAAAACGTCACTAGAACGTACACCAGGAGGATAGAGTTTGGTTGTTCACATTTTCTCTGGCAATATTTCAAGACACTTACACTTAGATGGATTGATTGTCACAAAAACCTTAACAGTTGAATTTACTGATAGCTCTACAAATATAGAGTATCAGACTGCAATAATCTGATGTTTCTATGCAAGAAGACATTATATTCTATTAGTTGTTACACATACGTTAATATATGGTCCCATGGTGTTTCTATATAAGTCGATATTATTTTCTATTAGTTGTTACATATACGTTAATATATGGTCACATGGTGTTTCTATATAAGTCGATATTATATGCTATTAGTTGCTACATATACGTTAATATATGGTCCCATAAGCTGGTGTTCTATATACGTCGACATTGTATAATATTAGTTGTTACATATATGTTAATATATGGTCCCATAAGCTAGTGTTCTATATAAGTCGACATTATATTCCATTAGTTGTTACATATAAGCTAATAAATGTTAGCGTTTCGTGAATTATATTTTTTGCTGCTCTATTCATTTCATACAGAAATTCGTAGACTTCTTTGCCTCCAGTGTAATAAAGAGATGTATTTTAATAGCTTAATTATTTCGTAGACTTCTTTGCCTCCAGTGTAATAAAGTGATGTATTTTAACAGATTAATTAGTTCGTAGACTTCTTTGCCTCCAGTGTAATAAAGTGATGTATTTTAATAGATTAATTAGTTCGTAGACTTCTTTGCCTCCAGTGTAATAAAGTGATGTATATTAACAGATTAATTAGTTCGTAGACTTCTTTGCCTTCAGTGTAATAAAGTGATATATTTTAATAGATTAATTAGTTCGTAGACTTCTTTGCCTCCAGTGTAATAAAGTGATGTATTTTAACAGATTAATTAGTTCGTAGACTTCTTTGCCTTCAGTGAAATAAAGTGATGTATTTTAACAGATTAATTAGTTCGTAGACTTCTTTGCCTCCAGTGTAATAAAGTGATGTATTTTAACAGATTAATTAGTTCGTAGACTTCTTTGCCTCCAGTGTAATAAAGTGATGTATTTTAATAGATTAATTAGTTCGTAGACTTCTTTGCCTCCAGTGTAATAAAGTGATGTATTTTAACAGATTAATTAGTTCGTAGACTTCTTTGCCTCCAGTGTAATAAGGTGATGTATTTTAATAAATAAAACGCTATGATTTTTTCCAATGCTAAACATAAGCATGGTGTTGTGGGAAGTGCGTAAGACAAGTGATGTATTTTCATCGTTACACGTTGATCACGTTTTAGGAATACAAGTCATCCAACAAAGGTAAGTAATGAAGATATCGAAGAAATACCACTGAAATAATATTGTATATATATATATATACCAAAATCTCGTGAACTTTATTTATATTTGAGTGGTTTCATATGAATGTCACTCACAGCGGCACAAGAGCTGTCTTTTGCGCCAGTCGTTCGTAATCCAGCAGTTAAAACAAATAGAAGAGAGCTAGTTAACACCATCCACCGCCATCTCTTGAGCTAATGTTTTAACAACGAATAGTGGGATTGACCATCACATTATAACGCTCCCATGGCTGAAAGGGAAAGCATGTTTGGTGTGATGGGGATTTGAACCCGAGACCTTCAGATTACGAGTCGAGTGCCTTAACCACCAGGCTATGCCTAACATGCCCACCATCCTAACATTTATTTAAAACAACAACAAACAAATGTAAAGTTAAAATAAATGATAACCATAAAGTAGTAGACAACGTAACTTGACGAAACGTATATCTAAGCTGTAAAAGCTAGTCTTCACCACCCACCGACATTTTTTGGGCTACTCGTTTACCACCGGACTGACCGTAACGTTATAATACCCCGACGGCTGAAAGGACCAGCATGTTTAGTGTGACGGAAACTCTACCCGGCGACTTTCGGATTACCAGTTGAGCGCCTTAACCACCTGGTCACGCCGGGGCCTAAAATAAAAGTTATATTTTCACTGAAGTTAGCAAGATTTCTTAAAAATGATTTAAGGGATTTGGACAAAAAGCTGATATACATTTAGATAAAGACCCAATTTACAAGTGATTAGGTTCTGGAGCATGAAAATCCAAAAACACAACAACAACAACAAAACAGTCTATTAATATGCTGACCAGATTTTCACTATTTTTTGCTCATGCAAAGAAGAGTCGGATTTTGATGAAACCTGCTGAGCATGGTGTAGAATATTGTTCATCACTATTTTATAAAGCATGTGGATAAAGACGAACATACAGAATGTTGATAAAGACGAACATATTGCATGTTGATGAAGACGAACATACTGGTTGCTGATAAAAACGAACATACTGCATGTTGATAACGACGAACATATAGAAATTTTTAAAATATTTCTTGAGGGTCAAATATGATAGACGCCACCTGGCGGAGGTATGCTCTCTACTGAGTGCCCCTCTAGTTTAACATTATGTTATAAAATTAGCCTCACTCCAAAGTCACGTTATGCAGAATTTTATTTATTTTAAACAACGAGAGAGATATAGAGATATATGTTTGAATAAAATGTTCGGTTGCATACAAACCATTTTCACAACCCTTAACAACGCACGTGAGCACGTTACACTGAACTCTCTCTTCTTATAAAGTCGGAGTTCAGTACAAGTTTGTTTCTGCTAATTTAATATTTTACTTGTTGTTGTGTTATCAAATGACTAAAAACTATTGTGATGCATACATATGTATAATCATTTTGTGATTTATGTTGAGTTTCAATATGCTTTCATGGCCAAGCGTGTTAAGGCGTGCGACTCGATATTTGAGGTGCGCGGGTTCGCATCCCCATCGCACCAAACATGCTCGCCCTTTCAACCGTGGGGCGTTATAAAGTTACGGTCAATCCCACTATTCGTTGGTAAAAGAGTAGCCCAACTCTTGGCGGTGGGTTGTGATGACTAGCTGCCTTCCCTCTAGTCTTAAACTGCTAAATTAGGGACGGCTAGCACAGATAGCCCTCGAGTAACTTTGTACGAAGTTCATAAACAAACAAAACAATGTGCTTTCTCAGGAGACAATTCTGTTTTTAATATTTTAGTAACCGTCGATTGAATAAAATGCAGCGTCACCTTTATGTAAATATGTGATATAAGCTTAACAAATTAAAAAAAAATTCTTCTGTGTGAAACCAATTTCCATCTTGATAAATAAATAACAATTACCCTAATGAAATTCAATGGATAACGGTATGTAGTTTTGTGCCTTTTTTCTATCACTGTCGAACAATGAGGAAATTTCTAGGGACACAGGGACAACTTAATACTTTGTAAAACGAATGATCGCCGATCTTCACAGTCCCGTTTATTGTCCAGGAAATTAATCGCACGTGATGTATTACATCACGTGTTTCATAAGCATGAATCGTAAGAATGATGCGTATATATTCCTCGTGCCCAAATAAATTTAACTAACACCTTCCTCGTGATTGGACGGTGAAAATCTGTATATGAAAGCTCCGTTTAACAAACTATTTCGTGCGATCGAATGTAGGCTTAATAGATAATGGAGTTTCTTCTCACTTCGGAGTGAATACAGAACCGTTTTGTTACACCATTAGTGATAAATGATGTCTTTATTTCGATTTGTTTTGTATTCCAACAGTTTTATCGATCTGATAAATCAATTTTACTCTTCTCTCTCTCTCTCTATATATATATATTTGAATGGGTATGGTAACCGAATATGGGTGCGTTAGATTTTCTTCTGATTGGGCTGCGACTATTTTATTTTTGAATTATTTTTTTACCTGCTTTGCCACTTTACCGAAATTCTATACCTCGTTATACGAATCCTTCTAATGTTACATTCATATTCTGCTTTGGAGTTTCAAAGTGCATAATAATAACTACTGTGTCACGGCGTAATCTCATCTCTCGTCTTCTCTATTACAGATCGTGACACAATAAGACCTTGCATATCGTGATCTCAATTAGCACGAGATCCTCGTCACTTATAGAACCACGCAACTGGATGTATGCATTGTTAATAAGATTAAGCCTCTCATAACAAATGCACACGAGTTTTTTTCTTTTTCTTCACCTATACTTACATACTTATTGAACACATTCGTGCGACCTCTATAGGTTGTTTATATAAATGTTTCTATCCTGACTGTGAGGCTGGCGTTAAATTACTGATTCTGTCGAGTTCATAATTTCCGTCTTGTGCTCAACATACCAGACAGAACTTATGTGATCATCAATTCCTTCATTATCAAGCCTGCTAAATATAGAGAAAACAGTTCACGCTAGGGTCTTCTGACCTACATAAAGAAGTTATTTCCTGAAGAAGTTGAATATAAAATGTTTCTATGCTCGTCAGAAAAAAAAGAAGAGATGCAAGGAAAAAACAAGGTCCCTATTAAAATATCTTTTTAGGCTTAACTCTAATATATTACCAAATGAAAAACATTTAAAGTACCTCTTTAGGCCTTAACTCTAATATATTAAGAATTAAAAAATTTAAAGTGTCTCTTTGGGCCTTAACTCTAATATATTATTACCAATTAAAAGAATTAAAATATCTGTTTAAACTTAATTTTAAGATATTACGCAACAAAACCAATCAAACTGCTTGTCCGCCATCTAAAGAATAACATTAATAATATTTAGTAAAAAGTTTGAATTTCTGAAAATCAATAATGTTCATAAAATACATTTATCTTTCACTTCTTAAAAATTACTACTTTCTGAGAAAATGCTTTTAATCTAGAATTTGTACATTCTCTACGAAAGACAGGTACAGTGGTATGTTGTTACTCTCTGAAAGAAAGTTATTTCTATTTTGGGTTAAATCGTTCAACTGGAAAATTTCCTTTACGTACCATCCGTTTTGTTTACGTTTCATAAATTATGTTTTTCATAATTCCCATTTCGAAAGCAGTAAGATGTTAAAGGAAATTAATAATCGAATCTCTCTGTCAGTGTTTGGGTAAGAAAAGTTCCAACCCTGGATTGTCAGGTTCTCTATGACCTCTTCCTCGTCCCCGTACTTATGTTCTTGACGGATTGGTATTTATAAATGTAGAACTGAATATTGTTTTGATCCTTTTCAAGGCAATGTCCAGGTATTGTGGCTCGTGTACAGTGATTATTTTATTCTATCAGCAGAATGTCAAGTTTGTTGGTGGCATTTTTTATTGTTTAATACATATATATATATATATATATGTGTGTGTGTGTGTGTGTGTGTGTGTGTGTATTTGTTTTATTATTACTATTATTATTATTTTATACACATTTTTATCTATTTTTATATTTGAAATACAAATTAACTGGAGAGAGATGTTTAGGACTAGCTTCATCATGTATGAGGTACCGGTCTAGTTCGCACATTAATTCGTTTTTCATCCAATTCTTATTAAAGTACATTATTGTAATATGTAGGAGTCTATCTGGTATGGTTGGTATGTTCGAGTATTTGTGAATGAATTCAGATGATATTGTTCTTGGAACTCTGTATGCAGTTGTGAGGAGTGTGTTTTGGATTGTTTGTAGTTTGGTTTTAATTATTTTATTGCTTACAGTTATCCATGCTGGAGCTGCATAGTCTATTACTGGTCTAATATATGTTTTATAGATATTTACTATGTTATCTGTAGATGCTCCACTGTTTTTACCAGTTAGACTCCTAACATAGTTAGTTCTTCGCCAAACTTTGTTTTTAATTTCGTTGACATGATTGGTCCAAGTTAGTTTTGAATCATAGTCAGACCTAAAAATTTTGCCGATGGGACAATCTGGAGTTGAGTGCCATTTATATATAGTTCTGGCTGTTGTTTTTTGTGTTTGGTCGATTTCGTAAAGACTACGAGTTGTGTTTTTGCTGTGTTTATTTTAATTCTATATTTTTCACAGTATTCACTTATTCTATTTAGTTGTGGTTGTATGTTTGTAGCTGCTATCGTGGGTGTTGCAGCACTTTTCCAGATTGCCACATCATCTGCGAACTGTGATGAGAATCCATGATTTGGATCCTTCAATGGCTTCTTGTCTACATACATGATGAAGAGTATAGGGCTAACCACCCCTCCCTGAGGAACACCAGCTTCAGGTGTAAAGTACTCAAAAATATTCCCTCAACATTTACTCTCTACTTTCTATTTTCCAAAAAGTTAGATAACCAGCGAATAATTTCTCGCGGTAGTTCCATTTCACTCATTCGGAACCTTAGACCGTCGTGCCAAACGGTGTCGAATGCTTTCTCGATATCGAGGAAGCAACCGACTGTACATTCATTTTTGTTGAAACTATCTATTATGGTTTCGGTTAATCTGATTAGGTGGTCTGTCGTTTGTCTAAATCTCCTGAATCCATTTTGTTCTTTTGGTAATTTTAATGTTATCTCCAAGAATGTGGAGAGTCTATTACTGATTATTCTTTCCAGAATTTTGTCTACACAGCTGGTCAGGCTGATTGGTCGGTAGCTGTTAGTTTATTTGCTAGCTTTCCTTCCTTATGGAACATTAATATATATGCAAACTTCCAAGAAAATGGGATGTATCCTGAGGATAGAGATAAGTTATAAAGTGAATTTAGGTGGTTAAACAATTTCGGAGTGCCCTTTTTTCAGAAGGATAGCTTCTTCACCTTGGTGCTTTGTTTTTGTGTTTTTATTGCTTCGAGTAGTTAGCTCTACTCAATAGGCGGCAGAGGGTATGCAGCTAGTTAGCCCTACTTAATAGGCGGCAGAGGGTATTCAACCAGCTAGCCTTACTTAATAGGTAGCAGAGGGTATGCAGCTAGTTAGTCCTACTTACTAGGCAGTAGAGAGTGTGTAACTAGTTAGCCCTTCTTACTAGGCAGCAGAGGGTATGCAGTTAGTTAGCCCTAACTAATAGGCATCAGAAGGTATACAGCTAGTTAGCCCTACTTAGTAGGCAGCAGAGGCTATACAGCTAGTTTGCCTTAACTAATAGGCATCAGAAGGTATACAGCTAGTTAGCCCTACTTGCTAGGCATCAGAAGGTATACAGCTAGTTAGCCCAACTTACTAGGCTACAGAATATATACAGCTAGTTAGCCCTACTTACTAGGCTACAGAAGGTATACAGCTAGTTGACCCTACTTACTAGGCTACATAAAGTATACAGCTATTTGACCATTCTTACTAGGCTACAGAAGGTATACAGCTAGTTAACCCTACTTACTAGGCTACAGAAGGTATACAGCTGGTTAACCCTACTTACTAGGCTATAGAAGGTATACAGCTAGTTATCCCTACTTACTAGGCAGTAGTGGGTATACAGCTAGTTAGCCCTAACTAATAGGCATCAGAAGGTATATAGCTAGTTAGCCCTACTTAATAGGCAGCAGAGGCTATACAGCTAGTTAACCCTACTCACTAGGCTACAGAAGATATACAGCTAGTTAACACTACTTACTTGCCTACAGAAGGTATACAGCTAGTTAGCCCTACTTGCTAGGCTACAAAAGGTATACAGCTAGTTGACCCTTCTTACTAGGCTACAGAAGGTATACAGCAAGTTAGCCCTACTTACTAGGCAGTAGAGGGTATACAGCTAGTTAGCCCTAACTAATAGGCATCGGAAAGTATACAGCTAGTTAGCCCTACTTAATAGGCAGCAGAATGTATACAGCTAGTTAACCCTACTTACTAGGCTACAGAAGATATACAGCTAGTTAACACTACTTACTTGCCTACAGAAGGTATACAGCTAGTTAACCCTACTTACTAGGCAGCAGAAGTTGTGCAGCTAGTTTACCCTTCTTACTGGGCATCAGAAGGTGTACAGCTAGTTAACCCTACATAATAAGCAGCAGAGGGTATGCAGCTAGTTAACCTTACTGACTGGGTTACATAAGGTATACAGTTAGTTAACCCTACTTACTAGCAGCAGAAGGTATACAGCTTTACTTACTAACCTACATTTTACATAGAAGTGATTGCTGAAAGAACAAGAATATTCTATGAAGGGATCTGAACCCACAAAATGTTGGTCAAGTATTCTGACTACCAAGTCTGCTTCAACGTAGAAATAGTTGCTCTGAGTGTATATTAGTTAGTATGCTCACTGTTTATTATTTAAATTAGAGTGGTGTGTTAGCACAAACGCAATTAGATTTGAATTATGTTCCGAACAACACCATAATACTTGGTACGTGTACATGGATCAAAACATAGTATATCGTGTCGTTTGTTTACTGTTGCAGTGCTACTAGCCCCCCAGTGGCATAGTGGTATGTCTGCGGACTTACACACTAAATACCGTGTTTTGATACCCGTTGTGGGCAGAGCACAGATAGCCCATTGAGTAGCTTTGTGCTTAATTCTAAACAAACAAACAAAAGAGTGCTACTCAGAAACATGTCACATATCATTAAATTAATTGACTCTTTCTAATTCTCGTTCCAAAGTATACAGCACGCTGGTTGGATTCCGTATTTATTCATAACTTTGATGGAATGGTTAACTCGTGTGGCTCTTAAACGCAATGCACCACATTTCTTGAGAACTGATAAATCGGTGAGACAGGTTTTGGTTGTATAAGACCTATTATATACGATTTTCAAACTTCTCACTTTATAAGTATTTAATGAATATAAAGTTTTACAGTTTTAAACGAGTTCTGAACCGTTTATAAAGTAACAGTTACATACACACAGGAATAGAGGTAGTGAAGTGTGCATTCCAGGCAACTAAAGTTGCAGGGTGAAGCCCCGATGCAACTAATAATGATCCACAAGGGAAGAGGGGGCGTTGTAAATTTAACAGTTGATCAGTTGTTGTTGTTTTTTAAACGGACGAGCCCTTAGAGACAATAGACTAGCTTCCTTCTGATCAGTAAGTCAATAGTTCGAAGTTGATAATGACCAAGCATGAGTCATAGGACTTTTCGACGACACCGCCTAACCCACATGGACAAAATCGGTCTTATTAAGTGAAAAACTGACATCGAGTTTTCTATTTCTCTACAAAAATATTTAAACCATAAATAAACAGTCAGTGAAGCACAAAATGGAGATTGACCACAGCTTTTCGTACTCACATCTTATTCTCTTAATGACCGCACGTGGACGCAGAGATTGCGGGTTATACCGTACATTAGTAAAGTAATATCATCATGGTGAAATTAGGGTCGTAAAACCCTGATAACCATCGCTAATTACATGTGGGGTAGAAGAGAAGCACCCCCATCCCTAGTTACCATCAATTAGTGTTATCTAGCATGAAGTAACCAAACTCGGAGACGAAACAAACAGACACAATGACATCGAGTAAATTGTCAACTACTGTGTGATAACACTGAGAAATATTCATTTACTCTTTCAATTTCAAAGTGCTAAGCCTAAACGATGCATTTTGATTGCGGTAGCAGTCGTGTTTACAATCACCTGGTTAATCAGAGGATATATTTTAAATAACATATAAATGTACATGAAACATGTTTAAGACACGCTTATATGTATATATTCCACTTTGACTTTTAAAATAACTCAGAATTATGAATAACTCAAATTCATAAGTTTAAAAACCAGGCAAAAAAAGATTAAGCCTTAAAACTGAATCACGCCGTTGGATTGGTGTACAATCAGTGTGTAGGCTTAGGCTTAGTATGGACTGTACTTTTCAAAGTTTTCTTTATTAATTTACAATGTTGTTCAGTATTGTTTATTTGTGAACCAAATTACTTCGGCATCTACATCACTATAGTGGGGAGCAGGTAGGTTTATTAAAATATCAAAAGGGGGAAGGTAACTCCCACGTTTCATGCAAATTCAAATGTAAATATATATTTCAAGAACACGCTTCTCGTTAAGAAATCTTATGATGAAGTGTAGTTCCGTGCGTTGTCATTATATTTTAATATCTTTGTGTATTATATGTGGAAGCAAAGATTTCCGACAACACACAAGACTCAACACTAGCACTCTGAAGATACAATATTACAAAGATTTCCGACAACACACAAGACTCAACACTAGCACTCTGAAGTTACAATATTACAAAGATTTCCGACAACACACAAGACTCAACACTAGCACTCTGAAGTTACAATATTACAAAGATTTCCGACAACACACAAGACTCAACACTAGCACTCTGAAGATACAATATTACAAAGATTTCGGACAACACACAAGATTCAACACTAGCACTCTGAAGTTACAATATTACAAAGATTTCGGACAACACACAAGACTCAACACTAGCACTCTGAAGTTACAATTTTATAAAGATTTCGGACAACACACAAGACTCAACACTAGCACTCTGAAGTTATAATATTACATTTTTAGTACGTTTTGAACGTAAACCACAACTCAAATATCAAATTTGAAGCTTTACTTGGTAAACCGTTTAATAAATTTCATTTTAGTTTGTGTGTGTGTACATTTTTTATAGGAAAGCCACATCGAGCTATCTGTTGAGTCCACCGACAGGAATCGAACCCCTGATTGTAGCATTGTAAATCTGTAGACTTACCACTGTAGTAGCTGAGGACACCTTTTACAAACAACAGATCATATTACTTTGATTTTTAGATCATAAACATTAAGATATGTGCTTCCTTTTCTAAGGTTTTCATTATTCTGACAATCTAGACACATACGAGTTACATACACTGCTGGCCAAAATCTTAAGGCCAATGAATATAAAGAAAAAATTGTGCATTTTGCGTTGTTAGACTCAACCACTTATTTGAGTAGAGCTTCGAAAGATGAAAATAAGGAAAGGGAAAATAAAAATAAAAAAACGTTTTTAGAATTGAATAGGGAAAAATGTGAACATTATGAAATTAGTCTGAATGCTAGTTGGTCAAAAGTTTATGACCATACCAAAAAGCAGTATTAAACATGATAGGAAATGCCCAACAAGAGGTTTCAAAAGTGAGTTGGACGGCTGTCATTGCAAATAACTTCAAACATTCGCTTTGGCATGGTCGATATAAGTGTTTGCAGAAGGCTGGCTGGAATGTTATTCCAAGTAGTGAAGATGGCTTCAGGAAGATCATGCACTGTTTGGAATTGACATCCATTTCTATAGACTCTCCTTGCCATCCATTCCCAAACATTTTCAGTGGGGTTTAGTTCGGGCGAACATGCCGGATGGTCCAAAATAATCACGTTATTCGCCATGAAAAAGTCCTTTGTCCTGTGAGCATTGTCCTTCTGAAAGATCCAGGGGAAGTCTATAGAAATTGACATCAATTCCAAACAGTGCATGATCTTTGTGAAGCCATCTTCACCACTTGGAATAACATTCCAGCCAGCCTTCTGCAAATGCTCATATTGACCATGCCAAAGCGAATGTTTGAAGTTATTCGCAATGACGGCCGTGCAACTCACTACTGAGACCTCTTGTTGGGCGTTTCCTATTTTGTTTAGGACTTCATTTTGGTATGGTCTTAACTTTTGACCAACTAGTAGTTCGGTTAATTTCATAGTTTTTACATTTTTCCTGTTAAATGCTAAAAATGTTTTTTCTTTTTATTTTCTTTTTTCTTATTTTCATCTTTCGAAGCTCTACTCAAATAACTGGTTGAGTCTGACAACGCAAAATGCATATTTTCTTCTTTATGTTCATTGGCCTTAAGATTTTGGCCATAAATGTATGTTATTAATAAATAGTAATACAAAAAGATATTTACAGACTAAAGTGACGTGAAAAATAAACAAACAGGTTCTATTTGTTTGTTGATAACACAATGCCACGGAATGGTTTATCTCTGCTCTGCAATCGTGGGTATTGATCGCAGATTTTTAGTGTTATAAGCCTCCATACTCACCAAAAGTCTTCCCGGTATACAAGTCCTTATATAGGTGAAGTCATAAACGTTACAACATTGGTTGATATATCGCGTTTCTACGTGCAGTTTAAAGAAGGTTACAGCTCATTTCACAGTATCCACAAACAATTTTCCAGGGAACAGAAATAAGCAAAGAGAAAAAATACTTAAGTTGGAAGTTGTAATTCTAATGGTATGTACGTAAGTAGGAAGTAGTAATTTTAATAGTATGTACGTAAGTAGGAAGTAATAGTTTTAATGGTATGTACATGAGTAGGAAGAAGTAATTTTAATAGTATGTACGTAAGTAGGAAGTAGTAGTTTTAATGTAATATACGTGAGTAGGAAGTAGTAGTTTTAATGTTATATACGTGAGTAGGAAGTAGTAATTCTAATGGTATATACATGAGTAGAAAGTAGTTGTTTTAATGGTATGTACGTAAGTAGGAAGTAGTAATTTAATGGTATATACGTAAGTAGGAAGTAGTAGTTTTAATGATATGTCACGTGTTATTATACACTTCTAACAGGAATTTATTAAATTATTACTTATTGTTACTTTGTCTAGCTACGGTCTTATACGAATGTTTTAGAGGAATTTCAAACACAGTGAATTGTAGCAATAATACTCCAGTGGTAAGTCTGAGAGCTCATAACATTAAAAAAACGTGGTTTCTTTATAAATAATCCTCAGCTCACTATGTAGCTTTGCCTCTAACAATACAATACAGCAATAAATCAGAGGCATTTATACGAACAGGTAGCTGTCAGAAACACGGGAACACAACACTTCGATTACACTGTTGTTTTATTTCTACAGGAAACTACACACACAAAATAGTTAGAGATAATTGTCACAAATATACAGGGAACTTGATTTGAGATCAGATCAGTAAATTGTCTGGTAGAGAACTCTGAAATACGTTTACTCCCACGCTTTTCATTACAAGAACATGCTAAATTAATAAAACGCTCTTTATATTAAGAGAAAGAAGAAAAACGAACATTATTAGATTAATAACTATTTTTCTAAACTATCTTATTTTTCTTCAGTCTTACAGAAACTTAGTGTCTGTTTACCTTGCTTTTCTATCTTCTTTATTAAACTCAGGATTAAAAATATATCAATCGTGATTTCTCTCATCACGGATATCCATCACGTTACTAACATCGCAGGTAAAGTGTGTGTTCTGTCTGTTTTGTTATGAAGGTAAAACACGCTCGTATTACCTTACCAACAAAAATTTCTCTGTCATTACATTAAAAATGGTATTATTATAATTTTAGAAACACGTAAGTTTATTTAGTAACTTCTAATCTGAAACGTTATTAAATACAGTTTTAAAACAAAATATTTCAAAAATTCTATAGGAGATACAAAAAACAACATAAGAGGAGATTATAAGTATATTTTAACATCAATGTGTCACTGTCATTATCCGATAAAATTTAATATCTTAATATGATAGAAAACGACAATCACTTCCCAGTAAATAACAAATCCACAGGCTTAAGGCACTAAAATCCTATGTTCGATACTATTGGTGGACAAAGCTTATTGTGTAGCCTTGTCCTTAAAAACAGTAAGAACACAAGTTCAAACAATGTCTCCTTCTGATTGGCTAGTTTAAAAAAATAGACGCAAAGTATTAAATTTAAGCTAATCAACAAATTGAAGACAAAACCTTTTATAATTACCATCAAACTAACTGTACTGAATTTATAATTACCATCAGACTAACTGTACTGAATTTATAATTACTATCAGATAAACTGTACTGAATTTATAATTACTATCAAACTATCTGTACTGAATTTATAATTACCATCAATCTAACTGTACTGAATTTATAATTACCATCAAACTAACTGTACATATTTATAATTACTATAAAACTAACAGTACTGTATTTATAACTACTATCAAACTAACAGTACTGTATTTACAATTACTATCAAACTAACAGTACTGTATTTATAATTAAAATCAAACTAACAATTCTGTATTTATAAGTACCATCAAACTAACTGTACTGAATTTATAATTACCATCAGACTATCTCTACTGAATTTATAATTACCATCAAACTAACTGTACTGAATTTATAATTACTACCAAACTAGGTGTACTCAATTTATAATTACTACGAAACTAACTGTACTGTATTTATAATAACTATCAGACTAACTCTACTCAATTTATAATTACTATCAAACTAAATGTACTGAATTTATAATAACCATCAAACTAACTGGACTGAATTTATAATAACCATCAAACTAGGTGTACTGTATTTACAATTACTACCAAACTTGGTGTACTGTATTTATAATTACTATCAAACTAATTGTACTGTATTTCTAATTACCATCAATCTAACTGTACTGTATTTGTAATTACCATCAAACTAACTGTACTGAATTTATAATTACTATCAGAATAACTCTACTGAATTTATTATTACCATCAAACTAACTGTACTTAATTTATAATTACTATCAAACTAACTGTAATGTATTTATAATTACCATCAAACTAACTGTACTGAATTTTTAATTACTATCAGACTAACTGTACTGAATTTATAATTACTATCAGACTAACTGTACTGAATTTATATTTACTATCAGACTAACTATACTCAATTTATAATCACTATCAAACTAACTGTACTGAATTTATAATAACCATCAAAGTAAGTTTACTGTATTTATAATTACCACCAAACTAACTGTACTGTATTTATAATTACCACCAAACTAACTGTACTGTATATATAATTACCATCAAACTAACTGTACTGAATTTATAATTACAATCAGACTAACTGTACTGAATTTATAATTACAATCAGACTAACTCTACTGAATTTATAACTACCATCAAACTAACTGAACTCAATTTATAATTACTATCCGACTAACTGTACTGAATTTATAATTACTATCAGAATAACTGTACTGAATTTATAATAACCATCAAAGTAAGTTTACTGTATATATAATAACCATCAAACTAGGTGTATTATATTTATAATTACTCTCAAACTAACTGTACTGTATTTATAATTACCATCAAATTAACTGTACTGTATTTATAATTACTACCAACTAACTGTACTGTATTTATAATTACTATCAAACTAACTGTACTGTATTTATAATTACTATCAAACTAACTGTACTGTATTTATAATTACTATCAAATTAACTGTACTGTATTTATAATTACTATCAAACTAACTGGACTGAATTTATAATAACCATCAAACTAAGTTTAATGTATTTATAATAACCATCAAACTAGGTGTAGTGTATTTATGATTACTACCAAACTTGGTGTACTGTATTTATAATTACTATCAAACTAATTGTACTGTATTTCTAATTACCATCAATCTAACTGTACTGTATTTGTAATTACCATCAAACTAACTGTACTGAATTTATAATTACTATCAGAATAACTCTACTGAACTTATTATTACCATAAAACTAACTGTACTTAATTTATAATTACTATCAAACTAACTCTAATGTATTTATAATTACCATCAAACTAACTGTACTGAATTTTAATTACTATCAGACTAACTCTTCTTAATTTATAATTACCATCAAACAAACTGTACTGAATTTATAATTACTATCAGACTAACTGTACTGAATTTATAATTACTATCAGATTAACTGTACTCAATTTATAATTACTATCAGACAAACTGTACTGAATTTATAACTACTATCAGACTAACTGTACTCAATTTATAATTACTATCAAACTAACTGTACTCATTTTATAATTACTATCAAACTAACTGTACTCAATTTATAATAACCATCAAAGTAAGTTTACTGTATTTATAATAACCATCAAAGTAAGTTTATTGTATTTAAAATAACCATCAAAGTAAGTTAACTGTATTTATAATAACCATCAAAGTAAGTTTATTGTATTTAAAATAACCATCAAACTAGGTGTATTGTATTTATAATTACTATCAAACTAACTGTACTGTATTTATAATTACCATCAAACTAACTGTACTGTATTTATAATTACTACCAAACTAGGTGTACTGTATTTATAATTACTATCAAACTAACTGTACTGTATTTATAATTACTATCAAACTAACTGTACTGTATTTATAATTACCATCAAACTAACTGTACTGTATTTATAATTACCATCAAACTAACTGTACTGAATTTATAATTACTATCAGACTAACTGTACTGAATTTATATTTACTATTAGGCTAACTATACTCACTTTATAATTATTATCAAACTAACTGTACTGAATTCATAACAACCATCAAAGTAAGTTTACTGTATTTATAATAACCATCAAACTAGGTGTCCTGTATTTACAATTACTATCAAACTAACTGTACTGTATTTATAATTACCATCAAACTAACTGTACTGAATTTTAATTACTATCAGACTAACTGTACTGAATTTATAATTACTATCAGACTAACTGTACTGAATTTATATTTACTATCAGACTAACTATACTCAATTTATAATTACTATCAAACTAACTGTACTGAATTTATAATAACCATCAAAGTAAGTTTACTGTATTTATAATTACCACCAAACTAACTGTACTGTATATATAATTACCATCAAACTAACTGTACTGAATTTATAATTACAATCAGACTAACTGTACTGAATTTATAATTACAATCAGACTAACTCTACTGAATTTATAACTACCATCAAACTAACTAAACTCAATTTATAATTACTATCCGACTAACTGTACTGAATTTATAATTACTATCAGAATAACTGTACTGAATTTATAATAACCATCAAAGTAAGTTTACTGTATATATAATAACCATCAAACTAGGTGTATTATATTTATAATTACTCTCAAACTAACTGTACTGTATTTATAATTACCATCAAATTAACTGTACTGTATTTATAATTACTACCAACTAACTGTACTGTATTTATAATTACTATCAAACTAACTGTACTGTATTTATAATTACTATCAAACTAACTGTACTGTATTTATAATTACTATCAAATTAACTGTACTGTATTTATAATTACTATAAAACTAACTGGACTGAATTTATAATAACCATCAAACTAAGTTTAATGTATTTATAATAACCATCAAACTAAGTGTAGTGTATTTATGATTACTACCAAACTTGGTGTACTGTATTTATAATTACTATCAAACTAATTGTACTGTATTTCTAATTACCATCAATCTAACTGTACTGTATTTGTAATTACCATCAAACTAACTGTACTGAATTTATAATTACTATCAGAATAACTCTACTGAACTTATTATTACCATAAAACTAACTGTACTTAATTTATAATTACTATCAAACTAACTCTAATGTATTTATAATTACCATCAAACTAACTGTACTGAATTTTTAATTACTATCAGACTAACTCTTCTTAATTTATAATTACCATCAAACAAACTGTACTGAATTTATAATTACTATCAGACTAACTGTACTGAATTTATATTTACTATCAAACTAACTATACTCAATTTATAATTACTATCAAACTAACTGTACTGAATTTAAAATAACCATCAAAGTAAGTTTATTGTATTGATAATAACCATCAAACTAACTGTACTGTATTTATAATTACTACCAAACTAACTGTACTGTATTTATAATTACTACCAAACTAACTGTACTATATTTATAATTACTATCAAACTAACTGTACTGTATTTATAATTACCATCAAATTAACTGTACTGTATTTATAATTACCATCAAACTAACTGTACTGTATTTATAATTCCCATCAAAGAAGTTGTATTTTATATATAATTACTATCAAACTAACTGTACTGAATTTTAATTACTATCAGACTAACTCTACTGAATTTATAATTACTATCAGACTAACTGTACTCAATTTATAATTACTATCAGACAAACTGTACTGAATTTATAATTACTATCAGACTAACTGTACTGAATTTATAATTACTATCAGACTAACTGTACTCAATTTATAATTACTATCAAACTAACTGTACTGAATTTATAATAACCATCAAAGTAAGTTTACTGTATTTATAATAACCATCAAAGTAAGTTTATTGTATTTATAATAACCATCAAACTAGGTGTATTGTATTTATAATTACTATCAAACTAACTGTACTGTATTTATAATTATCATCAAACTAACTGTACTGTATTTATAATTACTACCAAACTAGGTGTACTGTATTTATAATTACTATCAAACTAACTGTACTGTATTTATAATTACTATCAAACTAACTGTACTGTATTTATAATTACCATCAAACTAACTGTACTGTATTTATAATTACCATCAAACTAACTGTACTGAATTATAATTACTATCAGACTAACTGTACTGAATTTATATTTACTATTAGACTAACTATACTCACTTTATAATTATTATCAAACTAACTGTACTGAATTCATAACAACCATCAAAGTAAGTTTACTGTATTTATAATAACCATCAAACTAGGTGTACTGTATTTACAATTACTATCAAACTAACTGTACTGTATTTATAATTACCATCAAACAAGAATTATTTTATATATAATTACTATCAAATAAACTGTACTGTATTTATAATTACCATCAAACTAAATGTTCTGAATTTTAATTACTATCAGGCTAACTCCACTGAATTTATAATTACTATCAGACTAACTGTACTGAATTTATAATTACTATCAAACTAACTCTACTGAATTTATAATAACCATCAAAGTACGTTTACTGTATTTATAATAACCATCAAAGTAAGTTTATTGTATTTATAATAACCATCAAACTAGGTGTATTGTATTTATAATTACTACCAAACTAACTGTACTCTATTTATAATGACTATCAAACTAACTGTACTGTATTTATAATTACTCTCAAACTAACTGTACTGTATTTATAATTACTCTCAAACTAACTGTACTGTATTTATAATTACTCTCAAACTAACTGTACTGTATTTATAATTATTATCAAATTAACTGTACTGTATTTATAATTACCATCAAACTAACTGGACTGAATATATAATAACCATCAAAGAAGTGTAGTGTATTTATATTTACTACCAAACTTGGTGTACTGTATTTTTAATTAATATCAGACTCACTCTACTGAATTTTTAATTACCATCAGACTCACTCTACTGAATTTATAATTACCATCAGATTAACTGTACTGTATTTATACTTACTACCAAACTAACTGTACTCTATTTATAATTACTATCAAACTAACTGTACTGTATTTATAATTATTCTCAAACTAACTGTACTGTATTTATAATTACTATCAAATTAACTGTACTGTATTTATAATTACCATCAAACTAACTGGACTGAATTCATAATAACCATCAAACTAAGTTTATTGTATTTATAATAACCATCAAACTAACTGTACTGTATTTATAATTACTACCAAACTAACTGTACTGTATTTATAATTACTACCAAACTAACTGTACTATATTTATAATTACTATCAAACTAACTGTACTGTATTTATAATTACCATCAAATTAACTGTACTGTATTTATAATAACTACCAAACTTGGTGTACTGTATTTATAATTACCATCAAATTAACTGTACTATATTTATAATAACTACCAAACTTGGTGTACTGTATTTATAATTACTCTCAAACTAACTGTACTGTATTTATAATTACTATCAAATTAACTGTACTGTATTTATAATTACCATCAAACTAACTGGACTGAATTTATAATAACCATCAAACTAAGTTTAATGTATTTATAATAACCATCAAAGAAGTGTAGTGTATTTATAATTATTACCAAACTTGGTGTACTGTATTTTTAATTACTATCAGACTCACTCTACTGAATTTTTAATTACCATCAGACTCACTCTACTGAATTTATAATTACCATCAAATTAACTGTACTGTATTTATAATTACCATCACACAAACTGTACTGTATTCATAATTACTACCAAACTAGGTGTACTATATTTATTATTTTACCAAACTAACTGTACTGTATTTATAATTACTATTAAACTAACTGTACTGTATTTATAATTACCATCACACAAACTGTACTGTATTTATAATTACTACCAAACTAGGTGTACTCTATGTATAATTACTACCAAACTAATTGTACTCTATTTACAATTACTATCAAACTAACTGTACTGTATTTATAACTACCATCAAACTAACTGTACTGTATTTATAATTACCATCAAACTAACTGTACTGAATTTATAATTACCATCAAACTAACTGTACTGAATTTATAATTACTATCAGACTAACTGTACTGAATTTATATTTACTATTAGACTAACTATACTCACTTTATAATTATTATCAAACTAACTGTACTGAATTCATAACAACCATCAAAGTAAGTTTACTGTATTTATAATAACCATCAAACTAGGTGTACTGTATTTACAATTACTATCAAACTAACTGTACTGTATTTATAATTACCATCAAACAAGGTGTATTTTATATAAAATTACTATCAAATTAACTGTACTGTATTTATAATTACTCTCAAACTAACTGTACTGTATTTATAATTACTCTCAAACTAACTGTACTGTATTTATAATTATTATCAAATTAACTGTACTGTATTTATAATTACCATCAAACTAACTGGACTGAATATATAATAACCATCAAAGAAGTGTAGTGTATTTATAATTACTACCAAACTTGGTGTACTGTATTTTTAATTAATATCAGACTCACTCTACTGAATTTTTAATTACCATCAGACTCACTCTACTGAATTTATAATTACCATCAGATTAACTGTACTGTATTTATAATTACTACCAAACTAACTGTACTCTATTTATAATTACTATCAAACTAACTGTACTGTATTTATAATTATTCTCAAACTAACTGTACTGTATTTATAATTACTATCAAATTAACTGTACTGTATTTATAATTACCATCAAACTAACTGGACTGAATTTATAATAACCATCAAACTAAGTTTAATGTATTTATAATAACCATCAAACTAACTGTACTCTATTTACAATTACTATCAAACTAACTGTACTGTATTTATAACTACCATCAAACTAACTGTACTGTATTTATAATTACCATCAAACTAACTGTACTGAATTTATAATTACCATCAAACTAACTGTACTGAATTTATAATTACTATCAGACTAACTGTACTGAATTTATATTTACTATTAGACTAACTATACTCACTTTATAATTATTATCAAACTAACTGTACTGAATTCATAACAACCATCAAAGTAAGTTTACTGTATTTATAATAACCATCAAACTAGGTGTACTGTATTTACAATTACTATCAAACTAACTGTACTGTATTTATAATTACCATCAAACAAGGTGTATTTTATATATAATTACTATCAAATTAACTGTACTGTATTTATAATTACTCTCAAACTAACTGTACTGTATTTATAATTACTCTCAAACTAACTGTACTGTATTTATAATTATTATCAAATTAACTGTACTGTATTTATAATTACCATCAAACTAACTGGAGTGAATATATAATAACCATCAAAGAAGTGTAGTGTATTTATAATTACTACCAAACTTGGTGTACTGTATTTTTAATTAATATCAGACTCACTCTACTGAATTTTTAATTACCATCAGACTCACTCTACTGAATTTATCATTACCATCAGATTAACTGTACTGTCTTTATAATTACTACCAAACTAACTGTACTCTATTTATAATTACTATCAAACTAACTGTACTGTATTTATAATTATTCTCAAACTAACTGTACTGTATTTATAATTACTATCAAATTAACTGTACTGTATTTATAATTACCATCAAACTAACTGGACTGAATTTATAATAACCATCAAACTAAGTTTAATGTATTTATAATAACCATTAAAGAAGTGTAGTGTATTTATAATTACTACCAAACTTGGTGTACTGTATTTTTAATTACTATCAGACTCACTCTACTGAATTTTTAATTACCATCAGACTCACTCTACTGAATTTATAATTACCATCAGATTAACTGTACTGTATTTATAATTACTATCAAACTAATTGTACTGTATTTATAATTACTATCAAACTAACTGTACTGTATTTATAATTACCATCACACAAACTGTACTGTATTCATAATTACTACCAAACTAGGTGTACTATATTTATTTTTTTACCACAACAACTGTACTGTAATTTATAATACTATTAAACTAACTGTACTGTATTTATAATTACCATCACACAAACTGTACTGTATTTATAATTACTACCAAACTAGGTGTACTCTATGTATAATTACTACCAAACTAACTGTACTCTATTTACAATTACTATCAAACTAACTGTACTGTATTTATAATTACTACCAAACTAACTGTACTCTATTTACAATTACTATCAAACTAACTGTACT